>OX456984.1:75225369-75577906 GCA_949752695.1 Melanostoma scalare
AGCCTTTTTCCAAAAAATTTTTCTACATCATAAGAAAGACAATCCAAAATTAATAACTCACACAAAATTTTATTGAAATCGTTGGAGCCGTTTTTGAGAAAAATAAGTATTATCATATCGGTTGTATGGCAGGTACCGTTATTTCAAGACCTAGAGACTCAATTCCAAAAACCCCTCTGTAGACTGCTCCACAGACCCTAACTGCAAATTTTGAAGAAAATCGGTCTATTAGTTCAGGCTGTAGATCCATATACAGACAGACAGACACACAGACAGACAGACACACAGACAGACAGACAGACAGACAGACAGAATTGCAGGACCCACTTTTTTCGTATTCTCTATCATCGTAATGTCATATTTAATTGTTATCTCAAATTTTTTTTTCTGCACGATTGCAAGACTTGCCTTATAGTACCTATAATCGCAAGTAAAAAAAAGGTGGCTTGGTTATCTGGTAGTAGAATGGACCGATATTTAGGTTTGAGTTCTCCACCCAATATTTCAAAAACCTTCGACAGGAAAAAAAAAACACTTTTGCTCCCAGATCGCGTTCGGTTTGACCGAACCTTTAACGAATTATGACCTTTCCCAATTCAGTTTTATGTGCAATAGCAACTTTAATGCTACATATGTCCCTACATGGCACTTAAACTTGTTCAACTCAAAATTATCTCAAACCTACATGAAAACTAAGTAGTTTGCCATACAAAATGAAACCTTTTTAGTCATTGGGTTTCATCTTAACGTACACGAAACCAAGTGCGGTGAATGCACTATTTCCAATATTCCAATGAATTTGACGTTTAAGAGAGTGGAAGTGAGTGGAGAGAGAATGAAATCTCTCATAAGTCGGTGACGTTCTGCTCACACTTCATGTCTGTCTCTTTTTAAGTTAAGACAAAAACATCAATTCAAAACTTTTTTATATGGGAACAGTGCTAGGTTAACTCAAAACATCCTGGAATGAAACCCAGTGTAACTTCAGGTGCGGATATAGCATAAGACAAAAACAAAAATTCAAAACTTTTTTCTTATGGGAACACTACTAGGCTAACTCAAACCATCCTGGAATGAGACCTAGTTCACCTTTAAGTGGGGACATAGCATAACACCTGACACTTGAACAGTTTAACTCAAAACTGCTCCAAACCTTCACGAAAACTATGCGAATACTAATGAAATCATTTCAGTTACTAAGATTCAATGAAACCTACTCGAAACCTACCGCCAAATTTCGTGCTGCATGCAGTGCTTCTAATATTCCAATGAATTTGACTTTTGTTAGGGGGAGTGGGAGTGAATACAGGGAGAATGGCATCTCTCATTTGTCGGTGATTTGTTAGAACATGAATTATAAAAAACGAGACAGAACAAAAGCATTGAAAGTATTTAAATTCAATTAAGTTCATACTGTGTCCACCATTTGATCAGAAAGTTCCAAAAGAACATAAATAGTACCTACTTAGTACTGTACCGTACTGGTTTTTCATATCTATAAACTCATGGGAGCAAAAGTCACCTCGAATAAAATAAAACAATACATTCAAAATAAAACTGGGAAATGAGTATGTTCACGAACGCACCCCTTTTCCAATTACTATAGTACATGGTATATACTCATTTGAAGTTCATGTACATTAAGGGTGGTATTCACCAAGAAATCTTAAACTAAGTGCCTCGTAAACCTATTCACCGACCACTATTAGTGCAGATTTATGAGCGCTCATAACACTTAAGAGTGGTCGCTACCACTCTTAAGTTATGAGCGGTTGTTGTTTTAAATTACTTCGAAAATTCGAAATTTACTGACAGCGTCATTTGTGGTTGTTATTCAAAAATCAAAATGGAAGGAGAAGGAGCGTTGAAAAAAATAGGAAATTCGAATTATGGTTTGCAATACAGAGAATGAATTAATTTTACGTTCTACCTTTTCTTAAATTTCCGAAAATTTTTTCTGTTATTGGTTTGCTTAACAGCTGATTTTGACAATTGACACTGAAATTGTCGAAGTAGTTCGAAAAGTGTGCGTTCACAGGCTCAACACCCTTATTTTTCGAATATTCGAATTAGCTTAGACTAGACCCTATTATTGCTTGGGGAATAGCACATCCAAATTTAAAACTAAGAGCCTCTTAGCTTTAAGAGCGCTCTTAAGATTGTTTGGTGAATACCACCCTAAATGTGATGTCCTTTATGAAAAGGATAATGCCATGCGCGACAAATAGCAAGAATCCAATTACAAATTTTCATTTCTTTTCGTCATTTGTTACGTTTTCGGCTGTGTCCTAAAACATAGTTAAATTATTATTTTAAGTAAGATAAATCGTAATTATTCATATCGCACACATTTCGAACGCTTTGAGAAATCATTATTTTTAGTTAGAATGTAGTTTTTAAAAGCCAAAAATCAAAAAGAATAAAAAACCAAGAAGGACACATTATACATTTTCCATTTTATAAAAGTGCAATATTCGATTATTTGTTCAATTATTCCACCAAAGATAGTGAGCAAAAAGTAAATTAATATTCAAAAATGAATGCTTTTAATAAACAGCATCATCTGTAAATCATCTAAGCGAAAAATTCGATAAAAAAATTTTCTTTTCCATTATACCTATGTACCTATACTTAGTTTTGGGAATTCAGTAGATATACATAAAATCGATATTCACTACTGCAGCCATCATGTCTTCTTTTATTGCAAAATTAAAATCAACACCCTTGCCACCCATAAAAAATGTTCTCAATGTAGCTCTGCAGACAGCTAGGCAACAAATGCCTGACAAACGTGAGTATGAACAGCCAGGACAGCAGCAGCAGCCAAATGAGTCGCAACAGTTTTCACATCAGGCACCGAGTAGTTATGCCCAAGATAGCTGCAATGGTAAGCATAAGGAGTTTGATTTTTTTTTTTTTTCGTATTTTAAGACTATTTCCTTTTACAACTTCAGACAACATTGAAACAAATACTCTTAATCCATTCCGTAATCCCAATGGTTACTTCAGCACGGAGAATAATGATTACAAAAGTGAAGAAGTCCAGCAAACTTCGTTTATGAATGATGAATATGATGGAAGGTACCAGCAATCCGATGGATTCAGGTATGTTTTTTTTAAACGACAAGCAAGTAGTCCTTTCTGGTGCTCTCTACTCTGTGTGCCTTTAACCTTACTTCACTGTATTTTTTCCAATAATTTTTACATTATGACTCTTACATAACCTACATAACTAATTCGTCGATAGTTGATACCAACTATAAGAGCCGTATTTCCTGAGTTTAAAATCCTCAATAAAAATAAATAAATATAAAGGCTTAAAGGCTTACCTTTTAACGATCCAAGCGATGGCTATGAATTGATTTTTGATTTTAGAGTTCATTGAACGCTTCTGATTTTTAAATTTAACCGAACTTGAAAAGCCTGGGCTCAGAGGTCAACAGAAAAGGTTATACACAATTTTAGACATAAAAGAGGCTTTCAACTCATTTCTGAGTTGTTGAAAATTATCTTACTTTCCTTTCCTTTTTTTTTTTTGAATTGGAATCTATGTACATATGAAGCCATCTTTAAAGAGCAAACATTTGACTGGTCTTTTATAAATGATAAAATAATTTAAAAAAATAAATAGGGTGGCGCAGCAGAACGAGGGGCCCCAGGGCCTAGCGCATTTTTCAGAACCATGACTTGTAAGGGAATTGAGGGGACCCACAACTTTCTGCCGGTTCTGATGGGACTAACCGAGAAACCGTTATACGCAAAATAATAAAAATCCAATTATACAACCTTGCGGGCCTCCAATTGTAGGCTCAATGATTGGGAATATATCCTCAAAACCTGTAGTAAAAAACAAATAATGTTGCAAAGTTGATTGCAGGCGCCCCGAGACCTAACACATTTCTCTCAACCATATCTGGTAGAGAATGGAGGGGATCTACAAATTTTACCGATTCCGAAAGGACAAGTGAAAGAAAAGATATTTTCATAGCAATGTAGTTGCTCTCGGAGATTTTCATAATTCTTGACAAAAGACGGTACCCAGCAAAACCAATTGAATATTTCTGGCATTCAAACCTCAAATTCTTACCAAACTGACAGACGTGCGAACCATTACGCCTCGGACAACTGGGAACAAGTGAATGAATTTTGATGAAGGTTATAAAAGCTAAGATTTATATTTTCTTTTAGCCCTAAGCTTGTATTTATTCATAAAATATAATCAGATTCCTATGATTCCTATGATACCTATGATTCCTATGAATTTATAAAGTACGTAAACAAGTAAAAGTATTTCTCCAATAAGTTTTTTTTATTCTTAAAGGAGGAGTTTTAACGGAAAAGACCGTTAAGACTCCTCCTTTAAGAATAAAAAAAAACTTATTGGAGAAATACTTTTACTTATTTACGTACTTTATAAATTCATAGGAACACCTTGTCCGTACTCTATGACTTCCGAGACCAAAAGTCTGCAAGAATCAATTAGCAAGTAATTGAACATGAGTTAAATTTAAGTTACTTTCGCTAAGTTAATAAATAAATAAATATGGTGGGTGGCGCAGCAAATCTGTGGAAATGCATTTCCAAGACAGATATCAAATTTTGGGACTTTCTTTTTTTAGAGAAAACTTTTCATAATGCTTTGGAAGTCCCTTTTTCCATGTGGTAGCATACGACTACAAAAGTCTGATCATTTTGACGACAGCACCAAATTTATTTCTGTGGCTATACGAATATAAAATAGACCTACTGACTCGCCCTGCGTAGCTCGGATACTACGGTGATCGAACTGAATAAATTAAGTAGAGTATAGTTTTTAAGAAAAAAATTTAAATCAGTTCAGTTTAAATAGGTTAAGCAGTTTCTAATTTCCCGTGTAAGTTGGATATGGGGATGAAAAATGAAATATACACAGAAGCCTTACGCTTGCATCACTGTGTAGTAAAAAAAAACGTATCGAAATGCGTTGCGGTTTTTTCAAGTTCTAAGCATACAGACAACGGAAAGCGACTTTGAAAGGATTTCACAAAAAATGTCAAATTTCCAGTTCTACTTTATATTCCAAATAACTTAATGTTTTCTTAAAATTATTTATTTTGGAAGCTATTTACTTTATTAAGACTTACCTCAAAACGTTCAGATTTGTTGAAACTCGAATCTCACAAATCCATTTTCTAATAAGAGCAGAATATTTCCCCCCGTTAAGGCAAGAGAATAACCTTCTTGTTAGAGTCCATAACGGATATAAGAAAAACTGTATACAAGAAAAAAAAAACGCTTATGCAAACATCGTGCGATTATGGGTTGGTACTAAGTAAAGGGTTTTCCAATCGGGACTTGACAACTTTGAATTTAATTTGCGAACGCACCCTTCATCGAACTGTCAGTCGATTTTTTTTGTAAACTCAACATTTTGATGGCAAAGTAATAAAAAAATTTCTACCAAAATTCGAGGTCGGTGACCGCAACTTTAAGAGGATTTACTCCGATTTTTGGTCGTAATTCTCGTCCTAGTAGACAGACAATAACAAGTTTAATGCAAAAATTGGAGTCTATACTTATTCTTTATGTAACGATCCATACTACCAGTGAGACAACGGTTTGGTTGAAGTATCGAAAATATCGCTGCAGTTCAGGCGTACAAAGCAAACGATCATAATGAGTTCCTTCTTAAGAATTGGGCATCGCTCAGACCACATTATGGTGTATTTTGCGTAAGAAACTTGGTTTACACCCATAAAAAATCAAGGTGACTAAAGAAAACTGAAGCCGATGGACTATTTGAAGAGCTAACGCTGAAGGCTCTGGAGAAAATGTGAAAATGGTGAATTTCATTTCAAAATCATTTTCAGTGACGAATCTCATTTTTAATCAATAAGCAAAATATTCGTTATTTGTCGGGGGAAAAGTCAACATGTGCTCCAGGAATTACCACTTCATACGTATAAAAAATAACTGTTTTGGAGCGGTTTGCATGCCGGCGGTATTTTGTTATATTATATTTATTGATCGTCACGGTATTTTGAATGACCAGCGTTATCACGCCATGATTACCGATTATTTTTGCATCAAATTGGAACACACGATGTTAAACATCACTTGGTTTCAACAGGATGGTGCCACAAGCCCACAAGCCACACAACACACGTTACAATCGATTTATTGAAGAGTAAGTTTGATGGCCAGCCGATTGGCCAACTGTTTCGTGCGATTTAAGGCCTCTATTATATTTTCTTTGAGACTATGTTAAGTTCTTGGCTTAAACCGACGGCGTTGGTGGGAAGAACTCAGAGCCAATGTTGTACGCGTAATAGCAGCCGTTTAGGCGGTGTTGCCGAGCCACAGAAAATCGGATCAAATGAATCGGCCGCTGCAAATGTGCTCGCAATAGCCATTTGATCGAAGCTGAGTTACATTGATAAATGCTTTAACTATGCTTCGAAAGTAAAGTTTTTGAAATGTCTCAAATGGTTTGCGTTTTAAAAAAAGTTGTCAAGACCTTATTGCAAAATCCGATAAAACCCAAACTATGCATTCAAACAAAATTTGAGATCGCAACTTAAATAGCATTACGATTATAGAGAAGTTATGCCTGAATCACAATCACTCGTCAGATTCGGCTTCGACCCCGCTTTGAGTTAGCTTTAAATTGACATTATGATTTTGGTGTTGTTTTTTACTGTCAAAGCGAGCAAAATTTCAACCGAACTGAACTTTTTAGTATGAGTTAGAACCATCTTGAACACGAACCAACGTAACATTTATTTATGGTGCATGTGGTGCAATTGTTAGCATGCCTGCCTGTGGAGTGTGAAGTTCGAGAAACATCAGACTAGTCCGCTATCTCAACAAATTTTTCGAAATCAACTAAAAACTGTAGTTCTCTTCCATTCCTCACAAGCTATGGTTGTGAGAAATGCGCTAGGGCCCTCAACTTTCCGCTTGGTAAGTCCTCCGTCCAAGAGTAATTACACACTGCCATGAAAAGGCCTTTCTCACATAGCCGTTCGGAACGGGCATAAAATTGTAGATCCTGGAAATTCGTTAGGCCCCAAGGCCTCCCCCGCCATCGCAAAGGCTTTGCTACCTGCAGTAAGCTAATCTGCGTCATACCAGCTGTTTTGCTTTTTGTGTCTTCCCCATCCATGCAGTTAAAGAGGTTTCACCCAAGACATTTAAATATCTTTTTGCAGTGATTTGTATTTCGTAAAAGCCAGTTGAGCCTTGTGCAGGATTCAACTCTGTTTGGCAGCACTTTATAAATTTATGGCTCGATACTTACTTCGGAACAAGCTAGGTGCGATATTTGAATTTCGAGTGACAAGCTGAGCGGAAGAATATCTCGAGATCTGACACATAGTTGAACCATTCTTCTCTCACCTGGCAGAAGAACCTCACCTCACCTGGTTTCCTCTAAAAAAAGTAAAAGAGTCATCTTCATAGCGTTTTGTTCTGCCAAGTTACGTTAAGCTTTTAGAAAGATGTATAATTGTTGGTGGAAAATGTATTTTCCTTCGGCTTTTATGGTCACTTTAAGTTTAGCAAAGAAACAAGATGGATCTTTCGCTTTTTCCCGACGTTTCGGCAAGGGTTGTTGCCTTCTTCAGGGGAAATTATAAACGAGATTTTTAAAACATGTTAAATAAACAAAGTTTGTCCTTGCCGAAACGTCGGGAAAAAGCGAAAGATTCATCTTGTTTCTTTGCTAAACTTAAAGTGCCCAAAAAAGCCGAAGGAAAATACATTTTCCACCAACAATTATAAATCTAATTGGTCAATACACTACTAAATTTTAGAAAGATGGCCTATGGATTGAGCTGTATCCTTGTTCATTCAATAGGCCATCCAAATACCTTCGTCAGCTGTGCAGAATTTTGTCGTCATCCACAAGAACTGTGCTTGAGCATCGTTACTGAACTTAGGCGAGCTTGAGCGTTTCTCCTTCTTTGAGCGACTATTTTGAAGATGTTGCTCCTTTTATTTAAGTTGTTTTGTTGTATTTATTGAATAGCTTTGTTGTTTTTTTTTTTGCTTGGAGTTGGAAGCCCTTATTTTGAGCTTCTTTTATGCAGCTTCTACCGAATTCCTTTTCGAAGCTAGCCTTTTCATCTTTTATATTTGAGGGGCACTTATGAGTAGCTTTACTTTAGCTTGTTGGTAGTAAATAAATAAATAAAAATAAATAGCAAGCTCAGGGAACCCCGGGCTTAACACATTTCAAGCACCTACAATTGCATGCCCATTCCGGAAAGTGATGAGAAAGTGCTTTTCATAGCAGTGTTTTATTCTGGGAGAACTTGCCAATTCCTTGCAAAGAGGTTTTCGGGTTTTTGAGCAATATTACAAAATGGCATACGATTTTTAATCGAAATACAGCAAATTCGTTGGTATTATAGTCTTTGCTTGCCAGACATATGGCTCATTAGAGTCCCAAGTATCGAAAATATGAGTGATACATCACTAAACGCATTAGATTTTTGAGGTTATTTGATTTTTTTAGTTGTTTCTGACGAGTTTATTTACCTAATTAGTTTTGATTTTTGTTATTTTTCTTACAGACAAGGCAGCGTTGCTTCTGATGGCAGCTCATTTGCTTGCGAAGGCGAAGGAGGAGGTGGTGCCAAAATAAACGAGTTTCAAGCAGCGTGGAATGTCACAAACGCCATCCAGGGAATGTTTATAGTCTCGCTGCCGTTTGCTGTTCTACATGGAGGCTATTGGGCAATAATCGCTATGGTGGGCATAGCTCACATATGTTGCTACACAGGAAAAGTTCTCGTCCAATGCCTTTACGAACCAGATCCCAACACTGGGCAACCTGTGCGTGTTCGCGACAGTTACGTATCCATTGCCAAAGTTTGTTTCGGTGCAAAATACGGTGCCAAGGCTGTCAGTCTTGCTCAAATCATCGAACTTTTAATGACATGTATCTTATACGTGGTTGTTTGTGGTGATCTTCTAGCTGGAACCTATCCTCAAGGATCTTTGGACTCCAGATCTTGGATGATGTTAACTGGTATCTTTCTGCTGCCCTTAGGTTTTCTCAAATCCCTTAAGATGGTCTCACTTTTGTCTTTCTGGTGTACCATGTCCCATTTAGTTATAAATGCCGTCATTCTTGGCTATTGCCTCTTGCAGATCGGAGATTGGGGCTGGTCAAAAGTCAGATGGAGTATCGATATGGAGAAATTCCCAATATCATTGGGTGTCATTGTTTTTTCATATACTTCGCAGATTTTCCTACCAACGCTTGAAGGTAACATGATCGATCGATCAAAGTTCAACTGGATGTTAGATTGGTCTCATATTGCAGCGGCCATCTTTAAAGCCGCTTTCGGTTACTTGTGTTTCTTGACCTTCCAAAACGACACCCAGCAAGTGATAACTAATAATTTACACTCGCAAGGTTTCAAGGGAATGGTTAATTTCTTTTTAGTGATCAAAGCCATTCTCAGTTATCCCTTGCCCTACTACGCAGCATGTGAACTTTTGGAAAGGTCATTCTTTCGGGGGCCTCCCAAGACGAAATTTCCCTCAATCTGGCATTTGGATGGAGAGCTCAAAGTATGGGGACTTGGATTCAGAGTCGGCATAATATTTGCCACTATTATGATGGCTATTTTCATTCCGCACTTCTCAATCCTAATGGGTTTCATTGGAAGCTTCACCGGAACAATGTTGAGTTTCATCTGGCCCTGTTATTTCCATCTCAAGATCAAGGGTCACTTGCTTGATCAAAAGCAGGTTGCTTATGACTACCTGATTATATTTTTGGGTGTACTCTTTGGCGTAATCGGAGTGTATGATTCTGGCAATGCACTAATTGAAGCTTTTGAGATTGGCTTGCCATTTTAAACATAAGCATCAAATAACCCTGCCAAAATGTGTAAACTATACACATAGTAACTGTCATTGTTTCTTCTTTCAATAGCTACTGTTAACAATGACGTGTATTTGTACATAAATGTACTGCGTGTTTATTTGTTGTAAATACTGGAAAAAGTTGTTTTGCTTTTCGGTATATCGAAGTATTTTTTGTTTTTCGTTTACATAATTCGACATATAAATGTAAAGTTACTGCGAGTTCAAATAATTGTCATATATACAAAAGTTATTTATTTGTTGGTACATATTTTAAAACGCAATTACCTATTTTCAATTATTATTGTAGTAAAGTATTCCAATATACAAGTGTGAAAAAAAAACAAAAGAATTAGATTTAACATTGTGCAACGTTCTATAAAATAGCTAAAATCTTTTTTGTTCCGTTATACATAGTTGAAAGGCCTATTTGCCAAGTGAACATTATAAATAAGAAAACAATTATTATTATTGATGTTAAAATGTTGAAATTATCATGATCTAAATGATGTATGTACGATGTCTTCCAAAAAAGAAACGAGTCTTCCAATGTTTTAATGCAAAACATAAAACTTAAACTATATCTAATAATTATATTGTACTTATACAAAAATTAAATAATAAATTTTAATAAAACGTATAATATCAACAATGTCTTCCAACATGTATTTAGAAATAATTTTACTTATAAGTAAGATATACACAATTTAAATATAGATAGACGTATTATATAAATCGTAACATGTTTAATTTAACAATAAAATAAAAATCAAAAATTTAATTTAAAATCGTGTTGTTATGATTGTAAATTTAAGTGGTTTGGATTCACAAGAATACACAATCCTTTTTAACGCTGTAAGTACAAACGCGTACGTTGAATACATTATAGGCGTACCAGCTTCAATCGAGTTTTATGCCTTCGCAGGCGTTTCAGACGAGCGTACCTACATGCTTTTTAGCAAGATTTTGTTTCAATCTTTTGAAATACAAATGGACGCTACAGTTCATTTTATGATATCTGTGAATTTAAAATAAAACGATGACAGCCTTTTTAGTCGGAGGTTAAGATACCAACTGTACTACTAAACAACAACACTTTCTTGTTATAGCTCTCTAGATGTTTGAAAAAGCTGGAAGACGCTACCAAGGCCTAAATCATCAGTGTCCCTATTCGCGTAACTTTTTAGAAAGAAAGGTTAGCCAAAACCCTCTTAGCAAAAGAGAAATGCAACGAAATCTGCATTTTGTTTGCCTCAAATGTGGAATAATAATTGAGGTTTGTTAACGCATTCTGAAATCAAAGCTTCACGTGAAGCAGTTGAGTGATTTGTGATCCTTTCGAAATAACGATGCTGGTAACGTCGGAAAAGGAAGAAGAAGACGAAGATCGTCCAGTTGTCGATCGTCGATTTCATTGTCAAAAAATTGTTTCATCGATTGATCGATATTTTTTCTCTTAAGCTTTGTTGTTTTTCAGAGTTTCGAAAGATGTCTTTTTAAAACCTAAACTTTGGCTGAAACTCATCTTTAAATAGGCGCAATGAGAGTACAATTCTCACCATATCTGACTATGTATATATTTAGCCTGACTCGAGGACAATCACAGAATAAGTGCTCCGCGTTGGGATCATTCTTTCTGCACAGATTAATTAAGGTAGCCTGTGACCATAGTACACGAAGACTTACAAAGTGAAAGGATTTTGGGTTCAGCTCAGCATTTCTCATCAACAAATGTTGTGTGAGGTGAAGGTTAACATTTATTGAAATGCTGGCAAACCATATGTTAGACGTCCCCGAAATGCTGAGATGAACCCAAAATACACCAAAAAGACCTTAAGGCATGGCGGCGATTCTATAATGGTTTGGGGGTGTTTCATAAGCTATGGTGTCGGTCCGCTGTGTCAAACAAACGGCAAAATGACAGGTGTTGACTACCGGGATATACTGGACACAAATCTTCTCGGCGACTGCCAGAACCAATTACCCCAATGATGGATCTTTTAGCACGACAATGACCCCAAACACACGTAAAGAGTTGTGAGATCTTTCCTTGAAGAGCGTAAAGTGAATGTTTTGGGGTGGCCAGCAAAGTCACCGGACTTAAACCCAATTGGGAATTTGGGGACATTCTAAAAAAGGTGGACTCCATGCCAAGGAGAATATCCGCCGTATCAAAACAGAAAGGCTATCCTACGAAATATCAACGGTGCGGTTAAGAAAACTATGTTTTTTATCATAAAGGGTTTTCCAATAGGTATGATATGATTTTGCAGTGGCGTTTCGGCCATTTGTAGTATGTCATGATCTGTCATTTGTTTTTTATTGCATTCAGAAGTGTTTACAATTTCACCATTCGACCACCGTAAACGTCGTGAACTTTCTGATTTTGCCTTGGAACAACTTGAAATCGATAACGATTTTTTTTTATGAAAATCATCTTTTCCGAAGAGGCTTACTTTTATTTGATTAGTGCAAAACTGGCGATGAAAATCCACAAAATATTCATGAAAAACCATTACATTCACCTAAATTGACAGTTTGGTGTGGTTTTTGGGCTGGTGGAATCATCGGTCCATACTTCTTTCAAAATGAAGCTGGTAACACCATTACTGTCAATGGAGAGCGGTATAGATCAATGATAACCAACTTTTTATGGGCGAAATTGGAAGAAATTGATTTTGACAACACTTGGTTTCAACAAGACGGGACTATGTGTCACACAGCAAATGCAACAATTGAATTATTGCGAGAAAAATTTAGAGATTCGATTATTTCAAGAAGTGGTGATATTAAATGTCCTCCAAAAAGTCGTGATTTAACACAATTAGACTATTTCTTGTTGGGTTATTTGAAGTCATTGGTCTTTAAAAATAAACCAGATTCTGTTCAAGCTTTACAAGTCAATGTTGAACGTGCCATTCATGATATACGACTTGATTTAGTGGAAAAAGTGATCGCAAATTGGGTTCATCGAATTTGTTGCTGCAGAAGAAGTCGTGGTGGCCATTTGAATGGTTTTATTTCAAACTTAATTGTATTGATTGAACTGCACATTAAGTAAAAAATATTTGAATTTCCTCAACAAAAAGTGTGTTTTTTCAAAAAAGAAATCATATCACTCTTATTGGAAAACCCTTTATTTTGCTTATTTTGTCAGGTGACTTAATTATGTGGCCACACTTATTTTATTTATTTTATATATATTAATTATTATTGATTTTTTGTTAAAGAAATGACTATTGTTATAGTGGAACTTATTTTCTTTGGCTTTTTTTTAATGATTGTGATTGTAAATATTTAGAATTTGAACAAATTTTGTTTTCGTTGTAATTTGTATTTAATATATGGATATGAAGACCTCATTTTATAAAAATTACTTAATTGTATGGCCACAAGTGTATGTATGTCCGAAAAATGCACGCCCGATGGGTGAAACCTCAGTATCACATATCCAATCCTAAATAAGGAGACTTTCACATCTTTAAGTGTTATCTGCTTTATTATAAGAACTTCTGAAACCCGACGTCAACAATTTTATAGGTGTTTATTAATGCGGTTGTCGTTTTGAACCGGTACGGAGTCATGCCTTGTTTTATTATCGTATACGACTACACAGGATGACTTTGGAGAATTGACGCTACTCCGTTAAGATCATCAAAGAACTCACAGAGATCTTTAATGTCGAAAAGTACTTTCGACATGACACAGTGGAATGCAATTTCTTTAACATCATACTCGAAAAGATTGTGCAAAACTCAAACATCAACACCAGAGGCATAATCCTTCAAAAGTCTTTACAGTAACTCCCTTAGGCAGAGGATATTGAAGTAATGGGAAAAAGTAAAAGGAAATGAAAAGTTTTCCTTGACAACGATATATGTAAGTTGTCAAAAAATCTGGGTTCTCGATCATTAAAAAATAGGTAAATAAGGAATTGACTATACATCCCTATCATTTGAAAAAAAAAAAAAAAAAAATACATGCCTTTTGACAGCCCTGAACGCACCCCAGCGAAAACGTTGTTCCACCTAAAGACGAGTTGAGGTTGAGGGCAAATCCAGGGGCCAGTGCTCAAAACACACTCAGTTTGACACTCATGGTGGGTTGAGGTTTTCAAAAAACGGTTTGTGGCGATCACAGAGCAGGCTCCAGGCTTCAACAAACAGCAATAGCTATGTCAGTTTCCATTGGTTTCACTCATGGAAGCACTCAGTTTTAAAAGCAATGGAACACCCTAAATTGTTTCCGCTCAGTTTTACTTGTTGACTTTGTGCAAATGAGACATCTATGGCTCATAAAGAGTATTCCGCAAAAATTCTTATTTTGTCATTTGAAAAACATGGTATTACTTCTTGCTTGAATGGACTTTCACTTCAAATCGAAAGTCCAATGGAAAGCGACAATGGCCGCGTTCCTGGGACCAATGTTCTAAAATCTTAACTTAAGATTCTGTCACTTTTCCCTTGTAAAAAGTTCCAGATTTTCAGATGACAATTCAGATTTTCAGATTCTCGAACATAGATTTTCAGATGAAAAAACTTGGCTGAAAATCTGAACTTAAGATTTTACTTGTCAAAACAAGGAAAACAACATACATGACAATCGAACTTTACTCGGTATTATTGGGTTATTTTTTTGTTCTACAAGTTTTCGCTTATTTGTTGAATTGAAATTGATAACTATTGGTGTTTGGATATTCTGTTTTGTAAATTAATTTTAATTGTGAGTTAATCAACAAAGAAAATACATTTTTGAAGGCACACGATTTTCATTTTTTTAACAAAATTAAGTAAAAAGAATGTAATTTTAAAACTGCTCAACTTGGAAACTCTTGGAAGTCAAATTGTTGAATTTCAAACTGAAAAAATCTGTGTTTTACAATTAATTTTACTACTAACTATGTAGAATCGAGAGGTGAATCACAGTACCACTTTAAGACAAAAAAAAATTAAGATAGTCGTTCATGGACTGACAGATCTCTTCGAACTTTCGAAATTTGTCTTAAACCCGGCCAGTAACTTCGATATAGCAAATAGCATGACTTTTGCGCTGTCGCATTTTCATTTTTCTTTTGTTTTACTCATGTACGTTTTCGAAGATCGAGGCACATCAACTTGTTTTATCAGATAATGGAACTCGGTCTACATCAGTGCGGAGATCAAACGATGACTTAGGGGCCAGTTATAGCGATCAGGAAAACGAATCAGGAAAAATTTTTAAATGGAATAATAACTATGTTTTCGTAACAATAGAATAACAAATGTTAAGAAAACGTTGGTCGTATAAAAAAAATGGGCACGACTGGGTCGCACGAACTTGCGATTGTGTGCACAATACCAATACCAAAAAATTAAGGCTGAGTAAAAGGTTTTAGCATTCGCTCTAAATATTTTTGGTGGGCTCAGGGTTGCCAACTACATTTTAATAATGAAAATTGGATTAAATCACGCAAAATATTGAAAAAAATTAAAATTAAATATTCCAAAAGTTTCAATCGAAAATCCAAAAACGCCATTCTTTTGCAATTGCTAGTACTTATAAACGTTGAATATTTAACCAAAATCGTTAGAGCAGTTTTTTAAAAAATCGGTTTTTTATTTTTCATTTTTTAATAAAAAAAGTTTTTTAAGATCTAGGTATGCAAGTCTTAAGATCTTGCCAGAAGATGTTTTGACAAGAAAATTGAAATAAATCAGCAGTACCGTTTTGAAAATATACAAAAAAACAAAATTATTTTAAAAAAATTAATAAAAATTTCAAAATTTAGAATTTTCCAAATGTTAATATGCAATATTTTTAATGTCATCTACGACTTCTTAAATATGAAATTTTATCAAAATCGTGTGAGCCATTAACGAGGAAGTCGGTTTTGAAAAAAACGGTACTATGGGGGGTACCGTTTTTAGACTTTTCCCAAAAAAAATTTTTACATCATAAGAAAGACAATTGAAAAATAATCCTTCAAATAAAATTTTATCAAAATCGTTAGAGCCGTTTTCGAGAAAACTAAGTATTATCATATAGGTTGTATGGCAGGTACCGTTATTTCAAGACCTAGAGACCCAATTCCAAAAACCCCTCTGTAGGATGCCAAATAGACCCTGACTGCAAATTTTGAAGAAAATAGGTCAAGCGGTTCAGGCTGTAGATCCATATACGGACATACAGACAGACAGACAGACAGACACACAGACACACAGACAGACAGACAGACAGACAGACAGAATTGTAGGACCCACTTTTTTCGTATTCTCTATCATCGTAATGTCATGTTTAATTGTTATTTCAAATTTTTTTTTCTGCACGATTGCAAAACTTGCCTTATAGTACCTATAATCGCAAGTAAAAATGGGCACGACCGGGTCGCACGAACTTGCGATTGTGTTCTAAATACGATATCAAAATCTAAAGGCTGAGTTAAAGGTTTTGCTATTAGCTCTTCATAATATATTTTGTGGTGCAGGGTTGCCAACTACACTTTAATTAAAGAAATTGAATTAAATCACGCAAAATAATGAAAAAATTAAATTAAATATTCCAAAGGTTTCAAGCAAAAATCTAAAAACGCCATTCTTTTGCAATCGCTAATACACATGAATGATGAAAATTTAATCAAAATCGTTGGAGCAGTTTTCCCAAAAAACGGTTTTTTATTTTTCACTTTTTTTTTAAAACTGTTTTTTAAAAGTCGAGTATACAAAGTTTTAGATCTTAATAAGAGTTATTTTGACAAAAAATTTGAAAAAAATCAAAGTCATAGTTTTGAAGTTATTTTCAAAAATTAAAATTTTTTAAAAAAATTTATAAAAATTTCCAAAACTAATTTTTTTTAAATATTGATATGCAGTCTTTCTTCAACAGTTTACGACTTCTTAAATCCAAAATTTCGTCAAGATCGTGTAAGCCATTAACGAGAAAGTTGGTTTTGAAAAAAACGGTACTATGGGAGGTACCGTTTTTAGCCTTTTTCAAAAAAAATTTTCTACATCATAAGAAAGACAATCCAAAATTAATAACTCACACAAAATTTTATTGAAATCGTTGGAGCCATTTTTGAGAAAAATGAGTATTATCATATCGGTTGTATGGCAGGTACCGTTATTTCAAGACCTAGAGACTCAATTCCAAAAACCCCTCTGTAGACTGCTCCACAGACCCTAACTGCAAATTTTGAAGAAAATCGGTCTATTAGTTCAGGCTGTAGATCCATATACAGACAGACAGACACACAGACAGACAGACACACAGACAGACAGACAGACAGACAGAATTGCAGGACCCACTTTTTTCGTATTCTCTATCATCGTAATGTCATATTTAATTGTTATCTCAAATTTTTACTTGCGATTATAGGTACTATAAGGCAAGTCTTGCAATCGTGCAGAAAAAAAATTTTGAGATAACAATCAAACATGACATTACGATGATAGAGAATACGAAAAAAGTGGGTCCTGCAATTCTGTCTGTCTGTCTGTCTGTGTGTCTGTCTGTCTGTCTGTCTGTATATGGATCTACAGCCTGAACCGCTTGACCGATTTTCTTCAAAATTTGCAGTTAGGGTCTGTGGAGCATCCTACAGAGGGGTTTTTGGAATTGGGTCTCTAGGTCTTGAAATAACGGTACCTGCCATACAACCGATATGATAATACTTATTTTTCTCGAAAACGGCTCCAACGATTTCGATAAAATTTTGTGTGAAGGATTAATTTAGGATTGTTTTTCTTATGATGTAAAAAAAATTTTTGGAAAAGGCCTAAAAACGGTACCTCCCATAGTACCGTTTTTTTTAAAACCGACTTTCTCGTTAATGGCTGACACGATCTTGACGAAATTTTGGATTTAAGAAGTCGTAAGCTGTTAAAGAAAGACTGCATATCAATATTTAAAAAAACTTAGTTTTGGAAATTTTTATAAATTTTTTTAAAAAATTTTGATTTTTGAAAGTAACTTCGAAACCATAACTTTTATTTTTTTTAAATTTTTTGTCAAAATAACTCCTGTTAAGATCTAGAACTTTGCATACTCGACTTTTAAAAAACAGTTTTAAAAAAAAAGTGAAAAATAAAAAACCGTTTTTTGGGAAAACTGCTCCAACGATTTTGATTAAATTTTCATCATTCATGTGTATTAGCGATTGCAAAAGAATGGCGTTTTTAGATTTTTGCTTGAAACCTTTGGAATATTTAATTTAATTTTTTCATTATTTTGCGTGATTTAATTCAATTTCCATAATTAATGTGTAGTTGGCAACCCTGTACCACAAAATATATTATGAAGAGCTAATACCAAAACCTTTAACTCAGCCTTTAGATTTTGATATCGTATTTAGAACACAATCGCAAGTTCGTGCGACCCAGTCGTGCCCATTTTTTTTTCTGCACGATTGCAAGACTTGCCTTATAGTACCTATAATCGCAAGTAAAAAGTACTGTGAGTAATTTTTGGTCTCGTATGTGAAGGCAATGTGTTGGAAAAAGATTCAACAACGAACGAGTGGATGGACGCACCGGCTCGACAAGTTTTCGAGGGCTCGCCCGAAATCGAAATTGTTGACAAAAGATGTTGGTTGAGGCCTAGCTTCGCACCAAACTATAATACCCACCTCAGTAATTAATGTCGCTTAATATTGTTACACAAAAGCACTTTTCAAAGTGCTTTTTAATCAAAAACTTTTTAAGTGCTTTTGTGAATTCCAAAGGTTATCGACATATTGAGTATGTCTTTCCATCGAATAACCGAACTTACAATACAAAAAAAAAATGGACACGACTGGGTCGCACGAACTTGCCATAGGTTTCAAGCGAAAATCAGAAAACGCCATTCTTTTTCATTTGGTAATACATATAAAAGCTGAAAATTTAATCAAAATCATTGGACCTGATTTTTAACAAAACGTTGTTCCATTTTTCACTTTTTTTTTTAAATTAGTTTTTTAGAAATCTAATATGCGAAGTTAAGGATCTAGGCAGGAGTTATTTTGTAAAAAAAAAGAAAACATCAAACACACAGTTTTGAAGTTATTTAAAAAAATAAAATTTTTTTTTAAATTTGAAAAAATTTCAAAAATCAAAATTTGTTTAATGTTGGTATGCAATCTTTCTTAAACAACTTACGACTCCTAAAATACAAAACTTCGTCAGCGTCGTGTAAGCCATTTACGAGAAAGTCGGTTTTGAAAAAACGGTACTATGGGTGGTACAATTCCTAGACTTTTCCACATAATACTTTTTTACATAGTAAAAAAAGCAATCTAAAACTGATTCTTCACATAAAATTTATTCGAAAGCGGTAGAGCCCTTCTCGAGAAAAATAAGTATTATCATATCGGTTGTATGGCAGGTACAGTTATTTCAAGATCTAGAGACTCAATTCCAAAAGCACCTCTGTAAGCTGCCTCACATACCCCAACTGTAAATTTTGAAGAAAATCGGTCTATCGGTTCAGGCTATAGGTCCATATACGAACAGACAGACACACAGACAGGTAGACAGAATTGAAGGACCCACTTTTTTATATTTTCTATCATCGTAATGTCATGTTTAATTGTTATCTCAAAAGTTTTTCCCTACACGATTGCAAAACTTGCTTTATAGTAACCATAATCGCAAGTAAAAACTTAACGAAGTCTTAACTCTTGAACGGATCTGAAGATATAGACAGTAGCAATGCAATAACTACAAAAAAGACGCAAGAATTCAAAGACTGCAAATCAATGCAAGGACCGAATGCGTTCTCCAAAAAATACATTCTAAATTGCAGCTTTTTTAAATCTAATGAAAAGTAATTGTATTACTTTAAGTCTCATAGTAAGTTCATTAAATACAGTTCTTTAAATTGAAATCAATAAAGATTCCATTCTCTTTGAACTTGTTGGGTTCAATTTAAAAAAGAAAAGTCTGTTTTTGCTTGCCCCAATGAAATATCGATTGTAATCCCGTTGAAATTTGAAAAGTTGAAAAACAAGTCAACCCCAACGTTCCACAATTTAATTTCTTTCATTTACCTTGCAGTTGCAATCCCTTTAATATTGATTTTCTTGACTGTGAAAACTTTATAAAAAGGAACATAAAGTAGCACTTGCATCATTATTTTTTCCGCATAAACTTATTGTGAGTGAAAAGTGTGAAGAAAAGAAGAAATAATAATAAAATACGAACATATTGTAACGTGCGCTTAATTCGCAAAATAAAACTTCACTTTTAATTTATTTCTACCACTTTATTCAGTATCTATACTTTATTCGAACTCAACTCGACTATTGGACTATCACTGGTTAACAACATTTCACTCTTAACTTTATCACTCTATAATCAAAACTGACTGCTCGTTGCGTCAGCGGTCCTATTTATATAGAATAACACTCATCTAGAGCGTTCCAGTTTCTTCTCCATGGTTTCCACATTTGCTGTCAAAAATCTCTACACTCACACACACTGGCTTACAAGCAATGTCTGTCATTTTATACCATTCCATTATAGTGTTGCCAGTTGTGTTTTCGGTTGAACCTTTTCGATTAGGAAATTGGTATAAATGTTGGGTGTTCATTACACTGCCCCCTCCTTAAGATTGTTCGTCCCGAATAATTCCATCTGCAGCCTCGCCACTATATCGATGCAGCCGGTCACAATGAACTACTTTTAACTTGCCTCTTAATCCTCTTTGGATGCGGTAAACCACGTCGTTAATCCTCGTGACAACAGTATAAGGACCTTCCCAGTTTCGCTGAAGTTTCGGTGACAATCCCTTTTGACGATGAGGATTATAAAGCCACACACGATCTCCTGCTTGGAATCCTGCCTTTGTCGCTTTTGTGTCATACCGGGTCTTCATCCGGTCGCCATACACTGTGACCCATGTCCCTGTTCTATTAGGTCTATCTGTAAGCCTACCCACCTCTATGTTTGAATCACAGACATAACAATTTCGGAACCACTTCTCCACGTCACCTCTAACATGCAGCCAGTAAAAGCGTTTTCGCACGTTCTCCAGCGTCTTGTTGACTCCCAGGTGGCTTCCTGTAGGGCTTCTATGGATCTTTTGTAAAACCTCCTTGATTTTCGATTGAGGAACAATAAGCTGCATTACAAAAGATTTACCGTCAGGAGATTCCCATTTGCGCTGGAGTACTCCTTCTTGCACGCGAAGCGAATCCCACTGTGCCCAATAGGCTTTGACAACAGGGCTTTGGTCAGAAATGTCGTCCCAGTCAGGTTTCGTGTTGTTCTCTTTCCATTTGAGAATCGGTCCGATGTCTGGATCCTTCGTTTGAGCAGACCTCAATTCCTCCTTGTTCCATCCGAATATGGGTTCCATTCTCATCCGCTGAGTCTCGGTCTCTACTTTCCCCCAGCAATTCCATTGGGGGTTTTCTACCTGATGTCCAATTCGGTATTGATAAGTCTGCGGTCTTACTCTACAGCTCACGGATTGATTTTCTTGGACTTCACAACGTCGACAAGAAGTTTCAGTTTTAATTGGTGGAAACCGGCATTGTCGCTGTAAGTGCCCCGTCTTATTACAATTCCAACATCTGGCAAGTCCGTTCCGCTGGTTCCTTTGTAGCTTTTTTTTTTTTTTTTTTTTTTTATAATATACATACGCGCACATCAAGGGGTTATTAATACCCTTATAATGTTATTAACACAGTGCGAGCGGTTAAGAAGGAAGTAAAGGATAAGAAAGGAGGTGCCGATGCACATTATTTTTAAACTTCTGTGTATTACAATGAGAGGGGAAAACAGAGTCAGGTAAAGCATTCCACATCCGAGTAGTACGGCTAAAGAATGAATCTCTATATTTCACTGTACGACCGAAATTGGGCTGAAGGTAAAACTGATTTGCATTCCTTGCGAGGCGTGTATTGCGGTTAAATTGCTTAAGGGGAGGAATGCAACTGGCTATTTCGTCCGAGCATTGTTTGTAAAAAAACCTATAGAAAAGAGAGAGACATGAAACATTACGACGATGATCAAGACAATCAATTGATTGAACAATTGAACTATCACCTATCATTCTTAATGCTCTGTTTTGAACCTTATCGAGTAGGCACAATGATGTTTTAGGAGCACCTGACCAGATATGTGAATTGTACTCTAACTTAGGACGGATGTAGGCTTTATAAATAGTAGCCAGATCAGAAGGGGTGAAAAATTTCCTGCACCTTTTAAGGAAACCTAAGCATTTAGCAGCATTTTTGGCGACTTCAAATATGTGGTCATTCCAACGAAGTAGCTTAACTCCTGGGCATGATCCAGCCTCGAATATGGCTTCTCTTTGACATTGTACCATTTGAGAAGCTTGCTCAGATGCTTCCATCATTAATGCAAACTCTAGAGTTTCAGAAAGAGTTCGTGTTCTAGCAGTTCGCACTGATCTCTGAAGATGTTTGTCAGAAATGGCACGAACGAAGGACTCAACAGCCAGATGGTTGATGATTTCTTCTCCAGCATCCGGGTATGCCAGGTGAACCAGTCTTTCGACGTCTGCTTGGAGCTGCTGTAGACTTTCACCCCTTTTCTGGACTCTGTTATTGAGTTGGACTCGGAAGACTTCTTTCAAGTGGCTATCACCAAAGCGTTTATCTATAGCTGCCACGAGAGAACTGAAATCGTTGCTCTTACCAGCTGGAACAGTTTGAAGTAATTCAGCTGCTGGTCCTCTAAGAGCAAGAGTCAGTGCTGTGTATTTGTCTTCGTCAACCCAGCCATTTGCTGTCGCAGCTGCCTCGAATTGTCTCCTGTAAACTGACCAAGACGAATGTCCATCGAATGTTGGAGGTTGTACTTCTCTTTGCTTTAGACAATCTCCACAAGTTTTCCGTAGCTCCATTTTCCGCATCTGGTCTAGTTCCTTAGCCATGTTTTCGATTCGTTTCTCCAAAGTGGCAAGCTGACTTTCGCATTGACTCTCAAGCTTGGAAAATCGTTTCTCAACACATTCAATGCGTTTTTCTAGGCCACAAACATTTTTCTCAATGTTACCCAATTTGCTTTCTAGAATGTTTTTCTGACCTTCCAAAACATTCTGTTGCGCCTCAAGTCTTTCGAGAATATTCTGTTGTTCCTTCTTTTGCTCGTTTCGTTGCTCTTCAATCAGCTTCTTTTGTTCGTTTCGTTGTGCTTCCAGTTGTTCGAGAACATTCTGCTGTTCCTTCTTTTGCTCGTTTCGCTGTTCTAACAAAAGTTTCATCATACTAGAAAAATCTACACTTTCACTTACTTCCTCTTCTTCCACTTCTATTTCAAAAACAAAAGTGTTTACGTCTTCCCCTTGCTGTTCCAAATAGTTACGCAAGCGCAGGACGAGCTCATTTTTCGATCCCGCTCTAGAAAGATTTCGCTTACCTAACTCACTTTTAAGCTCAATGCAGTTGAGCTCTTCTAACAACTTACCCATTTTCACTGTATATAATTATTATTTTTCTTTTTACTTTTTTTTTTTTTTTACACTTTATTAGTCAAATAAGTTTTATTTACACTTCTGACACCAATGTAACGTGCGCTTAGTTCGCAAAATAAAACTTCACTTTTAATTTATTTCTACCACTTTATTCAGTATCTATACTTTATTCGAACTCAACTCGACTATTGGACTATCACTGGTTAACAACATTTCACTCTTAACTTTATCACTCTATAATCAAAACTGACTGCTCGTTGCGTCAGCGGTCCTATTTATATAGAATAACACTCATCTAGAGCGTTCCAGTTTCTTCTCCATGGTTTCCACATTTGCTGTCAAAAATCTCTACACTCACACACACTGGCTTACAAGCAATGTCTGTCATTTTATACCATTCCATTATAGTGTTGCCAGTTGTGTTTTCGGTTGAACCTTTTCGATTAGGAAATTGGTATAAATGTTGGGTGTTCATTACAATATCTATTAACAGATCACGATCAGCAACAAGTTTGTTCGACATCGCCACCACTTTTCAACACTTTTTCACAAAAATATCTTTTATTAGTAGGTATATCAACATTTATTTATTGCAAAACAAAGAGAACACAAATAACTTTTTATCACTAAACACTTAAAAGCCGCGTGATCGAAATGATTTGAAAACAATTTTAATGACAGCTGTTTCGAGTGAATGAATGCAGCACACAAAATGGTTTCTATCCTGTACAACCACCATACATTTTACTTTGGGGTTTGGGGGCCTGCTATGTAATGTCAACTATGTAGTCTCGATTGAGCCATTAGATCACTTTTTTGCCCTAATGCTATTGATATGTCCCCACCTGGCACTTAAACTTGTTCAACTAAAACCTACATGATAACTTAGTGGGTTGTCTGTCATACAAAATGGAACCTTTTTAGTTACTGGGACCTACTTGAAACCAACTGCGCTAAACGCAGTTTTTCCAGTACTCCAGTAAATTTGACGCGGAAGAGCATGGAATCTCTCATAGTACGTTAAAAGTTGTGCTTACATTTTATGTCTGTCTCTTTTTAACTTAAGACAAAAACATCAACTCAAAACTTTTTTTTCGTATTTGAACACAACTAGGTTCACTCAAACCAACCTTAAATGAAGCCTAGCTTAAATTCAAGTTGGGACAGAACATAAAAAGCAATCGAATCAAAGGAAAGAGTAAAATGCACGCACGTACGAAAACACAAATTATTATTTGACGTACACCAGTTTGGAGTTTGAAACAAGGTTGCGAGTTTGTGAATTAAGAAATCCTTAAGTCATAAGTCAGTAAGTGACTTATGAATTAAAAAAAAATTAGTTCTTAAGTCAGCAAGTGACTTTTGAATTAAAAAAAAATTAATTCATAAGTCAGTAAGTGACTTGTGAATTTAATAAATCATAAGTTACCAAGTGACTTATGAATTAAGTTTTTCATAATTCACAAGCCACCAAGTGACTTATGAATTAGATGAACCGCAAGTCATAAGTTACCAAGTGACTTATGAATTAAATTTTTCATAATTCACAAGCTACCAAGTGACTTTAAAAATTTTTTTCGTTTATTTTGTTATTTTTTTATTATTGGCAGATCAAGCATCGTCACGTAGGAAAAAAATCGTTCCACAGGAGCGGAGGACGGCAAGGCTGTGTTGTACTTTAAAAACAACGATCTTACCAATGGAAATTTTTTCAAGTCTTCCAAATTAGAGCATGTGCTAAGTAAAAACTTTTTCAGCTCTGTTTCCTCCGATTCTGGTGGGATAAGGGATGTTATCACAGTGTTGCTGCTAACATCGCCGAAATCGAAAAATTCGTCTGGTTTCTGATGACTTTGTTGGGCTTCCGGGCTAAGTCTATTTGTCAGGCTTTCTATAAGTGTTTTTACTTTAAGCTGCTTGTTTTCGTCCAGTAGATTTATCCAACGCAGCTTGAATCTAGGGTGAGTAATGGCAGCTATTGCTGCAAACTTACCAGCTTAAGATTTTTTTTTTAATTCATAAGTCATTTGGTAGCTTGTGAATTATGAAAAATTCAATTCATAAGTCACTTGGTAACTTATGACTTGCGGTTCATCTAATTCATAAGTCACTTGGTAGCTTGTGAATTATGAAAAATTTAATTCATAAGTCACTTGGTAGCTTATGACTTGCGGTTCATCTAATTCAGAAGTCACTTGGTAGCTTGTGAATTATGAAAAATTTAATTCATAAGTCACTTGGTAACTTATGACTTGCGGTTCATCTAATTCATAAGTCACTTGGTAGCTTGCGAATTATGAAAAATTTAATTCATAAGTCACTTGGTAACTTATGACTTGCGGTTCATCTAATTCATAAGTCACTTGGTAGCTTGTGAATTATGAAAAATTTAATTCATAAGTCACTTGGTAACTTATGACTTATGATTTATTTAATTCACAAGTCATTACTGACTTATGAATTAATTTTTTTTTAATTCACAAGTCACTTACTGTCATATGAATTAAAGTCAAGCGTTAAGATAAAAATGATTTAAGACTTTGCAACCCTATTTTGAAATGAGAAGAGTGAGCAGTGAATCAATAAATTTAATGGTTTTTGACGTCAGGCAACGGCAGTTTGCTACTACGCAAATATTTGAGTTTTTTGGAATAATTTTTGTTTTGTTAGAGAACAGCTGATTTTTTCTTGTCCCTTGTATTGGGCAAGGAAAAAGCATATTTTGGAATAAAATTCATATGTGCGTTTTTGTTTTAGACATCTTGACAACTTTTGGTTTTTTTTCTGAGAAAATATCATATTATGATATTATTTGAGTATCATTAGGTTTATTTGGTCAAAAAACTAATTAGTTTACTTAAAGGGTTAGGCCACCCTAGAATTTTCGAAAAATCGATTTTTTTTTAATTCCAAATGGTCCCTTAGGACCTCAAAAATGATGTCCCAGAAGATTATGGCCGGGAAAAAGTACTCGGTTTTTGAATTTTAAGACAAGGCCGTCTGGTCCGCAGTGAACTCCTTTTGTAAGCGCAAGTGGGACGTTAGGGGAGTAGAGCATGCATACGGCAGTTGTTATTGAAAATATTTATTTCCTGACTAGTCTAGACTAGAGTAAGATTTGTCGAACGTCTCTTTCAGGCATAGCAGATTAAAGGTATTGTAAAATTATTCATGATTTTCTACTACTCAAAACTGCGTTTATCTCAATACTGTATTTTTCAAGTTGGCCGGACTCGTAACTCAAGCAATTTTCAACCGATTAACTTGAAATTTTAAACATGTCTTGAAATATACATTGTCTATTGAAGTACGCAGGATTTTTTTTTCTATAGCGTAGTTCATTTGTTATTAACAATTTTCTGACAATTTTTTAGGAAAATTTTGCACTTTTCAATTTAGAAGGGCGCCATTTGGCCAAAAATCGATATATCGCTAAAATCCTTCGTAATTCTATAGCAGTAAGTATATATAATCGAAAATATTAATTTGCTCATTATTATTTGAGAAATTACAGGAGTTGTTGGTCCGGCCGTGGACCTAAAAAAAAAAAAAGACGTCATCGCAAAAACGCTGCACAGCCGCCATTTTGTAATAAATCGCTTCAAAAAATTATTGTAAGCAGTCATTGATATAAATAATAAAATCACGTTTCTGTTATCTCGATTTATTTTGTAGTATTTCTGAAAAAAATCCAAAAGCCTATTTTTTTGGCCTCTAGGGTGACCTAACCCCTTGATAACATACTTAAAAACCATCACGTGCTTGAAGTGGTTGGAAAGCTGATATTTATTTGTTTTCGATGAACGATTTCAGCTAACAAAACAGTTCTATCCTGCAAAACCACCCCTAGTTTTCCTATAGGTTTCATCAAAAACGACTTGAAAACATCTAGCTCACAAAAAATGTAGTTTAAAAAAATGTATGGGAAAACTTGTTTAGTTTTCGAATTTTTTTCAAAAACAGCGTTTTTGTCCCGGTGAACGACAAAAGCGTCGTAATTGCTACAGAACAGTGGTAGCTGCGACAAAAGTTTAGTTGTTACGAGAAATCTGTCGTCTTTAACCCAAAATGAAGCGGATGGAATATAAACTATTAAATTTCAAACCATCCACCGCGCTTTCGAGAATAGCCCTTCATACATGTTGACTAGTGGTAGTCGTAATTCAATTCAATTCAATGTTTCTAACAACAAACGATAAAGAGAAAGTTTCATCTTCTCCAAGTGAGTGTCACATACTGAACATACATATTTATGTTGTTTGTTTGACATGGTTGTTCATAGAAACTCTCTGGAAACTAATAAATGAAAATTATTAAAAAACAAGTTTGTTTTAAAAGTGCGTTTTATTTGATTCGTGTTAATAATACATACATACATATAAGTATATATAAAATAATAATAAAAAAAATGTGTGTAGTGTTTTAGCTGCAAAGTAGCACCAGCTATCAATTAGTAGTCTTAAAGAACTTATGATCTTTTGTGTCCCTAGTATGCTGGAATGCACCCTTTCTAATTTGATGAACAGCACATGTTGCGTTGGGCACTACCGAGTATTCAGACTTATACTGACTGGTCGAAACTGATTTTTCATTTCCCAAAGAAAACGACGATTGATTGCCACTTCTTCTGGCAACTACTCGATCCTGGTGGCTATACGATGGGAATGAAATACCATTGTATTCAGTGATTTTTTGATTGCCATGAGTCGACGATGATTTTGAATCATGTTCCCTGTTTTGGCGATGAATGGTGCTGTAGCTTTGTCTGTCCCCACCACCTAGGCAGCTGAACACAGAAGACTGTTCATTAATGTTGTTAATACTCCTCCTTTGAATTTTGCCACTTGAGCTTAGTCCACCGAATTGATTGCTCTCAGTTGAAGTTCCTTTGCGGTGTAGTATGGAATTGGTAACGTTGTCTTCGGATGAAAACGCAGTTTTCTTGTGATGGAACTGTTTTGCGTCCGAAGATTGACTCACGTTGTGAATCGACTGACTCGAAGAAGTTTGATTCATTGTAGTAGAGCTTGATGAAGACTTGGACACAGAGCTCATGGATTGGCCTGATCTTGAGGTTTGATTTAGTGTGGGAGAGTTGGACGAAGAGTGCAGCAAGGAGCCAACAGATTGATCCGATACATGCGATTTGGATATTTGATTTTGTGTCGTAGAACTGGACGCAGACTTGTCCAAAGAACTCATAGATTGATTTGACATTTGAGACCTTGAAGTTTGATTCAAATTAGAGTTTGACGAAGAATTCAAAAACGAGCCCACAGATTGATCTGATGGATGGGATCTAGATATTTGGTTCGGTGTAATAGAGCCCATTGGCTGACCTGAGGTCTGAGTTCTTGAAGTTTGATTCAGTGCAGAAGTGTTTGAGGAAGAGTTCAACGACGAGATCACATTTTCATTTGACATGTGAGATCTTGAAATATTTTGGTTCAATACTGTGGAGCTTGATGAAGATTTTGAAACTGAGCTCATAGATTGATCTGTTACTTGGGATCTGTTTGAGCTCCCAGTCTGATTGGCAAAATGACATTTTTGGTTCAGAGCAGCAGAGTGAACAGATTGATCCAATAACTGGCATCTTGAATTCTGATGATGTTCGCTTCTATTTATTTTTGATGAGTCCAAAACTGAATTCACAGATGTAGAAGAATTCTTTACATTTTCGCTTTCGATATTTTGTAACCGGGAATGTGAATGGGAATGAGATGGTTGGGTAATTCTATTTATAGTTACTGTTTCGGAAGCTTCTTTTGTATCACTAGAGTTGAGAATATTCGTTTCTTGTTTTGCTTTAGAGGATTTTTCGATCACATTGACTCTTTCCTGTCTCTTGACATACTGAACTTCAGGCTCCTTACGATTTTTGTTGCTCATAACGGTTGTTACCTTCTTTGTTGAAACAACAACCAAGCCATCGGTCGGCTTTTGAGTATCCATGTCACTTGCACTCACTGCTGACTTTGCATTAACAAAGCTTATTTGATTGGTGGTTTTGAGGATAGACTCATCAGTGCCCAAGGAAATCGAAGACTTGTTGTGGGACTGTTTGGATTTGGTGACCACAGATCTGTTGTATAAAGCCGACTCTGACGTTGTCGTTGTGGTTTTTGAGTTTACATCAACTTTGCTAGGAAATTCAAGTTTACCTTCCGGTCTAAGATTGTCTGAAGGCTTTGTTGCAACAGCTCTAGCTACAACCGTTCTTTCGTTTTTGATCGAATCAGTTTTGGAATAGCCTTTCTGGTTCATAGACATCTCACCCTCTAACTTTAAGTTATCAACGGGCTTTTTAGGAGTTTGCTTTTCAGCGGGGCGGAATTTAGGCTTTTCTGGAGTCTCGAAGTCACCCTCTGGGCGCAAGTTATCGACGGGCTTCACTTGTTTCGGTCGTTTGGTTGATGTGTATTCTTCCTTTTGGTGGAATGTCATAGAACCCTCACAATGCAAGTTGTCTGTGTGTATGACTTTCTCGACCTTTTCAAATTTAGTGCTGTGCTTGATGTTATCCCTTTTGTAAACATTCATCTCACCTTCAAGTTTAAGGTTATCCTTAGGCTTAATCGGCGTGACGGGGCTAGGACTCTTTACAGTCTGAATCAACTGCTTTTGAGTGGTTGTACCATCAACGATATCGACATTTTCGATTTTCAAATTGTCTTTGTGAATAACCTGGACTGCCCTTTCAGCTGGAGTAAATGGTTTAACTTCACGAATAGGGAAAGATCCTTCTGGATGAAGGTTATCTTGTGGTTTTTTGGCTGAAGGCCTTTCACCAGGTGTAAATACAGGTTTTTCTGGCCTCCAAAATTCTCCTTCAGTTTTCAAATTGTCTGTATGCCTGATTTGCTCAGCTCTAGTCCCCATTTGAAACTCTCTTGTCTCTTCAAATGTCATTTTACCTTCTGATTTCAAATTATCTTCCCTAACGACACGCACAGTTTTCTCAGACGGCCGATAAGGTTCCTTTATCGGAAGAGAAAATTCACCTTCAGGTCTAAGATTATCTTCCGGACGTATCTGTTTCGGTCTGTCAGCAGGTTGGAACTTGGTCTTATCGGGAGTGTAGAATTCACCTTCTGGATGCAAGTTGTCTTCAGGCTTCTTCTGCTTTGGCCTCTCAGCAGGTTGGAACTTGGCCTTATCCGGAGTATAGAACTCACCCTCTGGATGCAAGTTGTCTTCAGGTTTCTTCTGCTTTGGCCTCTCAGCAGGTTGGAACTTGGCCTTATCCGGAGTATAGAACTCACCCTCCGGATGCAAGTTGTCTTCAGGCTTCTTTTGCTTCGGCCTCTCAGCAGGTTGGAACTTGGCCTTATCCGGAGTATGGAACTCACCTTCGGGATGCAGATTGTCTTCAGGCTTCTTCTGTTTTGGCCTCTCAGCAGGTTGGAACTTGGCCTTATCCGGAGTGTAGAACTCACCCTCTGGATGCAAGTTGTCTTCAGGCTTCTTCTGCTTTGGCCTCTCAGCAGGTTGGAACTTGGTCTTATCCGGAGTATAGAACTCACCCTCCGGATGCAAGTTGTCTTCAGGCTTCTTCTGTTTTGGCCTCTCAGCAGGTTGGAACTTGGCCTTATCCGGAGTATAGAACTCACCCTCTGGATGCAAGTTGTCTTCAGGCTTCTTCTGCTTTGGCCTCTCAGCAGGTTGGAACTTGGCCTTATCCGGAGTATAGAACTCACCCTCTGGATGCAGATTGTCTTCAGGCTTCTTCTGCTTCGGTCTCTCAGCTGGTTGGAATTTGGCCTTGTCCGGAGTATAGAACTCACCTTCGGGCTTGAGGTTATCGGTGGGCCTAACTTGATCCGGCCTTGAGACGAAATGATATTCTTGTTTCTCTTCAAAGATCATTTCTCCTTCTGTCTTTAGATTATCTTCTCTGATGATTCGAACTGTTTTCTCAGCTGGTCGGAACTTCTCCTTAGTCGGCACCGAAAATTCTCCTTCTGGTCTAAGGTTGTCTTCAGGTCTCTTTTGCACCGGCCTCTCAGCAGGCCTAAAACCTCGCTTTTCAGGAGTGTAGAACTCACCCTCAGGGTGGAGATTGTCCACTGGGCGCTTTTGGACTGGCCTCTCAGCTCGTCGGAACTTCTCCTTAGTCGGCACCGAAAATTCTCCTTCTGGTCTGAGGTTGTCTTCAGGTCTCTTCTGCACCGGCCTCTCAGCAGGCCTGAAACCTTGATTCTCAGGAGTGTAGAACTCACCCTCAGGGTGGAGATTGTCCTCTGGACGCTTTTGGACTGGTCTCTCTGCAGGTCTGAACGAAGGCTTGTCTGGAGCATAAAATTCACCCTCGGGATGCAGATTGTCTTCGGGCCTCTTTTGCTTTGGCCTCTCAGCTGGTTCGAACTTGGCCTTATCGGGAGTGTAGAATTCACCTTCTGGACGGAGATTGTCTTCCGGCTTCTTCTGCTTCGGCCTCTCAGCTGGTTGATATTTCTCCTTTTCAGGTGAGTAAAATTGGCCTTCTGGATGAAGATTATCCTCTGGGCGCTTTTGGACTGGCCTCTCAGCTGGTCGGAACTTGGCCTTGTCAGGGGTGTAGAACTCGCCTTCGGGCTTGAGGTTATCGGTGGGTCTAACTTGATCCGGCCTTGAGACGAAATGATATTCTTTTTTTTCTTCAAAGATCATTTCTCCTTCTGTCTTAAGATTATCTTCCCTGATGATTCGAACTGTTTTCTCAGCTGGTCGGAACTTCTCCTTAGTCGGCACCGAAAATTCTCCTTCTGGTCTAAGGTTGTCTTCAGGTCTCTTCTGCACCGGCCTCTCAGCAGGCCTAAAACCTTGCTTCTCAGGAGTGTAGAACTCACCCTCAGGGTGGAGATTGTCCTCTGGGCGCTTTTGGACTGGTCTCTCAGCAGGTCTGAACGAAGGCTTGTCTGGAGCATAAAATTCACCCTCGGGATGCAGATTGTCTTCGGGCCTCTTTTGCTTTGGCCTCTCAGCTGGTTCGAACTTGGCCTTATCGGGAGTGTAGAATTCACCCTCTGAACGGAGATTGTCTTCCGGCTTCTTCTGCTTCGGTCTCTCAGCTGGTTGATATTTCTCCTTTTCAGGTGAGTAAAATTGGCCTTCAGGATGAAGGTTATCCTCTGGGCGCTTTTGGACTGGCCTCTCAGCTGGTCGGAACTTCGCCTTGTCCGGGGTATAGAACTCGCCTTCGGGCTTGAGGTTATCGATGGGCCTAACTTGATCCGGCCTCGAGACGAAATGATATTCTTGTTTCTCTTCAAAGGTCATTTCTCCTTCTGTCTTAAGATTATCTTCCCTGATGATTCGAACTGTTTTCTCAGCTGGTCGGAACTTCTCCTTAGTTGGGACCGAAAATTCTCCTTCTGGTCTGAGGTTGTCTTCAGGTCTCTTTTGCACCGGCCTCTCAGCAGGCCTAAAACCTTGCTTCTCAGGAGTGTAGAACTCACCCTCAGGGTGGAGATTGTCCTCTGGGCGCTTTTGGACTGGTCTCTCAGCAGGTCTGAACGAAGTCTTGTCTGGAACATAAAATTCACCCTCGGGATGCAGATTGTCTTCGGGCCTCTTTTGCTTTGGCCTCTCAGCTGGTTCGAACTTGGCCTTATCGGGAGTGTAGAATTCACCCTCTGAACGGAGATTGTCTTCCGGCTTCTTCTGCTTCGGTCTCTCAGCTGGTTGATATTTCTCCTTTTCAGGTGAGTAAAATTGGCCTTCAGGATGAAGGTTATCCTCTGGGCGCTTTTGGACTGGCCTCTCAGCTGGTCGGAACTTCGCCTTGTCCGGGGTATAGAACTCGCCTTCGGGCTTGAGGTTATCGATGGGCCTAACTTGATCCGGCCTCGAGACGAAATGATATTCTTGTTTCTCTTCAAAGGTCATTTCTCCTTCTGTCTTAAGATTATCTTCCCTGATGATTCGAACTGTTTTCTCAGCTGGTCGGAACTTCTCCTTAGTCGGCACCGAAAATTCTCCTTCTGGTCTAAGGTTGTCTTCAGGTCTCTTCTGCACCGGCCTCTCAGCAGGCCTAAAACCTTGCTTCTCAGGAGTGTAGAACTGACCCTCAGGGTGGAGATTGTCCTCTGGGCGCTTTTGGACTGGCCTCTCAGCTGGTCGGAACTTCTCCTTAGTCGGCACCGAAAATTCTCCTTCTGGTCTAAGGTTGTCTTCAGGTCTCTTCTGCACCGGCCTCTCAGCAGGCCTAAAACCTTGCTTCTCAGGAGTGTAGAACTCACCCTCAGGGTGGAGATTGTCCTCTGGACGCTTTTGAACAGGTCTCTCAGCAGGTCTGAACGAAGGCTTGTCTGGAGCATAAAATTCACCCTCGGGATGCAGATTGTCTTCGGGCCTCTTTTGCTTTGGCCTCTCAGCTGGTTCGAAATTGGCCTTATCGGGAGTGTAGAATTCACCCTCTGAACGGAGATTGTCTTCCGGCTTCTTCTGCTTCGGTCTCTCAGCTGGTTGATATTTCTCCTTTTCAGGTGAGTAAAATTGGCCTTCAGGATGAAGGTTATCCTCTGGGCGCTTTTGGACTGGCCTCTCAGCTGGTCGGAACTTCGCCTTGTCCGGGGTATAGAACTCGCCTTCGGGCTTGAGGTTATCGATGGGCCTAACTTGATCCGGCCTTGAGACGAAATGATATTCTTGTTTCTCTTCAAAGATCATTTCTCCTTCTGTCTTAAGATTATCTTCCCTGATGATTCGAACTGTTTTCTCAGCTGGTCGGAACTTCTCCTTAGTCGGCACCGAAAATTCTCCTTCTGGTCTAAGGTTGTCTTCAGGTCTCTTCTGCACCGGCCTCTCAGCAGGCCTAAAACCTTGCTTCTCAGGAGTGTAGAACTCACCCTCAGGGTGGAGATTGTCCTCTGGACGCTTTTGAACAGGTCTCTCAGCAGGTCTGAACGAAGGCTTGTCTGGAGCATAAAATTCACCCTCGGGATGCAGATTGTCTTCGGGCCTCTTTTGCTTTGGCCTCTCAGCTGGTTCGAACTTGGCCTTATCGGGAGTGTAGAATTCACCCTCTGAACGGAGATTGTCTTCCGGCTTCTTCTGCTTCGGTCTCTCAGCTGGTTGATATTTCTCCTTTTCAGGTGAGTAAAATTGGCCTTCAGGATGAAGGTTATCCTCTGGGCGCTTTTGGACTGGCCTCTCAGCTGGTCGGAACTTCGCCTTGTCCGGGGTATAGAACTCGCCTTCGGGCTTGAGGTTATCGATGGGCCTAACTTGATCCGGCCTTGAGACGAAATGATATTCTTGTTTCTCTTCAAAGATCATTTCTCCTTCTGTCTTAAGATTATCTTCCCTGATGATTCGAACTGTTTTCTCAGCTGGTCGGAACTTCTCCTTTGTCGGCACCGAAAATTCTCCTTCTGGTCTGAGGTTGTCTTCAGGTCTCTTCTGCACCGGCCTCTCAGCAGGCCTAAAACCTTGCTTCTCAGGAGTGTAGAACTCACCCTCAGGATGGAGATTGTCCTCTGGGCGCTTTTGGACTGGCCTCTCTGCTGGTCGGAACTTGGCCTTGTCCGGAGTATAGAACTTACCTTCGGGCTTGAGGTTATCGGTGGGCCTAACTTGATCCGGCCTGGAGACGAAATGATATTCTTGTTTCTCTTCAAAGATCATTTCTCCTTCTGTCTTTAGATTATCTTCCCTGATGATTCGAACTGTTTTCTCAGCTGGTCGGAACTTCTCCTTAGTTGGGACCGAAAATTCTCCTTCTGGTCTGAGGTTGTCCTCAGGTTTCTTCTGCACCGGCCTTTCAGCAGGCCTAAAACCTTGCTTCTCAGGAGTGTAGAACTCACCCTCAGGGTGGAGATTGTCCTCTGGGCGCTTTTGGACTGGTCTCTCAGCTGGTCGGAACTTCTCCTTAGTCGGCACCGAAAATTCTCCTTCTGGTCTAAGGTTGTCTTCAGGTCTCTTTTGCACCGGCCTCTCAGCAGGCCTAAAACCTTGCTTCTCAGGAGTGTAGAACTCACCCTCAGGGTGGAGATTGTCCTCTGGACGCTTTTGGACTGGTCTCTCAGCAGGTCTGAACGAAGGCTTGTCCGGTGCATAAAATTCACCCTCGGGGTGCAGATTGTCTTCGGGCCTCTTTTGCTTCGGCCTCTCAGCTGGTTCGAACTTGGCCTTATCGGGAGTGTAGAATTCACCTTCTGGACGGAGATTGTCTTCCGGCTTCTTCTGCTTCGGCCTCTCAGCTGGTTGATATTTCTCCTTTTCAGGTGAGTAAAATTGGCCTTCTGGATGAAGGTTATCCTCTGGGCGCTTTTGGACTGGCCTCTCAGCTGGTCGGAACTTGGCCTTGTCCGGGGTATAGAACTCGCCTTCGGGCTTGAGGTTATCGATGGGCCTAACTTGATCCGGCCTCGAGACGAAATGATATTCTTGTTTCTCTTCAAAGATCATTTCTCCTTCTGTCTTAAGATTATCTTCCCTGATGATTCGAACTGTTTTCTCAGCTGGTCGGAACTTCTCCTTTGTCGGCACCGAAAATTCTCCTTCTGGTCTAAGGTTGTCTTCAGGTCTCTTCTGCATCGGCCTCTCAGCAGGCCTAAAACCTTGCTTCTCAGGAGTGTAGAATTCACCCTCAGGGTGGAGATTGTCCTCTGGGCGCTTTTGGACTGGCCTCTCAGCTGGTCGGAACTTGGCCTTGTCCGGAGTATAGAACTCACCTTCGGGCTTGAGGTTATCGGTGGGCCTAACTTGATCCGGCCTCGAGACGAAATGATATTCTTGTTTTTCTTCAAAGATCATTTCTCCTTCTGTCTTAAGATTATCTTCCCTGATGATTCGAACTGTTTTCTCAGCTGGTCGGAACTTCTCCTTTGTCGGCACCGAAAATTCTCCTTCTGGTCTGAGGTTGTCTTCAGGTCTCTTCTGCACCGGCCTCTCAGCAGGCCTAAAACCTTGCTTTTCAGGAGTGTAGAACTCACCCTCAGGGTGGAGATTGTCCTCTGGACGCTTTTGGACTGGTCTCTCAGCAGGTCTGAACGAAGGCTTGTCTGGAGCATAAAATTCACCCTCGGGATGCAGATTGTCTTCGGGCCTCTTTTGCTTTGGCCTCTCAGCTGGTTCGAACTTGGCCTTATCGGGAGTGTAGAATTCACCTTCTGGACGGAGATTGTCTTCCGGCTTCTTCTGCTTCGGCCTCTCAGCTGGTTGATATTTCTCCTTTTCAGGTGAGTAAAATTGGCCTTCTGGATGAAGATTATCCTCTGGGCGCTTTTGGACTGGCCTCTCTGCTGGTCGGAACTTGGCCTTGTCCGGAGTGTAGAACTCGCCTTCGGGCTTGAGGTTATCGGTGGGCCTAACTTGATCCGGCCTTGAGACGAAATGATATTCTTGTTTCTCTTCAAAGATCATTTCTCCTTCTGTCTTAAGATTATCTTCCCTGATGATTCGAACTGTTTTCTCAGCTGGTCGGAACTTCTCCTTAGTTGGGACCGAAAATTCTCCTTCTGGTCTGAGGTTGTCTTCAGGTCTCTTTTGCACCGGCCTCTCAGCAGGCCTAAAGCCTTGCTTCTCAGGAGTGTAGAACTCACCCTCAGGATGGAGATTGTCCTCTGGACGCTTTTGGACTGGTCTCTCAGCAGGTCGGAACTTCTCCTTAGTCGGCACCGAAAATTCTCCTTCTGGTCTAAGGTTGTCTTCAGGTCTCTTCTGCACCGGCCTCTCAGCAGGCCTAAAACCTTGCTTCTCAGGAGTGTAGAACTCACCCTCAGGGTGGAGATTGTCCTCTGGACGCTTTTGGACTGGTCTCTCAGCAGGTCGGAACTTCTCCTTAGTTGGCACCGAAAATTCTCCTTCTGGTCTAAGGTTGTCTTCAGGTCTCTTCTGCACCGGCCTCTCAGCAGGCCTAAAACCTTGCTTCTCAGGAGTGTAAAACTCACCCTCAGGGTGGAGATTGTCCTCTGGGTGCTTTTGGACTGGTCTCTCAGCTGGTCGGAACTTGGCCTTGTCCGGAGTATAGAACTCACCTTCGGGCTTGAGGTTATCGGTGGGCCTAACTTGATCCGGCCTGGAGACGAAATGATATTCTTGTCTCTCTTCAAAGATCATTTCTCCTTCTGTCTTAAGATTATCTTCTCTGATGATTCGAACTGTTTTCTCAGCTGGTCGGAACTTCTCCTTAGTCGGCACCGAAAATTCTCCTTCTGGTCTGAGGTTGTCTTCAGGTCTCTTTTGCACCGGCCGCTCAGCAGGCCTAAAACCTTGCTTCTCAGGAGTGTAGAACTCACCCTCAGGGTGGAGATTGTCCTCTGGACGCTTTTGAACTGGTCTCTCTGCAGGTCTGAACGAAGGCTTGTCTGGAGCATAAAATTCACCCTCAGGATGCAGATTGTCTTCGGGCCTCTTTTGCTTTGGCCTCTCAGCTGGTTCGAACTTGGCCTTATCGGGAGTGTAGAATTCACCTTCTGGACGAAGATTGTCTTCGGGCTTCTTCTGTTTCGGCCTCTCAGCTGGTTGATATTTCTCCTTTTCAGGTGAGTAAAATTGGCCTTCTGGATGAAGATTATCCTCTGGGCGCTTTTGGACTGGTCTCTCAGCAGGTCTGAACGAAGGCTTGTCTGGAGCATAAAATTCACCCTCGGGATGCAGATTGTCTTCGGGCCTCTTTTGCTTCGGCCTCTCAGCTGGTTCGAACTTGGCCTTATCGGGAGTGTAGAATTCACCTTCTGGACGGAGATTGTCTTCCGGCTTCTTCTGCTTCGGTCTCTCAGCTGGTTGATATTTCTCCTTTTCAGGTGAGTAAAATTGGCCTTCAGGATGAAGATTATCCTCTGGGCGCTTTTGGACTGGCCTCTCAGCTGGTCGGAACTTGGCCTTGTCCGGGGTATAGAACTCGCCTTCGGGCCTAAGATTATCAGTGGGCCTTACTTGATCAGGCCTTGAGATGAAATGGTATTCTTGTTTCTCTTCAAAGATCATTTCTCCTTCTGTTTTTAGATTATCTTCTCTGATGATTCGAACTGTTTTCTCAGCTGGTCGGAACTTATCCTTAGTCGGCACCGAAAATTCTCCTTCTGGTCTGAGGTTGTCTTCAGGTCTCTTTTGCACCGGTTTCTCAGCAGGCCTAAAACCTTGCTTTTCAGGAGTGTAGAACTCACCCTCAGGGTGGAGATTGTCCTCTGGACGCTTTTGGACTGGTCTCTCAGCAGGTCTGAACGAAGGCTTGTCTGGAGCATAAAATTCACCCTCGGGATGCAGATTGTCTTCGGGCCTCTTTTGCTTTGGCCTCTCAGCTGGTTCGAACTTGGCCTTATCGGGAGTGTAGAACTCACCTTCTGGACGTAGATTGTCTTCCGGTTTCTTTTGCTTCGGCCTCTCAGCTGGTTTGAACTTGGCCTTATCTGGATGATAAAACTCACCTTCGGGGTGCAAATTGTCTTCAGGCTTCTTTTGGGTTGGCCTTTCAGCTGGTCTATATCTGTCTTTTTCTGGTGAGTAAAATTCACCCTCAGGCTTGAGGTTATCTTCGGGGCGCTTTTGAACTGGTCTTTCTGCTGGTCTGAAAGGGGATTTATCTGGTGCATAGAATTCACCTTCTGGATGTAAGTTATCTTCAGGTTTCTTTTGTTTGGGCCTTTCAGCTGGTTGAAACTTTTCCTTGTCCGGTGTATAAAATTCACCTTCTGGTCTGAGGTTGTCATACGGCCGCACTTGATTAGGCCTTCTTACGAACTGATACTCTGTTTTTTCCTCAAATGTCATTTCACCTTCAGTCTTTAAGTTGTCTTCTCTTATAATTTGAATTGTTCTTTCTGCCGGACGGTAATCTTCACGGTGTGGAATAGTAAAATCACCATCCATTTTAAGGTTGTCAACCGGCCTTTTCGCAGTCGGTCTTTCAGCTGGACGGTAGCCCTGCTTTTCTGGAGTATAAAATTCACCTTCTGGTCGCAAATTATCAGAGGGTCTTGTCATGGTCGGAGTATCAAGGGGTTCTGTTACTTGATAAGAATTTTCACTGTGTGTATAAGACTCCCCTTCTAGAAAAAGATTGTCCTTCGGGCGAAATTGTTCTGGGCGTCTAACATATGTATATTCACTTGACTTCTCAAACGACATTTCCCCTTCTGATCGCAAATTGTCAGACCTAATCACTTGAACTGCTCTGTCTCCTGGACGATAGGGTTCCTGTTCGGGAACCACGAATGCACCTTCCATTTTAAGATTATCCAAAGGCTTAACAACTGTCGGAAGGTCAATTGAGTTTATTACCTTCGTTTCGTTTTGAGATTCAATGTACTCTGTGTCGTCGTATTGGCCGTAAAAATCACTTTTATCTGATTGCATGTGCTTTCTTTTGTCAATGACGTTCTTCATTGCAAGTTTGGAATTTTCAATATCAGATTTCGTCCATGTATTTCGTCGAATTAGCAAACTTTCATCAGATGTTTCTGCAGAAGAAATCGAAAAAAACGAAAAATTAGGAAGAGAATTTAAATGATAGGTGGAGTTATAATCAATCATTCGAAATTCCATTTCAAATTAATGCACCAATATCCAAAAATACTTGAGATTGGAGATGGTGGCTAATGCGACGTTACTTACCATGCATTTCGCTATGAGCAACATTGATTTCCTCAGTTCTTGTAACATTTTTTTCAGTTTCCTTCGAATTTGAATTAGTCTCACTGCTAATACAATGATGGCGGCTGTAATTAAATATTATAGATTCTATTATGTACCGTAATATATGGTTTTATGGTTTCAAATTAAATAATTTCTAGAAGGTGGAAAGAGCAGAGGAAACAGTAAATTACTTAAAGCTGAATATAAAAAAAGACACACACTAAAAGTTGCAGCCCCCAGAAAAAATTCATCCTATTCAGATCTTCAACTTCACTCTATCAGTGCCCAGAACAAAGCCCAAAAAACATTGCCCAAAGTTATGACAGAAAAAATAAAACTAATTCAGCGTAGAAGCCAAGTTCCAAATCGAAAAGGTTTACGGATGGAAACAGTAAGCTTATGCCATGAACGCCGTTTTCATCGAGCTTGAACAGCATGTACAGTACATTACATACGTTGTTTAAAGCCGTTATTTCGAAACTTGCATACAGCTGATGACGGTAAGATGAAAGGTGCTCCTTAATTTGAAGCCATAAAAGTCATAGCAGCTTAGTCAAACAGGGTGTTTTGGTTACTGTGCGACAAAAGATCAGGACTCAAAGGTTGGGTCAAGACAAGAAAAAAAATAGTATGACAAAAGGAGGTCTGTCTTAAGTTTTTGATGAAAATAAAAAAAAATAAAGACATTTATCCTAGAAAGGAAGGAAAGGTAGTGCTTTACCCAGTTTATAATCTAGGCCTAGCGCATTTCTCTCAACGATACCCTATGAGGGAACCTAAATTTTTGTCGATTCCGAAACGGCTAATTGAGAAAGCACCTCATGGCATGAAATTACTGTCGGAGAAATTGCCAATTCTTTCCGAAAGGCGATGTAAAACAATTTTTTTTTCTTTGATGTTTCTGGGAACCTCCCAAATAACAGTCAGACACGCTAACCAAAACGCCATGGGCATTTGAAATGCTTGATCGTATTAGAAGTTCCAAGATTCGTGCAAGCCTTTAGGTAAGAAACACAGCCTTGGATAAATTTAGTACGACTCAGTTGGTATTATTATCATGTTCAAAGGAGTGACACAAAAAACTCCATTAAAAAAGCAATATCATAGAAACGCAGACTTGTACAGAGAAATGCAACAAGATCTGCATTTGGTTGGCATAATACAAAACCGGGGGCGTTGTCGACTCATTCTGAAATCAACGCGTCGCGTCGTACACCGCGAGCGGATTAAAGTAGTTAGCGGGAGATCTGTGATCGCTTCGAGATCAAGATGATCGTAACACCGGAAAAGGAAGACGAAAAACTCATGGTCAAACTGCTCTGTATCTAAAATGGTTGCATTGAGCCAAGCTGCAGTCAGGCCAAAGATGTCATGAGTGAATGCTCGGAAATTAGTATACACATCAACAGTTCTACTGCGAAGCCCTCTTTCATTTTGGCAGAGATACTTTCAAGTTTTTTGGTGCCTTACTGACGCTATTCTTTCTTTCTATTCTATCTTATTCATTTATTATCACAAGGGCTGCCGAAACAATTCCGGACTACGTATGCCAATTACACTAAAGGACTAAAAATCAATGTTTTGCAATAGATATTTAGAACATGTCAAAAATTTCGTAGCAAAACATTCACTACAAAGGACTCCTTTTTATGCTTCCTTTCGTAGTGCGAAATAGTTACGACGGGCCTTGTAACAAAGGTCTTTATTAGGAATTATACTTTCTTTCATAACGATATCAGCAAAGACATTAATCAAAACAAACACTTCACTTACCCACAGGTACAGATTTCACAAATACACTTGTCATTTTGCTGGTGGCTTGTTGTCATTTTCTTCTTACTGTTTGCGACTCCAAGCTTTAATATAATAAAAAAAAAGAAATATTAATTGAAAAAAAGGCTTCGATTATGTGACATCCTTACGTTTCGTGAATCGAGATTAATTGAAGTATTGCCAGTGTCACGAGCAACATGGTCCACTGCATCGTAAATATTTTTCGTAGTATGTTTGTTACTTGAGTATTTGTTTGATATGTCGGTAACATTCTTGACGTTTTCAAGATATTGAGTGTCTTTTTCAATGTTAGTAAATTCGTCAACATAAACGATCTTTTTCGGTGGATCGCAGATTTTTTCAATAACGTCAGTATGTGTGCGTTCATCAACAACACGCCAGTCATTTATGCTTGCATCGAAAATCTGTAAAAGAAAAAAGTTAGAATTCGTTCGGATAAAAACTTAAAAACATTCAATAAAATAGACCGTGCTGAATATGAACTTTGCAACCGTTGAGTTAGAAACATGAAACTACACTACATAAAAACTTGATCCAATCAAGTTTCTTCTTCGAACTTTTCGTAACGTGCTGTTAACTATGGAAATAAGTCTAGTCTAGAGCTATAAGTCTCCAGTCTAGAGCTAAGAGGATGTTTTTGTGTTCTTCTACACACACAGACAGGCAGATAGATTAACTATCGCATCTTTAAAATTAAAAAAAAAACTGCTATCTGCAAACCACTTGGGAACGGCTTGACCGATTTTGCTTTATTCGATATATTAATTTTTTTTAAAGGGGAACAATATGCTTCTCAAGTTAATGAAACAAAAGAAAATCGTAGACAATGTTTTTAAGCAAATAAAGCAAGCTCAAGCACAATCAAATATGACTCTCAAACAATGAAATCAGTAAGATTCTAACAGCTCAATTCGAGCGTCGACAAAGCAAACAACTGAAAGATACCACTTGATACGAACTTTTTGCGTTCAGATTCAGAGACGATCCAACAATCAACTATGTTGCCGATACATCGTTCGACTTAAGACCGATGAACATTGTTTGCCAATATAATTATGCATTGAGGTTTTGACATGGACATGAACATGGACATGGACAATGTTGTAAGGATAGAAAATTGTTGGAATTCCAGCTGCCACCAGAAATACTAGCATCATTCCTTTCTACTTTTTTGTGGAGAATACACAAAGACACAAAGGGTGTTTTTTTAGAAGCGTGGTTTTCAAGAAGAAATAGAACGCATTTAACTTAATTTTATGGCCAAGAATTCAGCTCTATTATAAAGATAAGGGTTTGCCACTCTTTTCAGCTTTTGTCTCCGTATGTCACGAACAGCTCGCCGAATATTCTCTTCCGAGGCGTTAATCGTCTCGGGCTTATCTATATAAATCTCGGGCTTATCTATATTAGTAAAAAAGCGACTTCACATAACCCCAAAAAAAATAGTCCAGTGGTGTTAGATTGCCAGATCAAGAGAAGTTTAAAACACGAAATTATGTAAAAATCGGCGCCAACAGCGACTTCGCTTCAAAACAATTTACCGAACGTATACTCAGTGCCGGCCGAGTAGTGGTGCGGCTTTAGTTCTTCCACGATGAAATGAAAAACCAAGCTGAGCATAAATCAAGTGACAGCTGTCAAAAAGACAAACTCCAAATGGCATCCTTTAGAGCGAGTACTATTGAAGAGCAAGGTTTCAACCCTTCTCTCAAGGTAAGATCGTTTGTAAATACAATGTTACCCACTACATCTTATATACAACAATCATCAATTATGTTTATTGTCTCAAGCAGGCACATAATTAAAGCTGTGCTTAAGTAAATTCTACAGATTCAAAGAAATCACAATGGAACAGGAGTGTTATTGCCACCTGGGTAAAAATTCCATTTCATTTATAACTAGTAGGTAATTCTGAAAACGAAATCATATGAGTTTGTGTCTTCAATTTCAATCCTGCTTTGAAACGAAACAATTATTTGGCAACTCTAAGAGCTCTTACATCAAGCTAAATCAATTGGTCAAACCTATCAAGACAGCCCCTGAAATAGTGCCTTCAGACAATCACAACAGAGTGATCGCAGTAGATTTAAGAGCACTAGTTAAACATGAAAGGCACTGCAATGCTCTGAAGATGAATGAAGTTGTTATTGTTATAGTTGGAAAGAATTTTAAATCTCCCCACATTGTTGTTGTAATTGATAGTAATAATAACGTATCGTTCGTATGATGCATTGAAATAGGCATTAATATTTTTTATGAGAAGAAAATCGATATGATTTTTTGATTAAAATGATTAATACATAAAATCATACACAACAATGCTGTCATTCGTTTTTCAACAACTTGATTTAAAATAGGCGTTTCTTGTTCATTAACAGGCCAAGGAACAACCAAAAATTCTAGCTCAATGAATTTTTTGGCTTCTTCAGATTAGCTCAGCACGTGATCCACTAAAGTTAAGTACTGATCGAACCAACGAAATTTTTTTAAGCTTTTTAGAAATTTTGTGTTAACAACGCTTTAAATAATATAGACCAAAACAACACCGCTTACCCCACGAGCGCATCACAAGTGTGAAGTAGTTAAACGGAGAGAGCTGTGATACCTTCAAGAACACTCGTAACGTCGAAAAGCCAAAATGGCACCTGCTGTTTCTGCCTCGAAGACATAGAAACAGCTGAACACATTTTATGTGAATGCCTTGCCATAGCCAGATCCAGGCAAAAACTATTGAAAAAAGGATTCACTAGTCTCCTTGACGTTAGAAACACCTCTTCTTCCAATATTCTTAGTTTCATACACGACCTCAACTTCGAATGAACAACTATACACTTTACGTGTTTAAATCTAAGGGATCAGTTCAAAAGATCTTTCAGGTCGACGTGCTAGTAAAGGTGCTCTACCTTCGCCTTATCTAAATAAAAAAAAACGTCGAAAAGGAGGAAGAAGTTTACAGGGTTTTGTGCATGAGTTACGAAAAAAGCCCAGGACTGATAGGTTGGGTCGAGACAAAAAAAAAAAGCATATGGGAGGGGGTCTATTTCTCTCCGCTTAAGGAAGAGTGAAGGGGGTTGGAGCAGCTCTATGAAAAAAATTTACCTAAATAAAAAAATAACAAGTCACTTTAGTTGACTTAGTTGTTTGAAAGAATAGGTTTTGAATAATCAAATCTCAAAGTCAAAATTTAAAAAGAAAATCAATTTCTTACTTTTAATAAAAATTTTGCTAAATTTTGTATTATAAAGGGTCATTTTATATTAGTTTTGTGTCAAACACTGAAAACCAAATATGAAAATCTTTTAATAGTTTTTGAGAAGTAATAGTGTTCAATGAGACGAAAACTAAAAAAAAGTAATCAACGAGAACTGATTATTTGAAAAGTAATTATGCAAAATTTCGTAAAAAATTTTATTTGAAGATTTCTTTTCAAAATTTCGACTTTGAGACTTGTTTACAAAAAATCAATCACTAAAACAATTTGAGTTAAAAATATCCATAATTGAAGAATAAAGCATTAGCTTTCAAAAACATAAGTCGGTGACTGTGTATGTAGTTGCTTTTGCATAATTTTCTTTTTAATTTTAAGTCCGTTTTATAAAATTACCCTTTTCACCGCAACCTATGTCGCATCTTATGCAAAACACCCTGTATTTTGTATAAACAAGGACAATATGATAAATTTGGTGGAATGACGTAGAGAAATCAATGTCAGTGGTCCACTTGTGATAAAAAGATAGTATATGCTGTCATCAAGAAAGGACACCCAACACCGACGTTTTGGATAGAACGTCACGAGACAGCTATAACTTTGAGGTAGTTAAGGACTTTGTCTACCTAGGTGCCGCTATTAATTCAGACAACGACGTACCCCACAGGCGGATCACTAGTGTGAAGCAGAAAAGTGGGAGAGTTGTGATCGCTTCAAGATCACTACTCGTAACGCCGGAAAAGGAAAGAAGAAGAAGAACGACACCAGCGCTGAAATCAAACGAAGAATAACTCTTGCCAATCGCTGTTTCTTCGGAATATGAAGGCAATTGAGTAGTAAAGTCCTCTCTCGAGCAACTAAAGTGTCCCTGTATAAGACACTTATCATCCCGGTTCTTATATATGGCGCAGAGGCATCAAAGGTAGATGAGAAAGCTTTAGGATGCTTCGAGAGAAAAATTCTTCGGGTGATTTTTGGTCCCGTCTGCATAGATGGAGAGTGAAGAAGAAGATTTAACGACGAACTTTACGGGCTGTACAGCGACACTGACCTTGTGTCGGGCCATGTAGAGCGAATGGACACCAACGCTCCGGCCCGAAAAGTCTTCGAATCCAATCCCGAGGGACGGCGCAGTAAAGGAAGACCGCGACTCAGGTGGCGCACGCAAGTAGGAGAGGACCTCAACCAACTTGGCGTGCAAAAATGGAGGCAGCTAGCTAGGGACCGAGCTGGCTGGAGAAGCATGTTGGTTGAGGCCCTAGTCCGACCCGGACTGTAGCGCCACCTTAAGTAAGTAAGTAATAGAAAACTTTCTCTGTTTTAAATATAAGATACGGTTAAAACACAAACTACACACACAAAAGCCAGTGTTATACCACTACTCACATATGTTGAAATGTGCTGAAAGCCACATATGATAGACGTTATAACTAACAACTTAGTTTTCTCGAAACAAACTTAGATAAAATTTCTTGCTTGATAAATCTTGTTATAGGTTAGTATAAGGACTAAAGTTCTAAAAACTGCATAACTCACTAATTATAGAATAAGTAACCAATGAAATCTAGCTTTTGAGAGAGTTTAGATCTTTAGCTTGGATGAAACAAAACTCTATTACAGTCTTGCAATTTTGTGAAGGATAAAAGTTGTTACTTTAGTGCTTAAGTGTGTTCGATTGCATTATAACTGTCCTACGTGCAAGTAAAAGGGTCATAAAAACATTCATATAAAGCAAAATACAGTCATATTTTCCCCAATTCACGACACTTTATTCCTAAAAAGAAATATGAATGACAAACTTTCCTTTACATTCGAAAATAGCCGTTTTCTTTGGTAGAGTTTTTTTCAATTTCATAATTCTTTTCAAGCAGAGTGTCTTAAAAAATTACTTGTCAAAAATATTCAGGTCAAAAAATGTGTTAAAAAAATCATTAAAAAATCTTTTTTTAATGGCTGTTCACAATAATTCTCATCCGTACATCGTACCTGCCTAATTGTTCTACTTTATTACTTACATAAACAAAAGCAAAAAAGAAATCACATTCGTATGAAGGCTGCCCCCCAAAGACTCTCATTATTGTACTCACTCTTAAACAATGACATACCCACGCCATTTTTTAATAAATCCCAAGAGATTTGTCGGAAATTTTATTTCAGACCAGGTTAAGGAAACAATAAAATTTTTGAATTTGATTTATTTCGTACGGAATGCGAACCTGGTGTTGGCACATGCCCAAGACCAAGACCATACATTCTAAGGCAGAAGTGTGTCAGCATTTTGTTTCATAATTCTCTTCAATCTACAACCAATTTGTTATTGAATATTCTCAAACAAAAGCTCTAACTAGCCGAAATAGCATTTCCCACAACAACAAAAACTGCTGTCTCCATTTCCATTGAAATCAAAAGAATAGCTTAACATTTCTTGTTAATCATCGCACGGTCTTTGTGACTTTTTGAGGATATGACACATTGTCTACACATTCTATTTTCAAAGAAAAAGCTCTCCAAAATATTTCAAAAGTGAGAGAGTACCTTGGTAATGAAAGAACTAAAAACAACAATTGTTCTAACTTTTGCTCGAATCATGTACTCTATAGTCTAAAACTAATCAATAACACACTTCCAAGTGGTGTTTGCTCATGTGTTCAACAACAAACCTTACTGATTATTATTTTACTTTATTTTTCAAGTACACTCATAAAGAACTTTAGCCTGAGATAGTATCTTATCTAGCTCTCATCTGTCATCAGACAAATTCCAGCAATCAGCTGGTTGGAATCAAATGCGGAAAATCGAAAATTATTCGACTCTTTTATTTTCTTTTACCATATGACGTCATCTCCTCAGCTGATTGCCAACTACAACTCGTTTGTGATTTAAAAAAAAAATATTGATGAAGAAATCACTTCTCCAATGAGAACAAAAAGAAAAATAAATAAAAGCTTACCTTTGTCACTTCGGTTGTGGTCGTTATGTTAGCAACATCTGTGTTATCTTTCTCTATCTCCCTAGCAATGTCAGTGGGAACGAAAGCTTTCGCGTCCACAAATGACTTTTCGTCGACAATTTTCCACTTGCCAAGTTTCGTGTCATAAACTTTTGTGGTGTAGGTTGTGGTTGTTCGATTGGTGACATCATCGACTATTTCAGGAAAGCCTACATCATGTGCACTGTCTGTTACCCTCTCTTCGACCACCTTCCACTTGTTGTTTCTGCGGTCGAATATTTTCTTTTTGTAGGTTACTTTATAGGATCCATCTGAATCTTGGCTGACGTAACGCAGGAGAGATGGTTGAGTCTTGACAACAGTCTTCTCATTAAATTCAGTCCAAGTTTTGGTCTTGTGGTCGAAAACCTGCTCCTTTGAAACGGACTCCAAAGACTGGACTTTTTGTTGCTTATTCAATTTATTTTCAGAGTATTGATTATTAGTTTCGTTAGTGGAAGTGGACCTGCGCTGTGTATCGGCTCCTAATACCGATGCGGAGGACCTTATGGTGTTTGTGGAATCGGAGGTGGTAAGCATGTTCGATGATGATGTGGACTGTTGTTGCATGTTCGTTGATGATGACGAATGAGCTTTTGTGGAGTTTGAATCCATCATGGTCATCGCCGAATTAAGCTGATCGGATAGTTCGTTTGTGTGATGAGTGTGAGAAGATTGCTCAGTGCTCATAAAATTCACGGATGTCGAACTTTGTTGTTCGAAACTGGAACTGGAATGTATGTTGCTGGAAAGGACATTGTTAGAAAAATCTGCCACTGCGTTGTCATCGCCGCCATAGGAAATCTGTTCACTGTGTTCGATGATGTTCGACGAACTCTGTGACTTATGCTGCTCGGATTTTGACGAAATAGATGTTAGTCCTTCTCCTTTGCTTTCGGTAACACTTGAAGTTGACTCGGATTTTTGGTCCTTTGTTTGATGGGACACTGCTTTCAGTCCTTTACCCTCGGTAACACTTGAAATTGACTCAGACTTTTGATCCATCGACTTCAAGGACACTCCCTTGAGTCCTTTGCCTTCAGTAACACTTGAAGTAGAATGGGACTGTTGGTCTTTTGCTACTGTAGAGTGAGTTTTTAGTCCTTCGTGTTCAGAAACCCCAGAAGCCAGTTGTGACTTTTTTTCGCTCGCTTCAGAGGATCGTGTCGTGAGTCCTTTGTTTTCGGTAATATTTGAGGATGACTGGGCACTTCGCTCATTCGACAACATTGTTAGTCCCTTTTCGTCCAAGGTGCCCAAGTCAAATGGAAGAACAATTCCTGTCTTGCCACTCATGGTCTTACCATCGAACTGTGTGTCTCCTTGAAGGATTTTTGCGTCTGATGAAAAATCCAAAGGCGATTGTGTTGTAGTGTCCAACGAAGATACTCCTTCGCTAGTTGTGGTCGATTGTCGTTGTTTTACGAATTTACTCGTACTACTGCTGCTACTGCTCTTAACAATTGTTGAAAAGTCGGAATGTTTTGCTTTATCGGGTAAGGATTTTAAGGATTCGGTTGTGGAAGTTTTCGTTGGCTTGCCAGCGTCAGCACTGGCTTTTTTCTTGCTGCTTTTGGACACCATTGTTTTTTTTTTATAATGAATTCGTTTCAATATTTTATAATACTAATTCTCACACTGACACACATACACGGAATATCTTTCTTTTCTTTCAAATACAATAAACTCGTTAAATATCCATGAACCTAGACATGGATATTATCTCTTTTATTTTTCACTGAATAACAAATTGCACAACGTCACCTAGCCAATCTACCGCTCGCCGTGTGTTAAAAATCGAACCACAAACTCTCTGAACAATTAGCCTTAATTGGGGGGAAAATGTATCTGTATTATACTCTGAGCTTAAAATAAAAATTTAAATGCGAATGCGAAAGCGAACTAACTATGACCGACACTTTACTCGGTTGAAAACGTACTGATCGTCTGTGTAGCTGGAGAATCTGAATCAAGTCGGCAGTCGGCACATTCATACAGCACAAGCGTAGCTGGAGGAGACCTGCGTAGGCCAAGCGCGCCTACCTGCCTTCCTACACAGCCACACACATGGACACATCCATGATCGGTGCTTTTTTGCTCTTGCTGTTCACTGTAGCAACATACCTACTTGTTGCTTATAATTTTTGTTTTTACAAAAAAAAAGCTTGAAAACATAATTTAACGAGAAAAGAATCTACCAGTACCCACATACCCACACTACACACTATACAAATTCAGATGACTTTTTGGACAAAATGATTATTTTATTTTGTGACTGCTGACTGATACCCACCAAGCACGAAACACGAAGCACCAACCCACCCTAAACCAATACATTGCGAATTCAGTGAGAGAAAAAAGAAACTTAACCTGTCTGACACCTTTCCTCAAATCATGTAAAAAAGTTTTAACCTTTTTTGAATCTTTTTGAAGATAGAGGTATCTATTGATAGTTTAGCTCTCAAAACTCAAATTCAACGGCAAAGTTGATATATGTATCTCACTACACTGACACAGGCAAACGACACAGTTGTTTTGTTATTTAAGTCGTGTATTAATTAAGTTAATACCATTCGAGATGATAGAACAACGTATATCAACTTGAATTCTCTACTAAATTGACCGCTAACATACAAATAAACAAATACTAACGACCATAGAACCGACTAAGCTGTGTTTTCCTTTTTTATTTGTTGTGCTTTTGAATCAAAAAATCGAAATGAATACGGCCTTGTATACATTTAGAGTGCAAGAACATTTCATCTGAAGTTATGTAGCTAACACTACAATCTACAACTATACCTACCTACATTGGGTTGGTTTGTGTTTTTGGTTTGAAGTATGATGTCAGTTATTTGTGCAAATTGGTATCTATTCTATCTCAATCTCAATTACTTGGTGCATTTGACATGTAGGCTGTTTGCTTTTTTAATCTAACTTAGCTAAAAAAGAAAAGAAAATGAAAATGAAGAAACGATCAACATCATCCTACGCCACCATCCAATGTTGCAATGTTTACTAAAGGATGGGGTAAGCTGAAGGTACCTACTCTTGTGAGTAGGCTTTCTTAGTAGAGTGGCCATAGTGGTGTATAGTTTTCTTCGCTGATTTTGATTTTGCAAAAAAAGAGAAGGTCGAAAATTACAGCTTTGTCACTGCAAAAGGCTGTGGCTTGTGGAGATTCAGTTGCAGCTAGAATATAACTGCAGTCTTTCGGGTCTTGGTTTATTTAACAAATAAAATATTGGAAAAGTGAAAATTACTTGAAATGTGAACTGCACACAGGGCTGGGATAATTATGCAAAAACGCGCAAAGGGACCAGGCACTGAAAATAACTAATTTCTTTAAACAAATCTATCATTCTTTACACAGAGTGTTCCTGTTCATTAAGGGACAGCTAACTGCAAAATAAGTAAACATTTCAAAACGATTTTATTTCGATAATCTTATAATGTCAATTACAAACAAATATTTGATCTGTCTTCATACATAGTTTCGCATGATGTTTTCATATACATATGTCATGATACAGATTAGCTTCATTAACATTATCCGAGTTATTGGACGTATTATACCTTAACTGAACTATGCTTGAACCTCGAACCTCGAGCCCCCATGTAACAGACAGATTTATGTTAACCATTACGCTACGGGCACTACTAAACCACAGAGCTACAGGTTATTTACAATTATCTTAAGCTTGATTCAGTTTAATTTGTTGTTCATTCGTTTAACACAATCTTTTTTGAGTAATTTGAGGGAAAAAACAAATCGTGTGACTCGTGCTCGTTCGTGTAAAACGAAACCACTCAGTCATTTCTGATGAAAAAGTTCATTGTGTTTTCTATTGATCAATCTGAAACGAGCTTATTGCAGTCATTTGAGCTGAAAATTTCATGGTGTTGCCAGAGTTCAATCAAATTTCAAGCAGTTATTAGTTTTAGCATTGAGATGCAAAGCTAAAATAATTTTATTTTACATACGGTAAACAATGTTGGACAACATTATAAGAGTGAGTTAGCGGCAGATAAATGAAGATGCTCTTAATAAAAGTAGGATTAACAAAGCTTGATATTATTAGAAGTACCAAGATCCGTAGAAGCTCTCACCTCAAAAATAACTGGCCCTATCTTGGTAACCGTCGGAGCGGAGTTTTCTCCGCAACGCATCCTTCTTCGGAGATTAAATAAGAATCAGTAAGAAATTTTTCACAAATTCGACAACGCATTGCATTCCCAAAACTAAACACTTTCCGCAGCAAAAACTTATCGGACGATGTCGGAGAAATAATTGTTTTCATCTGTCAAAAATAAAGCCAACAAAAGTACTTTATCGCAAAGCATCGCATCTAAACGGCAAACGTTGTATTTTGTCGGAGAGAATGTCCGATCGGGCGATCGCAGAACTACCACGAAGCAAAATGTCTCCGAATCGTAGGAAATCGGAGAGAATTCCGCTCCGATGCGACGGTCGAGGTAACCGAACATCTTGCTGAAAAAAGACCACGTTCAGTTGGTTGGTTGGGAGACTTGCCGACGCTTTTTGACGTCAAAGCGCCACACTAACATAACACTGTGAGAAGCATACGTGCTAAGATTTTTGCAGCACCTGCCGTAAAGTAATGCCAAAAAGCGAAGGAAATACCTACACGTACTTTACCAACAAGTTTGATTTTCAAACGTCACTTACGAGTTTGCAATGAAAAATTTGATTTTGTGAATAAATTAATTGAAAAGATATTTGTAACTTAAACAAAAAAAACACTTCAATTTCGTAGTACGCAAATAATTATCTGATTGTTTTGAACATAATTTTCTTTTGTACCGAACACAGAAAAATCAAAATTCGAAACCAAATCTGTTGCTGGACGACACAATTCATCGAATTTCAAAGAATTTTTTTTAAGTTTTGAATAAAAACAAACATTTCTCAAATCTGCGCTTAAACCTCTAGCACAATAATGAGCCTATAAGGCGGAAAGCTAAGGTATTCAACTTTATTTTTCCTCTTTTTTTTTAATCAGCCTTATCGGGAATTCCTTGGGAAATGTTTTTCCCAAAAAATGTTTTCCTTCCCGGGAACAAGTTCCTACTATCGGCAATTCCCCATGGATTTTTTTCACATGGGAACAAGTTTTTTGCAAGGAGAAACACAATATTTCCCATAATAAATGAGTTCCCGATAGGTATTTTTCAATAGGAATTTTTATTCCCAATTAGTTTGGGTGAAAAAAAAAGTTTGAAGATTTTAGTATTTTCATGGAGATGGCTAACTAATACGCTTGCTAAAGCATCCTAGTGCAATTTAAATAACATGTTCTTCATTTAGAAAATTGTTCCGCTTATTCAAATGTACTGTGGCGTATGAGTACTATTTTTTTTTTGCATACAATAAAGCTCAACAGAAACTCCTGGTAAACTCCTGGTTTAGTGCTTGTTTTAGAACCCGAATCGGTCTTCGATCAGCAGAATTTTTATGTGTTGTATGTTCTAAAATCCGTAAGATGATCTTAACAAAAACCAATTGCTCCAAGAATTCCACTTCATCTAGAAAAGCAACATAATCGCAACTAATTTCCTCATCCAAATCTGAACAAGAATCAAATCTGAACGGAAAACAACAAATGACAATTCCCTCTAAACAGAAAACCTAGGTGCCATAATAGGTGCAAGGACTTAAGGCCAAATTTAAGTGTTTCACCATATATTTAAAGAGATGTTCTTATGTCGCTTTTGTGAAGTGTCACAAACTTTTTGAAAGACACAAGGCCAAACCTAATAGTTGTTTTAAAATATTTTTTTTTGCCACTATCATTATTATTATTATCTAGAAAAGGGTTCAGGCACCCGCATGTCGCGGTACATCAATCGCCTTTTTATATGAGTATTGAGTACAATTACCGAAGACAATTTTAGATAGTCGGTTTTTATTTCCCAACAACCCGAAATGGTAACACAATGCTGCCCAGCACCAGTGATTCCCCCCTAATTTATCTTTTGAACAGCCTTTTAGCGTTGTGCCAGTATACATAAATATTTCTCTTAGAGTCATACACATGTATATACAGCTCAATTTGTTGAACAGATTAATGGCAAATATGCAGTTGATTTGATATTTACCAAAATCAAATCAACACCGATTTGTTGAAACTTCGTGTGAATCTTTTCTATCAGTTCCAGTCATAGGAAAATTTTAAAGAGTTCATTTGCCATTGTTTGTTTCGTTTCGTGTCGCCATTGTTGGTGACTTTCAAAGAATGAATGAGTATAAAGCAGTGCTCTCAGCTCGTGGCAAGTTTTAGATTTAGATACTCGTAAAACATATGAGACGATTTTTTACTGATAATGTTTATGTCGCCAGATACTGAAGAATAAAGTAAAAGAGGTCCAGCGTCATTTACATGACCTAATAATGGGTTCAGAGATAGTAAAAGTTTGTAAATGATTGAGCTCATAAGCTAATAACAAAAATTGTTTTTGAAATATTACTAATTCAGTTGAATTTTTTTGCAATATTTCACAAAATTGTGTCAAAACTTTTTATCAAAATGTTCGAAATCCATAGGGTTTCACGATTCGCACAGTTATTTGACACACACGCAACCTACTAACAACTTTTCTAATTTTTTTTCTACATTTTACACGATACGTGGATAACCGGGTACCCGGTCATCGAAGAAATGAAATGAAAGTTTGGTCATTGACAGGACGGTTTTACTGACAGAAAAACTCTCAAAGTGGCATTCTTGTATTTCAGGCACAAAAAGCAAAAAAATGTTACTGTTGATAAGTGCAGAAAATCTTCGTTTTTGTATTGTTTTTTTTTAGAAATGGGAAAAAAACTAGTCAGCCTTATTATGAGTTTCACGTGAACAGCTTTTCGCCCGGAACATTTTTGTTCGCCTGGAATTTTAATATCTGTTATGAGTTTCCCCTGAACAAAATTCCACTTGGAATCAGAAAGTTCACTTCGAAAAAAGACCACGTTCAGTTGCATCCAATTTCCCTTCATTGCTCTCAACGTTTTCATATTTCAAGGGGGCTCATAATAAGAGAATTTTTGCGAATATAGAAAATTTTTCCCCCGAAACTCATAATAAGGGAAAAGTGAAGTGGGATCTTTTTGAGGGGAATTAGTTCACGTTAAACTCATAATAAGGCTGAATGTTTGAAAGGGGATATTTTAAAGGCTAAAAGAGGAAAATAAATTAAATGTTGCTGGTAGCACTTCAATTTCAAATTGGCATTACTACCCTTAACAAAAGTGACGCAACACCAATTCATTAAACTTAGCTTTATGTCGCTGTTACCAAAAGACATAATGCCAAGCATTTAAATTTGATCTGATGTCACTTGGCCTTAAGTCACGACACTGAACACACAGTATACGTTCAAATTACTTGCGGTAAGAGCTTCCGCAAATTAGTTTAAGAAATTAAATATCAATTTGGAAAAAAAAATAATAATTGAAAATCGTTTGTATATGAAATTCCTTATCTAAAAAACGGCCTTAAAAAGCTAAGGTACTAAAATAATGTTGAAAACGATTGCTATCCTGCAGAGCCCTATCTAAACTATTTATGAAATTGTTTCCCAAATCAATTACAACCTTTATTTTGAAAAAGGCTGGTCACTCTACACTCCTTTGGAGCACTTAAAATAGACCTTCGAGAGATACAAATTTACTCAGACGTCTGTAAAAAGACCACTTCCTTAAAAAGCCATACGAAAATGTTAAGCTAACGAATGGCTCGCAGAAGAGTTGCTGCTTGATGATGATGATGATGATGAATAATAACAACGACAACGAGTTCAAGTAAAATGTTATTTTGAATTTTTATTATTTATTTTTTTTTTTTGTTGATGTTGATGTTGATATGGATGTGAATGTGGCTGTGGTTTTTGCATGGAAATGGTAGGCGTCAGCGAAGGAAAATCGTCTCAGTCTCAGTGTCAGTTGAAATGTAATTGCAATATGTCATATGAACCGATGTTTGAATCATCAGACTGGCCGTTGCGGCGCCGAGAAACATATGCACAACTCATAATCTGCTTTTTTTTGCTGGTTTTCGTTTCTCTTATGAATAACCCCACGCACATAAGCACTCGGCCGGCGCAAGCTGAATTTTATTCTCGAACTTGCATATGGTTCCAGACGCAGTCGGGTCATTCAATTGTCGTAAATTAAATGGAAAACATTTCAAGGGGCACTACTGGGAAGACTTTTAATTAAACTTTCGTTTTCGAATTTCATGATGCAAGTTTGGCATCTTACGTCATGATCTGTTTTTGTTTGGAAAATCAACAATCAAGATAAAGCGAGCATTCATATTACATCAACGCTTTCATTTATATATTTGGTCACACTCACAAGCCTTGCTTGTTTGATGGATGGCACTTATCCGCAGTAGTAAAGTTAGGAAGGCAATTATACTAATTTTTTTTTTTTTTTTTTATTATTGAACAGCAAATAACGACGAGGGTAATTAAGCTCGCGTGTGTGTTGTTATTGTATAAGTTCGCTGTCCAAAACGTTCACTTTACCTACACTTGCCTTAAGTAAGTTAAAATCAATATCTGTATAGACTTGAAAAGCTCATTGGGGCTTATGCAAATCGTGCTCATATTTATGCATATGTAGCTTCATTTTGAATATTCATAAATCGTTATTCATCGGTTTGTCATTTTGTCAGCTGTCGGAAGACGTCTTAGCATTGCTTATGACGGAATGTTGGCTACGCTATATGTACGTGAGGTGGCGCTCTACGAATCTGTATTTTGCTGTTATATGCATCATGGCGTCGTTGTTTTTTATTTTAATGAAAACACATATGCTGAAAGTATCTGATAAATTCTCAAATAAAAACAGGAAAGTCACGTTTAATGTCTCGGCGATGACTTCACACTTCAAAACCACTTGTACGATGTACCTAGCGATGTTTTGTGGGTGGCTTGCCCTGAGTTGGAATAATTGTTGTTATGACCGTAAATGGAAAATGCAATCGACGTGAATTTTTGCAGATTTCGATTGGTTGGGAAATGAACAGGTAATTTTATGTTTATTTGTGAAACGATCAACAGAATTTGAGTGCTTAAAAGTTTCTTTTTCTCGAAATTTGCCCAACTTGCTGCACTGTGTTTTGAATAAGAAAGCCCAAAGAACCGGCTTGATGTGACCGTTTCTAAAAAATGCTTAAATGTGTGCATACGCTTGTTTGTTTTGTAAATTATTGGTTAGGAAAGAACCTTATTTCAGCTTTATTTGGAATCCTATAAAGTAAATTGCGGGAAATGGTTGAGCTAAATAGACGGGCAGAACACAAGTCATGAACAAAACCGGGTGTTCAAAGCAAAATAATATCAGCCTGACGTTGGATATTCAAAAAGTAAACTAACCAAGAGAGCATTGAACTTTCCAAATGAGCTTCAAAAGAAACTCAACCTCATTGGCTACCAAACGATATGAGCCTTGTGAAGTCAAAATTAATAACTTCTCACATAAACGCCCGGTATATTCCACATGAGGATCAATATAAAGCAGAAAATGATAGTTGCGATCCCTTTGTCATCACAATACTCGTATCGCTTCAAATAAAGAAGAAAATAATCAATGCGGACATAAGAACAAAAGCGTAGCAGTATCAACACTCCACAACTTCAAATAAGTCTAGGAGAGGCGAAAGCGACACGCTTGATATACTCACAGCCAAGCGCTGTAAGTACATTCATACATTTACTAGCCTACGCTCAAGCCACAAAGTGAGGATTGCTGACATTATAAGCATGAGTACAGCACAATTATTTCCTGAGCAACTGTTTCCTCCATTCGTCAGTTTGCTGTTGTCATAAAAAAAAAACTAATCAACCACCCACCTATTCGATTTGATTACTTTATTTCCGATTTACCAGACACACATTCAATGAGCCATTAGAGTTGTCCAACAGACGTATCGCCTTACCATTTATGGGTACTCCAGTTTCAGTGGGGGGATCGTTTTAAACGTTTTCGACAATCAAATTGCGACGATATCCATTTTTGTAAAATAACAAATCAATAAACTCAATAAACCTGTCCAGTAAAAAGAAAACATATTAGTCAACCAATTCCGTATTAGTACTTCAGACTGATGCATTTTGTCTAGAATTAGAAAAGTGGATTCATTTATGAATGGAAGATTGAATTTTCATCATGATTCATTTATTTGGTAAAATGATGAGTCTTTGGCCTGACGTGTTTTTTGCCCACGCAAACTTTTGAAGATTTCACTTGCTTCAGTTCGTTCAACTGATTTGGTTTGACAAAATTAAATGTTTGTTATACAAAAGAATTTGCATTTTATAGCAAGGCTCTATAGAGAGTTGAAATAAGAAAGGAAAAATCGTTTTTGGGAAAAAAATAACTTATACTAAGTGGTAAACTGAAACTGGAGCCTATAACTGCTGTAGTGGAAAAGGAAAAAGGGATCGAACCCACATTGCATTTGGTTTTAAAGTAGCATTTGGAAGAACAGTTGTTAGAACCTAACTTGTAACCTACTTCTACGACTCGGTGTTTACAGAATTCCAATTAAACACGAAACTTCTAATGAAGCACAATTTGAAAATGTTTTTATTTTTAGCTAGCTCGTTCTTTTACGAAACATGGAGTTGCAGATTCTAAAATCATGCAATTTTATTCTTTAATTTTATAATTTTATTTAATTACATTTATTCGGCTTGATACAAGCTACATTTGGTACATTGTGGTACCCGTGGCGTAATGGTTAGTATGTCTGGCTGTTAACCCATAGGTCCGTGGTTACAATTCGAACAGAGTCAAAAATGTTTTGCCACGAGTATTGCCTTTCGTGAGGAATAATCACGTCCTCCGTTAGTAAATTCATTGCCATAAAAAGCGCTTTCTAAATTAGCCGTTCGGAACCGGCAGAAAATTGTAGGCCCCCTCTATTCCCTTACAAGAAATGGTTGTGAGAAATGCGCCAGGTTCTGGGGCTCCTCGCTCTGTTCCGCCACCCTATTTTTTATTTATTGTTTACACGCTACTTCTTAATCTAACATAAAAACTAAGAAACTTAAAGCTAAGACCGATAAGGAGCGTGGTTAAAAAGATGGAGTTATAGGCAGTTGAGGTTAAGTCGAACTATTATATACAAATTCTACTGTAGAAATATGAACTTTTTGAAAAGGAAACCACGCTTGACAGGTATTTTCAAGGAGCGTGCGAACTAAGGGAGTGTAGAACGTTTGGGTTACGTATGGGTCGGAAAATTCTTTGGGAAATCGCTTAGTGAAGCCACGTGGTAAATTGACTCTTAGTATTCAACCCTGTCACGAGCTATGAAAACCTATTACAAGCTCCCTTCGTTGGAATATCTGCAACGAAGTTCGATATTCGTATGGGTTGGCTTCACTAGCACCGAAAAAACTAACTTCAATAAACATTGAAGACCAGTGGCAGCAATAAAAACAAGCCATCAGAAACACAGCCGCTGAAGTTTTGAGTTTTATTGGACCCCCAAAAATAGTTCGGTGTTCGGTGCAGAATGCAGAATGTAGGCGGGTAAATGCAGCCAAACAAATAGCACGACAAATGTTGATGCCAAAGAAAACCAGAGCTTCCTGTGACTAGTAGAATGAGATTTACAACGATAAAAGAGGAGGAGTAGAATGAAAAGAAATTTGGAAATGCCATGAAATTAATGAGAAAGTTTTACCAAAAAGTAAAAAGATCATGCCAGGGTGCCAAACCCCGAACTCAAGCCATCCATCAGAAAACATAACTGCTACTAAGTATCTGAAAAAGTAACTTTTATTTAGTTGTCTTAGCGGCGATAAAGACACAAACTCAACTTAACTACGATGAAGAATGTTATCTTCATTAGAAGACAAATGGAGGTAGCTCAGTTTACTCCTCAGCCTCGCACAATAATTTTTTTGTTTGCTGGACTTCTGAAACGCCACTTTGAGAATTGGATATGTTCTCATCAATGCGGTTTTAGACAAGAATTTCCACAATCGCCTAATTCACGTGTACTAATATTGAGTCGTGGTGCCCGTGGGGTATTGGTTAGCATATGTATGCTTGTTACGCGTGTTATGTATAGCTCAGAAAGTGTCATCGAACCTCCAAGTTCTGATGACACTAACAGAAAAGCCACCACGAAGTTCTAAATAATAAATTATTCATGGGAACGGAAACGAAAAGGTTCCGATTACATACCTGTTGTTTCCGTTGCCAATAAAACTACGAATAAGCGAATTAGGTATTAGCTATGTGTTAAGGTACATTTAAGTAAACAATAAAGATCAGTCATTACTTAGACACCAATTTGATAGTACATTTCTTCCAGTAACTTGACTGGCGCAGTCGACGGAGTGAACCAAATTATTTTTTTTTCTTTTTTGCAAAGTGTATGTGTTGTGTTGTTTGCCACCACTTAACCCCACCTCCGCCCGAAAAACAAAAAAGCAAAAGAAAAATATAATACACAAATACGGTGTAAAAGCAGATACAAAGCGAATTAAAGTAAAGCTTAGTGATTCGCGAAGAAACGAAGCTAAAAACAAAAACCAAAATAATAAAAAAAAAAAAAAAAAAAAGTTTACGGAAAATAACTATCAAAAAGTGAAAATGGCTCAAGATTCTATGGCCCAGTGCATTGTGTTGCTTACCCAGCTAATACGGAGTAATGCACAGAATCATGCACAGGAACAGATGAAATATGTTCCGGTATTTAAAGGAGAACCGGGGACGTTACCATCGTTCATTGACATTGTGGATATGAAGATGGCTGCAATTAGAGAGGAAGACAGAGGACCAGCCTACGAGGCACTGTTCAACGGGAAAATTTTGGGAGCGGCTAAGAACCTTTTGAAGGTGAACGTGCCAAGGAACTGGGAGGAATGCAGAGAGCGCCTCAAAACCCACTTCAAGACAAGGAAGGACCAGCTCTTCATCACTAATGAAATATTCAAATTAAGAGTAAGTAGTGTGTTAGACTTAAGTAGGAAATTAACGACTATTGTAGAGGATATTGCAGAGTACGCTGCACTTTGTGTGAATGGTAATGCAATGGCTGATATATTAAGCAGCATTGCAATACAGAAAGTAAAAACTGTAGTTTCTGGTTCATTAGCATACGCTATAATGGACATTGCAAATTTGTCCGAGATTAGGGTTGTTGTTGACAAATTCATCGGGTTGGATGAAACAAATTTGAGCCAAGTAGGAAGTGAAACTAACAAAAGTAAAAATAGGTATAACGAGGGGAATTTCAGGCAGCAAAGCAGTAGAATTATTCCTAATACAAACAATTTTAGACAGAGTAATAGAATAAACACAAATGCAAATAATTTTAGGCCGCCGAATTTTGCAAACCCATTCAGGCAGCCAAGTGTGCCACACAATTCTGGGCAACCTCACTATAGGAATAGCAATAGCAACAGCCAGCAAAGTAGGCAAAGGTCCGACCACATGTCAGTTGACGCCCTAAACAATGAGGAGGAAGGTGTAGGAGAAGATGTTTTTTTTACAAACTAGCCTCGGAAAATAGGATAATACTAAAGCTTACAATTAAGGATGAAAGTTATCTAGCACTATTAGATACAGGGTCAACAGTTAGTATAATGTTAGAAAATAACTGCCCGAGACTTAGTTACACGACTTTAAATACAAATTCAACGCGGATAAGTACAATTCAAGGTCAAGTACAAATGCTAAACAAGTCAGTAGCAACAATCTGCCCAAAAGAGTTTAAATACGCAGACAATGCAAGAATAAAGTGGCTAGCCATGAAAATTAATAAGCCATTTAATTTTATCATTGGCATGGATTGGATAGGTAAGAATGTCAGAGAAATAAACGTTGACAAACAAGAGTTAGTTTTAAACAATGAGGTCCGTCTTCCATTTTTGAGTAAAATCGTGTCTGAAGAAGTTAACGCACTCGAAGTGAGCAAACTACAAGATATTCAATTTGACCATTTAAGGGAAAAAGAAAGAGAACTTGTAGAACCACTTATAAAAAGATTTTCTAACCTTTTTTATAGAGAAGGGGACATATTAACAAATACGGATACAATACGTCATGAGATACGAACTACGACAGAACAACAAATAAATTCTAGGTTGTACCGCTTACCCAAAATCCATGAAGAAGAAGTAAAAAGGCAAATGGACGAGATGGAAAAAAATGGCATTATAAGAAAAAGTAGGAGCAGATATAGCTCACCGATCATAGTTGTACCAAAAAAGAAAGACAACTCGGGAATTCAAAAGTTTAGAATAGTGGTAGATTATAGAAGGTTGAACCAAGTCACCATAGATGACAAGTATCCTATACCAAACATTGACAACATCTTAGACAAGCTAGGGAAGGCACAATACTTTAGTACGATAGACTTGGCGAAAGGTTACCACCAGATTAAAGTTGCTAAAAAAGACATTGAAAAAACAGCCTTTGTTACACCAAGTGGCTTGTACGAGTTTGTTCGTATGCCTTTCGGGCTGAAAAATGCTTCAGCTACTTTCCAGAGAATGATGAACGATATTCTCCGTGATTATATTAATTCCATTTGTGTGGTGTACATGGACGATATTTTAATTTTTTCCACTTCTCTGGAAGAGCATATTATTTCATTGAACAAAATTTTTACTAGACTCCAACAACATAATTTAAAGATACATGCAAACAAATGTAGCTTTCTTAAGAGACACACAGAGTTTTTGGGTCATGTTTTAACTAAAGATACGATACAAGAAATTGAAATACCGAAAACGGAAAGGCAATTAAAAGAATTTTTGGGGGCTACAGGTTTTTATAGAAAGTTTATTCGAGATTATTCCAAAATAGCTTACCCAATGATTAAATATTTAAAGAAGGATAACAAAATAAATATCAAAGATCCACAATACATATCAGCGTTCGAAAATTTAAAAAGTCTTATAATTTCTCATCCTATATTAAAATACCCAGATTATAACCAACCGTTCGTCCTCACCACAGATGCTAGTGATTATGCTATTGGAGCTGTGTTGTCACAACAAGGTCATCCAGTATGTTTTATTTCAAGAACTCTAAATAATCATGAACAGAAGTATAATACGATAACAGACCAATGAAAGGCAGTCGAAGAACATTCTATGTATTTAGATCAGATGATAAAACTCAGATATTTAGAAAACAAAGTAGACCAAATACTAGACAGTATAGCAGCAGCAAAAAACGATATTTTTCACCCCAGTATCCTTACAAGAGAGGAACAGAATATGTATGATATTGATTTTTATAAGATTAAGCTAGTAAAAGTTGGTATTCTTAAGTACATTAATCAGTCTTTAATCATTGCAATAAAGATTCCTAAAACTTATGTAACAGAAGACCTTAAGTTAGTTATACCACTACCAAATACAGAATTTCTGGAAATTGATGAAAATGTTGAAAAATTTATAACAGTAGATAATAAGAATTTTGTATACAAAGAAAATAAACTTTTAAGAGATTTGGAAACTAGCAAAAGTTGTATTTGGAAAAATGAATGCCAATTTAAGTATAATAATAAGACAACTATCGAAAGAATTGATGAAGATACGTTACTAATTAAGAATGCTGTAAACGAAAATTTAACTCAAAATTGTGATGATCGAAAAATATTGTTAAACAAAAATAGTTTGATTACTTTCTACAACTGTACATTAGAAATCTGTAAAGAGAAATTTTACAATCAAGTATCAAAGATTCAAGAGAAATACTTCTATCCTAGTAACATTGTTAATCAAACCAAGCCAAAAATTGTGAATTTTGAAAAAATTATATTAAAACATTTCGAAAAAATAAAAGAAATCAAAGAGTTAAAGTTCCACAAGGACGTAACATACGGCCTTAATTCTATGTTGATTTTAGTTGCAATAGCGTTTTTGATTTTTGTAATCTTACGGTGGAAAAAGAATAATAATGTAAACATTAAAATTTTAAGTAATGAAACAAATAAAAGAATTCGGGAGAATTCAAAGTTTGGCGGTGGGAGTGTTATGTATAGCTCAGAAAGTGTCATCGAACCTCCAAGTTCTGATGACACTAACAGAAAAGCCACCACGAAGTTCTAAATAATAAATTATTCATGGGAACGGAAACGAAAAGGTTCCGATTACATACCTGTTGTTTCCGTTGCCAATAAAACTACGAATAAGCGAATTAGGTATTAGCTATGTGTTAAGGTACATTTAAGTAAACAATAAAGATCAGTCATTACTTAGACACCAATTTGATAGTACATTTCTTCCAGTAACTTAACTCGCGGGGGGTTCGTGGTTCGAATTCCAGCAGAAAGCAAAAAATGTTTTTCCACGTTTATCACCTTTCGCAAGGAATTGGAGAAGGCCTCCGATAATAAATTCGTTGCCATGAAAAGCGCTTTGTCCATTAGCCGTTTGGAACCGGAAGAAAATTAAAGATCCCCTCCATTTTCTCGCAAGGGATCACCGCTCTGTTGCACCACCATACGTATGTATGCATGCATGTAGGTTATATTAAGGCATTATGTATACCATTTTTTACTAACTGCAAGTTCTGTGATTAAAATTTATTTAAATTCGTTCAGACGTTTTTACTTGAGATATATTAGGTCTGTTTTTTGTGGTACCCGTGGTGTGATGGATAGCATGTCCGCCTGTTAATCCAGAGGTTCGAGTTCGAGTCCCACCAGAGGCAAAAATGTTTTTTCACGGGTATCGCCTTTCGCGAGGAATTGGCAAGTCCTTCGTTAGTATTCATTGCCATGAAAAGCGCTTTCACGATTAGCCGTTCGGAACCGGCAGAAAATTGTAGGTACCCTCCATTCCCTCACAAGGGATGGTTGTGAGAAATGCGCTAGGCCCAGGGGCTCCTCGCTCTGTTGCGCCACCCTATTTATTTTATTTATATTAGGTCTGTTCGTTGAACTTTCCCCAGGGTTGACCCAGGTTTTTCCAACAATGAGTTGTCAAAAAAAACTGGGTTTTCCAGTTCTCAAAAAACGCTAAACCACAAATCATTACACATCCCCGTCATTAAAAAAAAAAGTACATGCCATTTGACAGCTCTAAACTCGCCACAGCAAAAAGCTAGGGCGAGTTTATGGAAAACCTAGGTCAACCCTAGGGCTCAAAAAACACTCAGGGCGACTTTGGGTTTCTCAAAAAACGCTTTATGTCGACCCCAGGGTGACTCTAGGGCTTCAACGAACAAACCTATTTGGGTAAGTTTATGAAAAAGCAAAAAGGAAATCTTTAAAAAAATCAATAGAATTTTGCGATAATTACATAGATAAATAGTTTACCTAGAGCCACTTACCTGACCTTTTGGATGACATTGAGCTGCTGTTCCATTTGGTTAAAGGTACGAGGGCAAGAAGGTTAAGCATTTTACGCAAACATTTTTAAGCACTCCGCATCTTAAAAGTAGAAAGTAAAACACTTTTCTAATCCAGGGAATGACAAATACCTGGAATAAAAAGAAAACAAAAAATAAAATACAATTTTGTAAACATTATTATTCACATTTACCATTCGCGTTGTAAAGTTATTTTCTTCCTAGTGAAAAAACTTTAAAACGTAATACTTTGCGAAAATTATGATCTGTCTTTCTTAGAAAACTTAATCACTCAACCACATCAGGGACCGAAAATCCTTCGCTTATCAAAAGAAAAAGAATCAAAAGAACTATTTTCATGAGCATATAATTTAAAATAGGAAACAATATTTTCCTCAGAAACTACAATATTATTAAGAAAGTTTTGTTACCACTTAAGCTAATTTCACCTCCTTTTTTAATGAACTACTACTATTGGCAAGAAACAGAGGTGTGACATGCAATAGAATTCTTTCGGAAAGTCTAGTCTAGTGGACTACGCCGATTCTATCTTTTTGATGACTACAGTGTAGAAGCTGGAACCTGGGATGCTACTCTATGTAATTTGTTCCGTAAGAAAAAGGTAAGTAAAACCAATTTTGTTTTTAATTTTTATGCAGCCACTCCAATAAAAAACGAAAAAAATTTTTTTTAAATATACATACATATTAGATACATTTTGAAAATTATGACATTTTGACATTGATGTTGGATTTGAAAATCTACTTCACAAATACAAATGCTCCAGACCTCTCGCAACCAACAGAAAATTAATTAGAATCTTTCTTCTTCTAGGAATTGAACAGAAACGAAACGCATTGAAAAGTTCGAATAGCTCGTCAAGGCGAAATCGTATCAACTGATGGTGGAACGTACTTTAATGTTGCCCAGAGGATAAGTAAACAAAGTTCGCAATGTATTTGAAATTATTTTTCCAACATAATACAGCTGACCACTGAGCTGAAACGACTTCCAAATCTGGAAACACGATAATCTTCTAAAATTTACAAAAGTAGTGTACGGTGTACCGGCTTTTATCTTTCTTTATTTTCGATATATGTAGCCTTTTGCTATAAAAATAAATAGGGTGGCGCAACAGAGCGAGGAGCCCCTGGGCCTAGCGCATTTCTCACAACCATCCCTTGTGAGGGAATGGAGGGTACCTACAATTTTCTGCCGGTTCCGAACGGCTAATCGAGAAAGCGCTTTTCATGGCAATGAATACTAACGGAGGACTTGCCAATTCCTCGCGAAAGGCGATAAGCCTTTTGCTATAAATCATATTAAATGTTGAGCTATGGAATAGAATTCACCAGAGAAAAATTCATCTTATCAGGCAATGACGCTAGTCCCAAATTATTAATAAGCGAAAAATAATCTCAACATTCTAAGACGATTTGGAAGGCCAAGGCAACCATAGATAGACCAGCTGCTCTTAAAGAAGTTGTCACATGACACAACGTAGAAGGTGAAGGGTTCGATGTTCAAATCCAAGAAACATAAAAAAAAGGATTCTTCACGAATATAACCTTTCGCGAAGAATTTGCAAGTTCTGCGAGAAAAATTACACACTGCCATAAAAAACCCTTTCCAACTTATCTGTTCGGAATGGGCATATAAATGTAGGCCCTGGAAACACGGTAAGCCCCTATGTTTCCGAAGCACTGTTGCTGTTGCGCCACTCTAAAAAAAAAAAGCAGAATCTGTTGATGCCCTATGTTTGCTTCAAAAGGAGTTAAGTGTTGCTACGATTATGGCTATCCTTAACCACTTGCTATTAAGTGTGTTTAATGACCTGCTCTAGATCGTTCTAGAGCAGAAAAAAGCAGCTTTTTGGTGTTTAATGACAAATTTTTCTACTCCGAGCAAGAACTTTTTGTGTTTAATGACCTGCTCTAGAGCTTTTAGAGCAGCATTTTCTGCACTTGCTTTTGAGTAAGAGTAGAGTGGAGCAAAAGTGTCAAAATCAGCTGTTGACATTTGATTCAAATATTTTTGTTTATATTTTGCGTTTTGCAATCTATTTGAAATCGAATTTAACTTAAAATCAATTGAATTAACATCGCATGTTAGTTAAGTTTTGATTCCAATGTTTCCGAATATAGATTTTTATTATAATAGGATACCAAACATAATTTTGCAAACTAGCTAAGGTCACAAAATGTTTGTTGCTTTCTTATCAGCTGACTTTTGACACCAGCTGTTCTGCTCTAAATTGCCTGACATTTATCTCATTTCTTGCTCTGCTCTGAGCTACGCTGCTCTGCTCTTTTTTTCATTAAACACGCCTATTATCAGCAAAAAAAAGACTCAAAGATGAATTGAAAAAATTTTGAGACCCCTCAATGTGTGCCAACCTTGACAGTTATGTAAGTATTATTACTTTCATATTTGTTAACATCAAATTACAAATTAAATACGTCAATTTTGTTTATGTACATATATCTAATTTACAAACCTGCAGATATTTCACAGGCGTTTACAATAGCAAAAGTTTTCACAATACGAAATTCGATTTCAATTGATAAAATTTTATCAATCGTCAATCAGTTGATCGCTGGTCTTCGCAATAAAGTTGAATATTGAAAAGCAAAAGCAATAGGAACTTTCCGCTCAAAAAAGTTGTTAGAGTTAGTTATATAAATCTTCTGATTTTCAGGAAATATAGTTCATATTGGTTCTTTATTTTTTTTTTTTTATAAATGGCAGTAGGGATATTCCAGAAAGCGCGGCGGATCGTATTTAAAGCGATAACTCAATTGCAAAGCGCTTCGCTTGATTTTGAAAAGCGAACATGGTTGGAAATTAAACTTCCAATATTTTAATTTGGAAGTCTTATCCATTCACTCAAATGTCATCTATTTCCAAGTTTTTGCAATGAAAATTCCAAGTTTTCCCTAGATATCAGTTGCTTTTAAACATTTGACGTATTTTGTTAATTCACTTTCATTTAGGTTTTGTGGAAAATAGGTTAAAAATTACAAACTGAGAATTCAAAGAAATCTAATCAGAAGTGGTTCCTCTCCACTCAATAGGTCTGTTCGTTGAACTTTCCCCAGGGTTGACCCAGGTTTTCTTGACAACCCCATGAGTTGTCAAAAAAACCTGGGTTTTCCAGTCCTCAAAAAACGCTAAACCACAAATCGCCACACATCCCTGTCATTTAAATAAAAACACATGCCATTTAACAGCCCTCAAATCGCCACAGCAAAAAGCTAGGGCGAGTTTGGGGAAAACCTGTGGCAAACCTATGGCTCAAAAAACACTCAATTTGACATTCAGTGCTAATTTAGGTTTCTCAAAAAACGCTTTGTGGCGACCCCATGGCGACCCTAGGGTTTCAACGAACAAACCTAATGTTTCCCAGAAAAATTGAGTAAATTTGGATTATTTTTGTTTGTTTATTCCTTTATACATATTTCTATGGTTCATATATGTTTGTATAATTATTTCGACTTTCAAAAGAAGCGTTTTGTTATGTTTTGGATGAAACAAAGGGACAAACCTGAAAATAGTTGTTCATTGACTTCTACTGCTACTCTTCGTTTCTTAGCGGATACTTACCTCATCCCAGAGATCGCCAAATTTGGCTCTATATTCTTGAGCATTTAGCAATCCTTTTCTCATCCCTTCGTGTTGTTGCATAAACTTAAAAAACATCAAAAGTTATTGTGTATTGGTGTTTTTGGCTCCTTTAATAAAAAAAAAAGAAGAAAATTACTCTCAATTCAATTGATGATAACGTAATTGTTCATTATATTTACATTTTTCTATCAATCCGCTTGCATTTCGACACTACAGCACCTATCGCTTTTGAAAACGAAATTAATTATGTCAAAAAGGTATAGGCCCTTATTGCGAGTGTTGTTTGGTTGTCGATAAACAACGGTTGTCGATAGTCGAACGTCGAAAATGAAATTTGCAACAGATGACAACCCAACTGAAAATTGGGTTGTGTGCCCGTGTTATATATATGAGAAGACAACCCAATTTCAGTTGAGTTGTCATCCATAATAGGGGTATTGGTATTGCGTATTCTTATTGTTCGATACTTTCAATTTTGAATTCGGTCGTTGTCGTCTGTATTTTTGCGTTCGACTATCACGGAAACTAACTCAAATGGCAAATTATAGGATTTATTCCCAATGACAACTTTTCATTATTCACAGTAACAGAAATCCTTGTCGATAGAGATACGCAATACCAAAAGGAAAATTTATCGAAGCTCTTTTTCGACCCTTGTCGCATCGAATGTTAGACGACACTCGCAATAAGGGCCACAGTTTCTACGAAAAAAAGAATGACGTTTGGAAAGCGCTTTCAATAAAAAAAAAATTAAAAGCGATTCGCTTTTGAGAATATGAAAATTCATTTCTGCCACCAAAAGCGATTAGCCTCGCTTTCTGGAATAGCCCTACAGAGGCTAGCTGCAGGTTTGTGTGTCCTAAGCGTAATCTGATGAAGCCAATAAATACTGCTCTGAATAAAGTTAGAGGGTATTGAGTTTTTTGCTGATTAGATTCTTGGGTTTAAATTTTGTAGTCTCCTTAGCGGCGGCAGATTCAGGTGGTGGCATTGAGTTAAATTTTTTGTAGATGTTCAATGGCTTTTTTTTAGATCAGAACAGCACAGCACTGCACAAAAGCAGTGAAAAACAGTAGGTAGGTGTTATTTTCCTGATTTTTTAAAATTTTTATTATTATATTTTTCGAACTTTTCACAACAAATTAGAATTACAATGCGCTTAAAAAACTACCAGCAAAAAGTCAACAGCTGCTTTTGGTTTTCACCAAACTTGCACTTGCTCAAGAGGAGGTGCAGAAAATGATGTGCTAAACTGTTCTAGAACAGCTCATTGAACACAAAAAAAATCAGAAAAAGATCAGAAAGGAACAGAAAACTTCTCATTGAACACCGAAAGCCTGATCTTTTCTGTCTGAAACTGTTCTAGAACAGGTCATTGAACACTCCTTATGTATATCGCCATCACCTGCCATCGCAGTACCTTTAAAAATGTTGCTTTATGTTGTAAGGAATAGTTTGAATTACAGCAGGATGTTTAGATTTATACTGCAGATTAGAACGATAAGAAAATAAATACAAAGAAATCAGCGAAAACAAAACGATACGTTAAGCACGGGAGTTAATCAATCATTGTAACAGTTAAGTAAATTGTATTCTTACAATGAAATATAAATAGAAAAAGCACCAGTTTTTTCATTTAGTAGGGCAGGGACCCTACTCTGTAATTCGTTTCGAAAGCAAAAATTTTCGAAAACGAATATATTGTTCTCTTCATTTCTAAAGCGGATTCGAATCTGCTACTTTCGGAACGGCAAATCCGAAAACGATTTTTTTATTTCATTTATTTATTTTATAACTTGTTTGTAATTTGCTTTGATATTATTTTTTTGACAGATATCTTGAGAACTATTTCAAGAATTCGCAAATCTATTCCGTTAATGAAAATATCAACAAGTACTTTTTTTTCGATTCGAAAACGTAATACAGGGGCCCTACAGAGTAGTCGTTTCGAAAGCAAAAATTTCCGAAAACGAATATTTTGTACTCTTTATTTCTAACGCGGATTAGAATCTACTACACTCGGAAAAGCAAATCCGAAGACGAATTTTTCGCACCGTGCAAAGCGTTTTCGAATGTCAAATCCATTCGAAAATGAAAGTTTTCTTTCGACAACAAAGTAGCTAACGAATCTCAATTCACTCACTGAAAAACAATGATTGTGTTGAAGGGACACATTTTTCAACCAGTCAATATATTGTGTAGTGAACTTATAAGAGGTCCAAGTTAAGTTTATTCCATAAATAAATGTAGAATTTTATCACAAGACACAGGGAATAATTAGGAAAAAATATTAGCACAAAACAAAAATAGTTTGAAATGATGGTGTAGTACATGTGTGCTCATCTTTATTCACATTCTGGCACACATTTAAAGAATATTTGATTTATCGCATAACATTTTTTGTTCAACCCGTTCTTTTCTGTTTTTTGCATGCATCCAAAGTGCAACCGAATGCATTTTAGTTTTGATTGAATAAAAAAATGCTTTATTTAAAACTAATTCCTGTTTGGTTTGCAACTTGTGTTGATGTCTTTTTCTCTCTCACGAGAAATATGAAAAATACTTCGAAAATCTATTCCGTAAATGGAAATTGTACTAAGCACTTTTTGTTCGATTCGAAAATTTTACAGAGTATGAAATCATACAAGGATCGAAAATCCCTTTCGAATAGGATTGACTTTCGAAACGGAATACAGAGTAGGGCCCCAGAGTACGAATTCATAATCGGATTGAAAATCAATTTCGAAAAGACTTGCTTTTCGAAACGAAATACAGAGTAGGGCCCCAGGCAAGCCACACCGTGAAAGGCTAAAAAACAACTTTACACATAGGGAATACAATGAAAAAATTTTAATATTGTTTTTGCAAAATCAACAGCTTTATTCTAAAATCGCCAGATCGACTTCTTTTCATAATAATAATTTCAACTTAATTTTAGTAAATAAAAATATAACTGTGACCCCAACCAAAATCAGCCCAATAGTTTGTTTTGGTCAGTGATTTCTATTCTTTATATTTCTTCCTTTTTTTGTTTTGTTTTTTTTTTTTGTTTATAATTTCTTTTTTCCTTGTTACTTTTTATCGGATGGTTATATCTACTTTATATCAAATTTAAAATGTCGGCTTATCTTGTAGGTATACGTATATGCGTGTGTGTACATAGTAGAACATGTGTGTGAACATTTCCATAGCATAAATATGATTCTTTATATACATACAAATATATATTTACATACAAATATATATACATATATATATTTATATTTATTTTGTGTTTGTGTGTGTAGTTTTAAAACTTATAGTTCTTTACTCCTAAATCGTTATCCATTAAATTAATTATTACAGTTTGACATAAAAAAAAGTTATATTTTAATAAAATTACAGTAATTCGCTCATTGCTTTCATTAAGCAATAGCTTCGCTAAAAAGTTAACTACTGCTGGGGGACTTTAAAAAAATATATAATACATATTCGTAACATTGTACACAAATAATGAAAGACAGAGAAATAAGGGCAAGGTCAAGTATCCACGCACACGCACGCTACTCCATAAGAACTAGCGGATGTTTGTTTTTTTTTTTAAATGTTTTTGATATTAATAAAAATTAGAGGTTTAGTTTAAGATGCGACCAACGACACATCATCGCATATAATGTACCTACTGCTACTTGTTATAGTTATAAGTTTCTTCTGATTTCTTTTTGTTCCTCCATGTCTGTATATGATATTGGTTTTTTGTTTTGACTAAAACTAATTTTCTTCCACGCATTTGTATATTTACATCCGTCCAAGTACATATATTTTGCTGTTCCAAAATACATTGTAATATTGTATAGTCGTATAGTACATTCCTATTATCCTAGTATTTATAATTTTTTTGTATTTGTTTTTTTTTATAATCTTTTCCTTCTTTTCTTTACTTTACTTTTATCGCTATCAACCAACCTACTGCACATCATATACGTGGCAAAGATTTATAATCTTTGGTTCTGCATACTTCGTTTGTTGGTTAGTTGATTGCTAATATGCATTAAAATTTCTCCCCTTACTTATTTTATATCTTATAACCCGATGGCCCATTTACATTTAGAATGTTACGTTACTTTTAATGTGGATGTTACTCAATTGCTTGACCCTCCTGTGGTATGTTTATTTCGTATTTAATCACTTGAGCTGTGTTCGAGCCCTGTAAAACTTGCACGTGCAGTGCTTGATTGCCAATCAGAACTTCTCTTGTAGTCATCGTTTGATGTTGCTGGTTTTGTTGTTGTTGCGACTGTTGCTGGGTTATTTGCTGCTGTGTTATCTGCTGCTGGGTTATTTGTTGCTGTTGCGCTTGATTTTGTTGCTGCTGAATGACATCCTATAATGTGATTTGCATTGAAATAATATAAATGTTTATTTCAAAATATTACAAATTGAAAACAAACCTGTTGTTGCGATATAATGGGTTTGGTTTCTAAATGCTGACGCTGATGAAGCATAAGGTGATTCTTTTGGAAGAATGCTTTGCCGCAATCACAAATGTGTGTACGAATAGTACACCCACCATTGGGATGTCGTCTGTTGTGCTGCAACAGGCCATGCTTAGCGGCAAATCCTTTCCCGCAACTATTGCAAAAGTGAGTCTTAGGCTTGGGAGTGTTTTGCTGTTGGGGAGCAGCCGCCTGCACTGCAGTGACTATAGTTTGAGGCTGAGGAGGACCACTTTGCACCATTGTTGTTTGACTAACAACTTGACCGGTCGAAGATATGATTTGAACCGGGACAGCCGTTTGGGAAACAATGTTCGGGTTTGCAGCTACCACTGTTGCTGTTAAAGAAGAAGAAAAAAGTTGGCAATACTCTGTCTGTTATGCCATTCAGCAATAAATACCTTGATTTAGATTGGTAGTATTCAAGTAATGGCCAGGCATTGCTGCTGTCAAAGCACACAAATCGGTCATAAGGTTCTTGTCACCTGTATGCAATCGCAAATGAAGTGCCAACGCTTCTTTACTATTGAATGCACAACCGCATTCTCTGTAAAAGAAAAATATTTATTTTAAATATGGTTTCCCCTAAAAGATTACAAACTGTCAAATGTAGTCCCTAAACTACCAGCCTTAGGAGGTATGGGATAAAACGGTAGCTTCTTCAAGAATTTAAAGCGCAGGCTTCTGCTTTTTTAATAAAGCAATCAGCATAAGGTTAAATTGTTCGGACTGCAACTCTGCAGCTCCGCACGGTGCCAAATCTCTATTTATTCGCCTTAGCTAATCCTGATCTAACGTAAGAAATAACATACATACTGCTAAGACTTAGGTTAACGAGGTGTTTGGTTTACCCAATAAAGTTTAAGGCAGGGAGTACCGAGGTTGAAGTTGAAATAATTTGTGTTTGAATCGACTTTCCCAAACGTTGGGAAGATAGACTCATTGAGAACATAGGAGGTACGTTGGGTTATTAGATAGAAAAATATGTCGCGAGTTTAATAGTTGAGAAAGATAAAGTTGATTAGAGCTGTGGTACAATCAGTAGTACCTAAAAAGAGATGGCGAATATTTCTCTTTGAATTTCCACTGGGCGAACATATGTAGGGATTTTTTTTCGTTGAGTACAACATTTTCTTTAAGAATTATACCATCGTCTCTGGAGGAGAGAGATAGATAAGGCAATGAGGAAGAAAACGAATGTTGAACTTCAAGTTTAAAAAAAAAAATGGCTCAACAGAGCGAGAAGCTCCAGGGCCCATTTCTCATAATAATTTTACATTTCTTTCATTCTTTCCAAAAATCTTTTTCTCTTTTGTCAGTTAACTTTTTTTCCAAGCATGAATTATTGTGCACAAAGTAAAGGACCGGACCATTGATGATCAATCTATAAAGACAAATCTCCACTTAAAAGAGAGGGCTGACAGCTGATCTTTGTCTCGCAAACTTAAAAACTCGCCCATTCCTGTGAGACCTCTCTGCCTAATGGTTAACTTGGTAAAATGATAAGAAACGTTTTACTTACCGGCAAGCAAATTGAGGTCTGTTTCCTGCGTTATTGTCATTCGACGTAACAGTCAGCAGTGCCGAATTATTTGGATTGCTAACTACTGTTATCGTTTGAGGTTGTGCTTGTTGTTGTTGCTGCTGATGTTGCTGTTGTTGTTGCTGCTGTTGCTGTTGTTGCTGCTGCTGTTGTTGCTGCTGTTGTTGTTGCTGTTGCTGCTGTTGCTGTTGTTGTTGCTGTTGCTGCTGCTGCTGCTGTTGTTGTTGCTGCTGCTGCTGTTGTTGTTGTTGTTGCTGCTGCTGTTGATGGTGCTGTTGTTGCTGTGGTTGGTGTTGTATCTGCAAATGTTTTAGTTTTAGAATTTCACCAAAAATACTAAGTACACTGACAAAGGAAACAACATTGCATATTTTTGATTAATTGTAAAAGTTTTCACGATCTTTAGAGTCGATCGAAGCCAAAATAAAATGTATGTAAATTTTTCTGCAATAAAAAGTTCACAACCAAAAAACGATCTTAGTGATAAACAGCAACCATAATACCAAAATCCTTTGCAGCTGTAAAACAGAAACTATCACATGATGGACAATTTATGCGAGATGCAGTTCGAACCTTAATCCTTGAGTGAACTGAGAGATTTGTTTCAAAGAACTCAAAACTGAGGCCCAAATTAACAAGATTAATTGGTAAAAGTTCTGTATTTTAACATAATTTAAGCGCACCTCAAGAATATACTACGTTGACGTTGGAATTTAATTTTTCATATCCCAAGAAATTTAATTTGATCACGAACACAATTTTTATTTTCAAGGATTTAAAAAACAAAATTGAATTAAAATGCGTAGCTTTATTTATCGATCGCGGTCGAATCTAATTTGATCGAACCCTGCTATAATATCAGCTATTAAGTGTTTGCGTGTGTTGTGTTCAACTTCAAAGACTTCTATCCGTAGACTATATCCGCAGTAACGTCAGTATTCGCAATTTGTTATTTTTATCTCGACTTTCATGATTGACAGAAATAGACCAAAACGTAGAACAATTAAGGGGTCTACCCTCTACCCTCTATGGGCAGGTAAAAAAGGGCTATATTCACGAATTTGTTTGACTGGTATAAATTATCTTCTTCTTTACATTTCCGGCAACAAGCCGTTCAACAACGTCATTCCGAAAAAACACGGCTTTAACGTAAAAACGTGAGATTAGGGGCGATTTGACATCCAGTTTCCATCTTTTCGTGTGACTCTTGCCTCCGAATCGAGATTCACAAAAGTAAGGCAAAAAAGTGATCTAGTTTAAAGTGCTTTTGTACCGATTGAAATCGACATTAGTAATGCGTTTAGGGGCGTAGCACGGAAAAAACATTTTTTTTTTTTTTGTTGGCTACATTGAAAATGGAGTTTATGATGTTTTCAGGTAGTGCACCTCTTTAGTCCCACGCTTTCTTTTGTTTTTCTTGCTTTTCTAAAATTTCATCCCTAATAAGCGCTGCCACTAATATGTCCTCCATGGTTGAAACTCAAATCAGAACTAAAATTTGGCGATTTGTTTGAAGAGTGTGAACGCAATGGGTATTCTTCCGTCAAACTGTCATTCAAACAAACTTGATAGTCTGAACGCCCCTTTAATTTAAACCCGAAAAAAAACTTGTTGATTGAACAATAGAAGGGTTCAATCAACAATTTTTTTTTTCAAAAGTATGCTGCTAAAGAAGGGGTTTGATGTGTAAAGTAAACTTTGGCATAAAAAATAAAAATCGGACACATTTCAGTTCGTTTTACAAACTGAATTCAAACACGTCCATAGTTCTGATCGTCCAATACAAATAAAGAGCTCAAAAAATGGAAAGGAGATCGAGCATGTCCAAGTTGCAATACAAATGTTGCAAACCTACCGAGTACCGAGTCAACATACGAGCATAGTATAAGGAAACTATAGCAGCACCATGGCGGGGAAAGCGCTGGTATCGCCACCTGTCGTCCCCATTAAAGGATTTATCGGTTCAAAAAATTTAGCTGTGGTTGTCCACTTAGGTATGTGGATGGTATTTTCGTGAATGCTTTATTGGTTGTGGATGGTATTTTCATCAATTATTAAATGTGTTTAAATGATTTTCAAACAATGTCATGACACGTCAAATGCAAAACAACAAACTATTTATCATTTAGAATTAAAAAGCACATCACGCTTTTATATTGCTAACACATTTACGAAGCAAAGCTGCCCTAGCAAAAAAAAATAATATATGATGTATTGGCAGCATGTTGGCAGGGTTCTACGATTAAAATTTTCCGATTGAGAAGGTAGTACGTTTAATAGGGACGACAGGTGGCGACACCATCGATTTCCCCGCCATGGTTTTACTATAGTTTCTTTATACAATGCACACGAGACCGAAAACATATTGCATATTGCCGCTTTACGCGACCCCGTTATGCGCGGTTTCACTATAACGCGAATTTAAAAACAGTGTTGGGTGTTATGAACGTATTTTACAAGAACGTAAACAAAACGCTATCCAAAAGACAATAGATGTATTTTTCCGTAAAAAATAAGAGTATGCATGTCATAAAGTGTTCTTACAATTAAAGTGATTGATTACAATGATTTGTATTTTTTTGTATTTAATATAATACCGGCAACCTGTAAAAGTTCGAATAAGCAACAAATTTGTTTTTGTTTATTACTTTTACAGGGTAAGTAGAAAGGGTTGATTGTTGCTTGAAAAAAAAGCGATATTGTGACAATATCCCAACAGAGTCAAAGTTTAAACAAAAGATCTCAAAATAAAAATAAGTTCAAAAATATGCATAGCTATTTCCTGTTGGTGGAAGAATTGAAAGACTCATTACATAAGATACCTGAATTTGATTTGGATTATGATTTGTGGTCGTCACTATGGTATTAGTTGGAACAATTGTTGTGTGTGTAGAGTTAGGATTCACTCCACCATGAGCAACGCGTATATGTTGATTCAATTCCGCTTTCGATTGGAAACCATCTCCACAACCAGTACATGGATACGGCTGATCTCCAGTGTGTATTCTGTAAAATTAAGATTTTTTTTAAATTTATTATTATTGAAAAAACATTATGAGAAGAAACAAACCTCATGTGGGAGACCAATGTGCGTTTTTGAAGGAATTCCTTGCCACATACAGTGCAAGCATGTGGAACTTTTCCATGAATTCTGCCGTGATTGACCAATTGAAACTTTCTAGGAAAAGTAACTCCACAATCGGGACATACAAAGGGGTTTACTGAACCATGAAAACTGTGAGAATGAAATGTTTTTAGTACGTGCCTCTCTCTGTTAATCTTTCTTTCTCTTTTTAGAGAAAAACAATCAACTTACCGTGAATGCATTACTAAATGATTTTCTTGGGCGAAGCTTTCGCCGCATTCTTCACACACATACGGCCGTTCGCCAGCGTGGAATTTGCTGTGGGTAACTAAATGGCGCTTCAGAGGAAACGATCGACCACACTCCTGGCAAACAAATGGTCGATCTCTGCTATGAACTCTTGAATGTGTCAGAAGATGATGCTTGAGAGTAAAGCTCTTTTTACACTCAATACACTGATAAGGACGTTCGGTTGAATGTAACAACAAGTGCGTATTAAGACAGTGTTTATGGGCAAAGCTTTTTCCGCAATGAACGCACACGTGAGGTCGTTCACCTATCAAAATGAATTGATTGTTTAAATTTGATTTGATCATCGCAATCTAAGTGCTTACCTGTGTGCACTCTAGCATGAGTGGTCAAGTGATGTTTTAGTAAAAATGATTTACCACATTCTTCACATCTGTACGGTCTTTCTTTAACGGCTTGGCCAATCGTTTGGTCGTTCTAGGAAATTATTTCGAAATAAATATTTTATGTAGTTGGACATTCGAAATCAAATTACCGAATCCTGGAGTTCCGCTTTTAGTGATACTTCCATTTTGGGCTCCAATTTACAATTGGTAGATTCGTCTTGAGAGTCCTCATTGTCTTCGAGGCCCTGGATGACTTTCTGCACATGTACAGACATACCAGGAATAATGTCTCCTTTAATATGTAAAAAAAAAACAGTTAGTATGTCAAAAAATTAAGTTTAGTTTTTAGGTTTATTACCCGTCTGACCATCAGTTGTTGTAATAGTAGTGTGGCTTTGCGATGCTGCTATCGCACGCTTCATCAAGATCTCGTTACATTCCTCGGCAGTTAGATGCAGTGGTCCTATTGGGCTATAATGAGTCTTTCCAGCCGTTGTTGTTGTCAGAATAGTTTGGGTTTTTGAATCCACAATGCCATTGCCGATTGAATGCGATTGATCCGACTGGTCTACAAGAAGATCTGAAAGGAGAACGTCTAGCATATTTGAAACTGAATTCTGCAAGCTATTGAATCTTAAAATCTTCACATAAATATGCAAATGATTGATAAAAGAAAATACATAATATGTAATAAAATAATAAATTTCTCTAAGCAAAATCAAGTGAGACTTCAAACACCGATAAACAAGTCATAACTAATGTCGCGATATAGGAAAACCTCTGTGACAAACAAAAGTACGTACTTAGTTTTCACAAAATTTTAATATGTATCTGATTTTTTCTTGCATAAGAATCTACACGCTACTCTAATGGCACTTTCCATTGGACGAAAAGAACCGTCCAGGAGCGCCCAGAAGCATTCTCAAACCGTTCCATTGGTGCAAAAAGATCGCTTCTCATGATTCTGAGGAGTGACAGCCGCTTCTCGATTTGAAATGAGAATCGACTAAAGAAGCACTAACACATGTTACTCAAATGTCAAAAAGAAAATTTTCTTCAAGGAATATTTTTTAAGAGCCATAGGTGTTTCACTCATACAAAGGCAATTATGTTAAACTGAACAGAAATTATTTTGGGTGTTCCATTGGTTTTTAAAATGAGTGCTTCCCCGAGTGAAACCAATGGAAAGTGCCATAAGTCAGCTCAAAACAAATGTTAAAAATTGACGTCGTTATACAACCATTCCTTCGTTTCCTTTTTGTATTCACATCAAATTTATGGAACAAGAGGACAATTGAACACAGTACAGAAACAAGGGGCGAATTCCTAAACGCAACCCCTGCACAAATTATGCAAAGAAAGCAGTTCATAAATGCCGACAAAAAATCCTTTCAAAGCAGAATGTCCTGAAATTGTAAGTGAATTGGTGCAACTGTCAAAAAATACTTGCGAACTTTAATTTAATTGTGGTTTTGGTTTTTTTTTTTTTTTTGCTTTGCATGAGACCTATTTAGCAAGGCTTACTTTAAGAAACTCGGCGAAGATCTTATTTACGGCGTTTAAGTCCGATTTCTCGCAGCTTTGAGTGTGTCCTCTTTTTTGAAAGCGAGCAAACGATGCTGAAGTGGTTTTTTCAAATCCTCAATAACGACTATGATTCTGTTCAGTTTCCGGGCTGGTTTTTTCAGACTTCAATTAGAGTTTTTTAGTTTCTGCCTTATTTTATGTATATGCATCTCGTTGGACTGCATTTGCCGGTCTCCATTCTTCTTCGAACTATAGGCGGCTTTAGTCTTGTGAGTATAATGGCTACTAGACTTGTATACTTGATATTGCAACACAGGGTTTAGCAAAAATTGATAAGACACTCATCAATTGGAAAATGCAATGCATTTCAAAGTGCAATTTATTTACAGAAAATGTATGGTTCTAGTCAACGTTGGTCCCCCGGAAAGTTAGGACGTCCGCAATATTAGGCAATTTTTTCTTCGTTCTCAACAAAATTGTCATATGTTTTAAGCAATTTTGAGAAGCGAAAACCGTGTGCTACTTACAACTATTTTAAGTCTACTGCAAAATCACCAAAAATATTGGGCCCTATCACAAGGCCCGTCATAACGATTTCGTACTACGAATGCCAAAAAGGAAGCATCGTAACTCCCTCTTAGTAAATGTTTTTTTACGAAATTTGTTTTTGTTGATAAAACTACTAACAAATTTTAAATATCTGTTGTGAAATATTCATTACGAAGATGCTTTTAGGTCTTTCCTTGTGTCATTCGTAGTCCGAAATTGTTACGACGGGCCTTGTGATAGGGGGGTTTATCTTCCTCCCTTCCTCTCTTCACTCTGGGTTCATGAATTGCTCATTTATGTCTTTTTCGAGGAGCTCGTAGAAATCATCTTTCTTTTCAAATGAAACAAATCCAAAATTTTCTTTAACATTCGTTATTTTAGATATCTAAGCTCCTCGTCTCTTTTTCTTCCCACCAATAAATTATAGCGGTTTTGTCTTCTTTGCAGCAGGCTTATTCTTCCCCTACACGGTGGCTGTAAAGAGACTTGCCGTTCCATGTTCATAACTAAAGCTCCATGTCTAGAGTGCTAGTATAGTCAGCAGTCAAATCATTATTCTTATAAAGGGCGGTTGGTTTTTGCTGGAACAAAACTTGGGGGACCAGAGACTCTTTTTGAAACCCCTTCGACATAAAAGGATGGTTATTTAAATGTTAATGCTGCAGCGGGTTTGAGAGTTACTCAAAAAAAGCTTTTTTTTAAATTTGTCGACCCTGAAGGTTCTTGGAACCAAATGCGACGGGGTAATATGATGTCAACCTTCGATTTTAATAGTTTCGCTGTGATATCATTCCAACGCTTTGCTAATGCACTGACATTCTGACAGTTATTCGAAGTATTCCTAAAGCCATTCAATGGATTTGTCCCATTACATGGTTAAGCTAAGAATAAAAGTGAAGCTATTGGTTTTAATGTATTTGAATGTGAAACTAAACTTATTTTTATGAAAATTAAAATCGTTTTCAACTTTTGTAAACTTAGCGAAATTATTGTTGTATTTGAAGTGAAACCCGGTTTGTGCTCTCATAAATCCATGGTATCGTAAGCTGACACAATACATAACTTCATAAACAGAAATGGCGAAACTCACTGTTTTATAAACACAAAACACATAATTTAAAGAGAATTTGTTAAAATTTTTTAACTCGCATGCATTGGGGTTGTCGTCTTTATGTGAGAGGGAAACAGCTTTTACGATGTTTTGAGTATTTAAAATAACTTTGTGCCATTTGCAATGGCCCATGTGTCATTTTGCAATGGTAATCTTGGGAAATCTCCGTCACGGGTTGTCAACGATGCAAGGAAATATATTCAATTCTAAAATTTTCTGTCTGCGTTAGTTTTCAACAGCAAAAGGAAGTGTTATCACGGTTTCACATTTCACAATGCAGCCTTACGGAGGAGAGCTGTCAAAACGAAAAAAAAATTGTTTATTTATGTGCTTCTTCTTTTTCTTTTCCCTATTGTTTGCTTTACTCTAGTGATCTGTCTGTGGAATATGCCGCATTGAAATCAGATGGCGTCGACAAGTCTCGTCCATTTGTACTATTGAATGTCTGAGGCCAACCATATGATGTATTTTGTTGTGTTTGGAGTGTTTAGGTATACCTTTTTACTTGCGATTATAGGTACTATAAGGCAAGTCTTGCAATCGTGCAGAAAAAAATTTTTGAGATAACAATCAAACATGACATTACGATGATAGAGAATACGAAAAAAGTGGGTCCTGCAATTCTGTCTGTCTGTCTGTCTGTGTGTCTGTCTGTGTGTATATGGATCTACAGCCTGAACCAATGGACCGATTTTCTTCAAAATTTGCAGTTAGGGTCTGTGGAGCATCCTACAGAGGGGTTTTTGGAATTGGGTCTCTAGGTCTTGAAATAACGGTACCTGCCATACAACCGATGTGATAATACTTATTTTTCTCGAAAACGGCTCCAACGATTTCGATAAAATTTTGTGTGAAGGATTAATTTAGGATTGTTTTTTTTTTTATGATGTAAAAAAAATTTTTGGAAAAGGCCTAAAAACGGTACCTCCCATAGTACCGTTTTTTTTTTAAAACCGACTTTCTCGTTAATGGCTGACACGATCTCGACGAAATTTTGGATTTAAGAAGTCGTAAGCTGTTAAAGAAAGACTGCATATCAATATTTAAAAAAACTTAGTTTTGAAAATTTTGATTTTTGAAAGTAACTTCGAAACCATAACTTTTATTTTTTTCAAAATTTTTGTCAAAATAACTCCTGTTAAGATCTAGAACTTTGCATACTCGACTTTTAAAAAACAGTTTTAAAAAAAAAGTGAAAAATAAAAAACCGTTTTTTGGGAAAACTGCTCCAACGATTTTGATTAAATTTTCATCCTTCATGTGTATTAGCGATTGCAAAAGAATGGCGTTTTTAGATTTTTGCTTGAAACCTTTGGAATATTTAATTTAATTTTTTCATTATTTTGAGTGATTTAATTCAATTTCCATAATTAATGTGTAGTTGGCAACCCTGTACCACAAAATATATTATGAAGAGCTAATACCAAAACCTTTAACTCAGCCTTTAGATTTTGATGTCGTATTTAGAACACAATCGCAAGTTCGTGCGACCCAGTCGTGCCCATTTTTTCTTGGTTGCCGTCGTGTTGGCTAAATGATATTGCCATTTTGCTGGGTTGCCATTTTTTTAATCACAGAAGATACCGAAAACCGAAGTTTTTAAACCACACTACGACTGTATGACCTGTATCGCGACATGGGCATAGCTAGAAAACTACGCATCGCGAACCTGCGATTAGTGGGACATGTTCCCTTGGACACAAACGCTCCGGTTCGACGGGTTTTCGAAAGTACATTGCAGGGAAATCACGTCTTAGGTGAAGATAACTCGCCCAAAATCCAACTTGTTGGTGAAAGTTATTGATTGACAAACTGTAATGCTGTAATGCGGTAACCTTGCACTTAGTCGATGATTGATGTACATATTGCTTCAATAACGATCATAGATCCCAGATATTTAAATCGTTCACACATCACACTTGGGAAGCACATTTCTATTCAAATGGATGTCTGAAATAGACATGTAGTAACATGTCAGAAAATAGGCAGCACAGATATTGTATTTTTTGGACTTCTATCTTATCCACTTGGTTTTAAAACGTTAGACCAAACGTCAAGTATTTGTTGCTTGCATGTAGGAATAGTTGATGTATTTTGGTAACCTTGCAGCAGTTAGTCCTTAGTATATTCACCAACTATGATTTAGAATTTTTTGATGACTCCAGCTGGACATCTAACCTATGCCACTGTTCATCGAACATATCCGCAATCATCCAAGCATACGTCTCCGGAACTCCTCGTTGTCTGAGGGCCACCAGCACAACATTCAAATCCATAATAAAGTTATCATAATCACCCTTATTACGAATGGCGTTTTAATAAAACGCCAATAAGATGACTTATCTCTAGGTGCCACAATTGCCGTTTAAATAAAATCAGTTTTGAGGGAATGGTAAGAGCAATGAGGAACAGATAGAGGGCTGAACTTATATTTTGATGAAAACAAAAATTATCGCGGCTGGAGCTCTGTCATTTTTTAGGCGTTTTAATGAAACGCCTATCGCAATAAGAGTGAATGCTTTTCCAGAGGAATTGTTTGGATATATTCTGTTGTTGGATTTCTCGCAACAATCCCGCATTATGAGAAATAAGGTGGATTGTATTGGTGACTAGGTTATTTGTCTTGGGAAACTTTACTTAATCATTTGGAGAACCAAATTAACTTGAGGATGCTTTTAGAGATGTCGCAGTGTTCGTCAAGGAAGTATTTTCCAAGAACTTTTTTCCTAATAAGCTGCAGTAAAAACTCGGTTTTTTTTTATTGGAAATATCTGGCCATACGTTTTTTGGAAACTCAAGAGGTTTCTAAATATGATCACCAGTCAGTAAGATTTAGAAAGTTACGTTGAACTCTGATTTTTTTTTTTTTTTTTGCTCTATTGGCTTGAGTGCAGAGGTGTTGGTGTCGCTAGATTTGACTGAGATCCGAGTTTTTCGGGCTTATCCACCATCATCTCATTACAAGTTATATCACGGAATCCTGAAACTCAAATCAAAGTTACGGTGTTCATTGCCGATCGATTTTGTTGCTCAAGCAGACTGCAAGTACTTCCGCTTCTAATATATTCATAAATTACCTAACTAAGCATGACTGTAAGTTTGGGAACTACTTTGACTATCATGGGAGGAAAATCTGAGAAGATTCATTACACTAAAAGTAATTTTTCGAACTGATTTCCCGTTCTGGAATTGCTAAGGTTATGTTTTTCAATACATGCAAGACGACACATTAGGTTTTAATCGGCCTACAGATTTTTCAAGATACAGTACGGACTCGATTAACGCAGCTAATAGAAATTCAGGCAGTTGCAGTAACCGAGGTTGTTGCACTTACTGGGTCATATTTTCTGTATGAATTTTTAGTAAAAGAGGCGTTCAGACTATACAGGGTGTCCCGTAATTCGTTTTACATACTTTGGGATATGATTCTTGGTCATATTCTAACAAAAAAATTGTTCTACAGTAAAGTCCGTTTCTCAAGTTTGACATCACTTTTTGACAATTTAAAAAAAGGCTAACTTTGGTGTACCCTGACCTGTGTTAAATTCGATATCTCTGTCAATACTGATGATAGAGACCTAATCTTAGACTCAATTTTTTGTAGAAATAACAACCTTTAAGACTGTATTTAAATTAGGCTTCCATAGGTTTAGGGTTGCCAGATTTTCAATTTTAATTGGTGTTCAAATTTTCTTCCCAAAACAAAGTTTTGACTTTGAGGTCTTTTTTTTGGAGAAAAGGCCTGATAAACATAGAGTTTCTTTATTTTTAACAGATGAACAAAACAATAATAAAGAAAAAACTCAGCATTAAGTTAACTCAAAAACCCATACATTTTATGATACTTGGAAAAATACAAAATGGGAAAAATTTAAAAAAAAATAAAAAAAAGTTTTTGCTTTGAGGTTTGTTTGAATAAAACAATAATATGATCACTTTTAGTAGTTTTTTTATGTATTTAATACAAATACAATTATAACAAGTGCTCTTCGTTTTGAATCCATGCCAGAGCCCGTTTTTGGATTTCATTGTGGATGTTTGCTTTAAATTTGGGGTATGAATGTTCAATAGGTAAATAAGTCGTATAAAAGAATAAGAAAACAAATTTGTTCATTACTTTCTCAAATTAAGCCACGATTGCAGTTTGATCAGAGAGTTTTTTGAAATGCTTTCATTTACGAGAGAAGAATACGCAGACATTTTTTTTCTTATATGAGTTTTTAAATGGAAATTGAAGAAAAGCACAACAAAGGATACCAGGAACTTTATACTAACTGAAAATCTGGCAACCCTTAGCCTATAGGAGTCAAATTTAAATACAGTTTCAAAGATTACAAGACTACAAGTAAGACAAGAGTTATCGACAGCAAACACCCACAATGAAATCCAAAAACGGGCTCTGGCATGGATTCAAAACGAAGGATGGGGCTTTGAGCACTTATTATAATTGTATTTGTATTAAATACATAAAAAAACCACTAAAAGTGATCATATTATTGTTTTATTCAAACAAACCTCAAAGCAAGAACTTTTTTTATTTTTTTTTTTTATTTTTCCCATTTCGTATTTTTCTTAGTATCATAAAATGTATGGGTTTTTGAGCTAACTTAATGCTGAGTTTTTTTTTTATTATTGTTTTGTTCATCTGAAAAAATAAAGAAACTCTATGTTTATCAGGCCTTTTCTCCAAAAAAATGACCTCAAAGTCAAAACTTTGTTTTGGGAAGAAAATTTGAACAATTAAAATTGAAAATCTGGCAACCCTAAACCTATGGAAGCCTAATTTAAATACAGTCTTAAAGGTTGTTATTTCTACAAAAAATTGAGTCTAAGATTAGGTCTCTATCATCAGTATTGACAGAGATATCGAATTTAACACAGGTCAGGGTACACCAAAGTTAGACTTTTTTTAAATTGTCAAAAAGTGATGTCAAACTTGAGAAACGGACTTTACTGTAGAACAATTTTTTTCTTAGAATATGACCAAAAATCATATCCCAAAGTATGTAAAACGAATTACGGGACACCCTGTATAAAAAAAGGATAAATCAACACATGAAGTTGCACTTATCGAGGTAGCTTTTTTGAAAAGTTGCACATAGAGTCAAGACGTGTTACGATTTTAGTGTTGCGAAAATCGAGGAGTTGCACGAATCGAGGGTTGCGCAAATTGAGTCCGTACTGTACTTACTTACATACGTAAAATACGAAAAAAAAATTTTCGCTCTATTTATTCGGATCATGTCAAAACCGCAATTCTTAAAAAAATTTTGTCGAAAGATCTGAAAACTAGAGTCTTGGAGCTTTAAAATGTTTTTTTTTTGGCAATACGATTATTTTTCGCTGAAATACAGCCCATCAAAAATTCGAGAAAATTTCGCATTTTTTTTTATTCTTGAACTTGGGCCTAAACCAACATCCTTCTATAACGACTTCGATTTCGGGCGAGCTCTCCCCAGTTTTGCACTCTAAGTCAGTTGAGGTCTTCTTCCACTTGATTGCGCCACCTAAGACGAGGTCTTCCCCATTCGCCATTTCCATGCAATGTGCTTTCGAACACGCGTCGAGCCGGAGCGTTTGGGTCCATCCGGTCTACATGACCCAACCATCGCAACCTCGCGATGCGAACTCTTCTGGCTATGCCCATGTTGCGGTACAGTTCATACAGCTCGTTGTTGTATCTTCTTCTCCACACATTCACCCTTATTACGAATGGCGTTTTAATAAAACGCCAATAAAATGACTTATCTCGAGGTGCCACAATTGCCGTTTAAATAAAATATTTTTTGAGGGAATGGTAAGAGCAATGAGGAACAGATAGAGGGCTGAACTTATATTTTTATGAAAACAAAAATTATCGCGGCTGGAGCTCTGTCATTTTTTAGGCGTTTAAGTGAAACGCCTATCGCAATAAGGGTGATTGTCTTCGCATACGGGACCAAAGATTATTCGGAGAATTTTTTTCGAAACGACCAAGGGTTTTGTCATCCGCTTTCTATTAGGTCCATTCTTCCGCGCCGTGAAGCAGGACTGGGATGATCATGGTCTTATACAGGGTTGCCTTGGTTTTTCTGGAGAGGTTTTTGTTTCTCAATTGCCTTCTTAACCCAAAGAAGCAACGGTTAAGCAAGAGTTATTGTCCGTTTGATGTTTTTATTCTTGTCTATAGCGGATCCTAGGTAGATGAAGTCCTGTACTAACTCAAAGTTATGTCTGTCTATTGTGACGTTTTTTCCAATTCGTCGATGTTCTGTGACCTTGTTTGATGACAGCATATACTTCGTTTTGCCCTCATTAATCATCAAACCCATTTTTGCCGCTTCTGTTTCAATGCTCACCCATTTTTCTTCCCATCTATCGTCTGCGTTACAGACTTTTATTCCTCAGGTGTTGACGTTTGAGTTTACAGTTTATTGCCTTGCCTAAAGCCTTTTTCGGCATCAAAGGTTTCGGTGAGTTCTTTACCGACCTTGACGGAGCAGCGTGAATTTTCCAAAGTCATCCTGCATAGTCGTACGAGTTTTGAAGGGATGCCGAAACTAGACATGGTTCTGTACAACTCGTCTCTGTAAATACTGTCATACGCGGCCTTGAAATCGATAAAGAGGTGGTGAATATCGATATTATGTTCTCGGGTTTTTTCCAAGATCTGCCGTAATGTGAAAATTTGGTCTATTGTGGACTTCTCTGGTCTAAAACCACATTGATAAGGACCTATCAAGTTGTTGACGTGGGGTTTCAGACGTTCACATATTACAGCAGACAAGATCTTATAAGCGACGTTGAGGAGGATTATTCCTCTATAATTGGCGCAATTGTGAGGGTCTTCCTTTTTTAGGATCGGGCATAAGCCACTGAGGTTCCATTCATCGGGCATGTTTTCTTCCGACCATATCATGCAGATCAGCTGGTGCATGCTCCTTTTCAACTGGTCTCCAGTTGCTTTGAAAAGTTCGGCATCACGGCCATCTGCACCTGCAGTCTTATTTGGTTTAAGTTTGCATATGGCAAGCTTAAATTCTTCTAGGCCGGGAAGACGGCATTCTTGATCATCGTCCAAGCTGAATGGGGCAATCTGCCTGACTGCGGAATTTGTGTCCTCATCGCCGTTGAGCAGTCTGCAGAAGTGATCTTTCCTGATCCTGAGTAGCGACTGTGACTCTACAAATATGTTTCCCTGCTGGTCTTTACAGGCTTGAGTTCGAGGTTTGCCACCCTGGCAGGATCATTTTACCTTTTGGCAAAACTTCCGAATCTCGTTCCTGTCATGGCACCTCTCTATTTCCTCAAACGAGCGCTTCTCATGCTGCTTCTTTTTCCCATTTGAGAATTCGGTGTTCTTCCCTTCTTTTCTACTTGTAAATCGCGTTACACTGATCGTAAGCAGCCCTCGTTCGTGTTTGCATAAGCATTTGTCGTGCTTTTTGCTTGGCTGCATTTACCTGCCTGCATTCTTCATCGAACCATGGGTTTCGTTTTGGTGGCCGAGTGAAACCCAGAACCTCAGAGGCAGCGGTTCTGATGGCTTCTTGGCATTGCTGCCATTAGTTTCAATGCCTGCCTGATGCTGGCGGCATATGTTTCAAGGATAGTTGAAGGGACACTCGATTGGAAACTGGCAATAAATTTTTCAAGATGGAAACTGAAATTAGGTCAAAGGCGACAGTTCTAATGACAAATTGTTATTTCTAATTTTAAGGTGTTCGTTGAGCATGGACATAAGAACATGCATTCAATTTGTTGATGTATTTACTCCCAAGCTGTTAAGTTATAACACTCATCACTGCAAAAAAGGCACTGTATCGAATTAACAGATCCTAACTTACGAAATAACTTCCAAGTTGGCTATTGAATGTCTCATGTTCCCTTTCCAGTTCAATTCCGAATAAGATGTGATTGCATGGTATGGAATAAAACAAACTAACTACTCATTTATGAAAGCACTCTGTTTTATGAATTCGTTAGGATTTCATTTGAGACTATTCGAATTCCCAACTTAACCAGCTATGATATGTATATTTGTGTATTAAACCTATTTCATTTGTCAAACTGTGTCATGCCAAATGTCAAGTATTTTAACATGCTTTTGAAAAAAAAAAATATGTCCGAGCTGCATACTACCAATAAAGATTAACTTGATTCTTTAAGGCCCTGTTTGCTCGACTATGGTTTATGAACCACAGTTTGCTTTGATCTAGCGTTTTAAGCTCTTTTTTACAAGAAATTGATTAACTTGCAAAAAGAACAGATTCGCAACTTTAAATATGCTTCAAAATGATACCAACACTGACGACAATCTCAAGGGATAGCTCAACAGTGCGAGGAGCCCCGGGGCCAAGCGCATTTCTTACAACAATGCCTTGTTAGGGATCGGAGGGGATATTCTGTCGGTCCCGAACTAGTAATTGAGAAAGCGCTTTTCATGGCAATGAATTTACTATCGAAGGACTTGCCAATTCCTCGCAAAAGGTGATAACCGTGGAATTTTTTTTTATTTTTTTCTGTTGATTCGAAACACGAACCTCCCGCGAAACAAGCAGACATGCTTACCATTGCGCCACAGGCACCACTTAAAATCCCTCTAAAGACTAAAGGATTAGTCATATTTTCATTGTCACACTAATTTTAAAATCTGAAAGTCAGTTATTAACCCTAAATAGCTTTCACTTGATAGCTATTTGATTTCTCTATCTGCTTCGCATTTGGTTATGCGTAGTAAAAAAAAAAGTGTACGTAGGTGTTTCTGTTTGCACTTACAATTCTTATCACAGTTGATGCTTAACACTTGTTGCTGCTCTTGTTTCTTGACAACAGATCCACCGCCTGTCGTAATAACTCTGAAAAACAAACAAAAAATCTTTATGCCAAAGAATCACTTAAGAGCAAACTTAATGAAAGATTATACCTTTGGGCGCCACTGGTAAAGGGCTCGTTGACCACAAACATGCGGCGGACAACGCTGCCTTTGTTTGTTGTTAAAGTTCCTTTGATGTCCTTTTGAAGCGTCAACGACCCATCCGTAAAGAGATATGGCATCTGTGGGGAGCATATTGATGAATGAGTTAAAGGAATTTGTGTTTGAGGGGAGGGGACTTCACATGCCAGTCTTTGGTCTGAGTGAACTAAAATGTGGTCTAGTAGATGAATTAAACAAAATTCGTTATCGCCATCAATAGAGGCGCCAATGTAATCTAACTCGACCAATCAACCATGGCATGCGAGGTCATTATAATATTTGTAATCCAACAACGAAATGACTTCAGAAATCAGAAGCATACGAGAACGGCAAAGGCAAGAGCAACAGCAGCATTCAGACTCAGCAGGTTTTATTTTGGGAAAATTAGTTGTTTACTTTCTGCTCACAGGGAAAACGGAACTTCAAATAAGAAAATGTTTTTCGGGCACATACATGGAAAGCAGGAGCAACACTTTCACCCCAAGCGTACATGTACTTCTCTGGCATAAACAAATCCAATACAATAAAAGATTAACAAAAAAACAAGTGTATTTTCCCAGCGCGTACAAGTGCGGCAGGATTTTGCCCAAGCTCTTGACGTATGTGAACACTGGTCATGACATGAGTGTGTAAATTATTGAGGCTCGAGGCTATTTCTCGATTCAAGAATTGCGCCAAAAATGATCTTCAAAAACCAAAACGACTCTGCCATTTAGGCTAGTCTCGTGAGTTATCGCATGACACAAATGAGTCAAATCATAGGCTGGGTTGGGAGACAAATATTTTCCCATCGTCATCCAAAGTAGTATGTATGTCCGTCGTCGTATGTATGTAATAATAATGAGCGCTTGTGCGTGTGTTCGTTCATATACATACCATGTAGTATGTACACGTATATCACTGCTGTAAATGCATACGTACACACGTTATATATATATACGACATACGTGCGCTATTTTAATATTTTTTGTGTGCTGCCGTGCTGGTACTGTAGGTAGCCGTAGCCGTAGCCTTTCCGTGTTATCTTACCGCATCGCTGCTGACTGTGTAGTTTATGTTGGGCGATATTTCAACTACAGAATCAGCACGGGAACTGTCTGCGAAGTTCCAAGTGTAGCCGTAGCTCGATTGGGGATTGCTCTGTGCTGCACACATCTCGGCTCTACTCTGCTATCCGTTTTTCCCACCAAATTCTGATTTCCACACGCGTTTTTTTAAATTATTTATCACTAAATTTTCACAATTATTCGTCTTTTTTTGTTTTTCAATTGAGTAATCACTAGCGCTATCAATTCACAAGCCACATATCGATTTTAAAATGTGAAATAACTTTTTTTTCTTTTCTCAAAAATTCTTATACCCCCATCTCACTCTGGTTCATTGGTCTTTTTATTTCATCTTTTTTTTTCTGAACTGAATTTTACCATAATTTGCCTTGCCACCATTATTTTTGACGAAACTATGCGTGTTTATGAATTTGTCGCAATGCAATTTGCGATTTTGTTTTGGATATTGTTTGTAGTTTTTCATGTGGGGATTATCACTTTCATTTTATTTATTTGTGATGATGGAAACAACACAAAAATTTTTCACCTATCCGCGTTTACTACAATTAAAGATTTTGGAGCGGAAAGTTACACATTGAAAAAATACTATGTTCCTCCAACACTGACGCCATTTTTAATTCCTACCCATAGAGTCAACACAAAGAAGGTTTTACGTAAAATCTAATCTGTCATTTCCCTCTTACCCACTTCAAACGACGACGAAAAGGAAGCAACTAAACCAAACGAATACAACGCGACACACGAATACCACCAAGCCCAAGCGCAAACATTTCCCAACGAACGACACAGAGATGATATTTGATTGTGTGAAGACATTTTCTTCACATTTTCTACTAGTTTTCTCATACAGATGGCGCTTAAAACCGGAAAGGGTTTCTTTAGTCGAACAGGGTGCTACTTTATATAATAGCGGTACGGAGAGCGTAAAGAAAAAAGCATGTATTGAATTGAGAAATTTCAATTTATTGAATTGAGAAAATTCAATTTATTTATTTTATTTTAGTGCTAGATAATAAACATTATTTTTGAAAGCTTCGATTGATATCAAAATGTGGAGTTCGTTTGGATTGTCAGCTGGAGAGCAGACAGCATACAATTGTTCATGCGAAAAACATGAATTTTCCAAATATAAACTTGAGTTGATAAAAAAAATTTAGAGTTAAATCGCAATTTATATAAAATATGAAAAAAAAACTGAAACCTGAAATTTCATAAAAATACTGTGGGTATAACGGAAACACATCCATTAATAGTTTTGTAGCACATTATATAAATCAAACTTAAAGAAAACCTTCGTACGCTGGTAACAAAAAACGAAGATAAAAACTCTAGGAAAAAATGAAAAAAGCCAAGAAAAAAGTCGAATTGGATGAATTTGATAAAGAAGATGAAGAGAAACAAGAGTTTGAAGAAAGACATAAAAAATTATGATATTGGGGTGTAAACTTTTTTTGATAGACGTCGTGTTGTGAGATCCCTTTACAATTTGAAAAAAAAAAAATTCCTGTTGTAGTGCTCATACATTATTCATGGCTGCAGGCGCAATCATGTGATTGTGCAAGCAGATTGAAGGTGTATGGTGTTGATTGAGTAATTGTGCAGGCGGCCTGAGCAATATCAGAATTTTCTGATATTTTCTTGTTTTCGGAATCATGCATGTGTGGTTTGAGGGCAAAATTTGATCAGTCAACTGATAAAATTCGAATAAAGAGAAGAGCAACGGCGGAGTTGGAGCTTGACATCTTTATAAGTTGTCTACACGGCTATAAAAACCCGAATGAAGCTTGCACTGTTTGCGTGAGTAGTGTATATTGCGCATGCATGCATGCGTAATAGTGTATGAACCCGCCTATTAGTAAATGTAAATTTTAGAATTTGTTCCTAATAATTTTGATAGTTCAAAACCCTATTTTCTACCGTGTTCTGTAGCTGGCGACTAGCTGGTAGTGTGACCGGGATGACAGCCACTGCCTGTTTATGCTATACTGCCAACCGCTGCTGAAAAGCGGATGCAAAGCAGCCCTTGTGTGATGCATGCTTTAGAGGATACGCGAGTAGAAGCCGAAACACTACCGCAGTATTTATTAAGTAGTTCGGCTGAATATAAATAGGCGGATGCTCAAACAGTTCGAGTTTTTGTATTCAGGAGCTCAGTCTTTAAATTTTTTTTTTTTTTTTAGGTTTCGTCTTGTTTGTGTCTCAAATCTCTGCAAAAATAGTACCACAGTTTAGTCCACAGAGTATTATCTACTCTGATGTGGCCTAGTCTATAGATCCCGATTTTAATTTTTTGGATTGCCCTTCATTCCAACCAATCGTTCGTAAATAGAAACAATTACTGAGGTAAAGTCTATATTAAAGTTTCTTTGTTTCTTTTTACTAGCCGGAAAATTCGTTTACCTCCCAAATAGATATTACGACTACGACTGTTTTATCAATAGACTTTGATGATCGTTGTTTTAAGTTCTTTAATTTTTGCTATGGGACTAAAGATTTAAAGGGTTGTATAGCTTTGAGTGCAGGAGGAGCAGCATTTTGTAAAGCTTGTTTGTGTATAGTAGAGTCCTTGATTGATTTTTTTTCCATTTCATGTGATCCCTATTTTGAAATTATGGTATTGGGATTGAAAGACGCAAACGTGATACATGGGGGCTGAATATCCCAGACATTGACGAAGTTTATAGGTCGATTTGTTGAAATTGTGCGAATAAACCGACTGTTTTCCTGGAGTTTTGGACGACTATCGTCTGAATTATAGGCACTAACAACAGGGTTTACGACTCTGAAAAGTTGCCAAAATTTGTAGGACGATAGTAAGATTGCTTTCCACCAACCACTGAAAGCAAGAATATATGAAACAATCTTTTGACGATGCAATCTACGATAGACGATTGAACGATATTCGTCTGAAAAGTTATGGAATCTGGGCTCTGTTCTTCTCTGTTACACCAATTGTATTGACTAAGTCAATTGAGGTAGCAGAGAAAGAGAACAAGAATACAGTTACTTTATTTGCACCAAACTTCAAAAAATCGACCAATTTATGAAATTCGTCCATGGATGCGCCATAGTCGACTGCAAGTTCACAGAAAGCAATGCAACGCTTCCAAAAAAGTTTAAAAACTAGACACTCCCACGTCCCTGAGCTATAATTCAGCAAGTAGCTGAGATTTTAATGTTTTCCTCTGTGCAAAAAAAAAAAAACACGGCTATTATTAAACTTCACCATCAGCGCCGTTATCAATTGAGAACACCTTTAACACCAAAAATAGTTTAAAAATAAACAAGAGATCCTCAAGTGCAGTGTGCAGTCCTCTGCACGGATCAAAAATTAGAGTAAAAGATCTGCACAGTATAGGAACTTCTTCATCAGCACCTTATTTTTAATTGTTCAGGTTCCAGTTTATCCTTTTTAAATTAGTGAGATTACAACAATAATAAGTCCAATAGCAATAAGAAAGAATAAAAAAAGATTACTTTGACACGGATGCATTTTATTTTGAAATCAAAAGCTGTCAGCAGCTTATAACAGATCATATAGCCTTATAGCTCGTAGTGAAATATTGGTTTTCGGTTATTGTATCTTGTGCTTTTAGTTTTTATACATCCTGCTGTTACGGAATCTGTGCCCTGAACAACCGTAATTGACATGGGATTCATTTTAAACTATTTAAAAACATCTCGTTTATAAAAACATATTTCTTAAGATATCCTAAATCGAAAAAAAAAACAGTGTCAAAATAAGTTTTTTGTGGGAACTAGATCAAAAAAATTGATTCTTTTCACCAATGGAAAACCTTATACCTTCTCATATAAATTACTCACGGCAACTCTTCTTTAGCCACCAAATGACAGCACTTATATCGATAACACAGATTACACAATACTTTCGATAGCAGCTCGATTTATACTATGCACCTGAACGCATCTGTCAAACAAACACAAACCCTAGCCAATGTTGGACAAGTTGCTTCATACAAAAGGCTTTAATCTGTCGTCACGTCAATAGGCCTTGAGTGTTTTCGTTATTCGTTTCCTCCGTTCGATTTTCTTCTGTGCGCTCCAATTAGAAAAGAAACTTTGTTAACAACAATAAGAAAAAAAGAAAATTATGTCAAACGTCGCCGTCGTTATAGCTGACGTTTTCTATGAATCGCGCTAGTGATAAGTCTTTTCGCCCTCGCGTAAATCGTCGTCGTCGCGCAACACCACAAGCTGAGGATCATCATAATCCTAGTTCTGCAGCTCGAAGGTGACTTTGTGTTCATTTATTCATTAAAATATCTGTCATGAGGCTTTGCTTTTGCGTATGTTTATTATAAACACTCGCAGAAGCAAAAAAAAACCTCGTAAATGTTAAAGATTATCCAAATAGCATAGCAACTCTATGTGACGAAGTGCGAGTGGCGGAGTGCGATTGTGAAACCATCTCTCCTCTAATGGTTGAGTGGCCTCCCGCTCTCCATCATCAACTCTGAATCGCACACACCGAAGCGTTTGTAATAATTTGTACCACATTTGCACAGCCACCAAGCAGTCAGCAAAAGCAACATCACATTGCAATCGGAGGAGGATGTCGAAATGCTGCCCAAATCATCAAAGTGGGGCTAAAGTGGCAGTGTAGCAAAATTTTCAAGTTTGACGTTTAGAAGCTAAGCAAAAAAGAAAAAATTAAAAACTACATTAGCAGCAGCAGCAGCACGCAGCGCAGGCAGTTGTTGGTTCGGTTCGGTTCGGCTGCTCCAAACCTGTTGACCTAATTTCACACGCAGCCAACAGTCGAAAGTGATGTTGATGTATGATGATTTTATGTGCACACACCACACACAACACACCACCACAGTTGCGCGCGTATTCATGTTCACACACCCTATTGCAGGTATTGGCAAATAGCAACATAAGTCCGCCTGCCTGCTGACTGCTGCCCACTGCATTGAATTTTGATTTGATTTTCATCAAAAGAAGCTCGAAATAATTATCATTTGTCCTCACCTCAGCCGCGAGTTTTGTTGCCCTAAATTCATTTAACTAGTGTCCCTTAAGTGTAACTCTAGTGGGCCAAGCAAAGTGAATTGGTGAATTTTGTGAATTTGTGTGAAAAATCGACGTCGAAAGTGTTCTCGTTCGGTCGGTGTGTGGCTGTGTCGCTGTGGAGCGAACACTTGCTCAGAAAACTGAAATTGGGTCACGAAACAATATTTATCTCTACAGCTCGCACAACTCGCAGTCGCTGCTCGCACCCACCGCACCACCACCAGCACCAGCACAACCATCAACTGCGAACAGTTTTCACCTGTCTGGTAGGGGGTGCGCGGTGCGCGCGGGGCTAGGGAACTCAATTCTCAATTTTCTGGGTTAAGGGGCGAGTGCGATTCCTAAAGGGGCTCCCCAATATCACATCATATAGTAGCAGTAGCCCACGAGCTTCATCGCTATCGATTGTATCCACATCCAATCCAACTTTCTTCTTCAGCACTGCCCTGCTGCCTACTCAGTACTCTGTTCTGCTGCTCTTCCAATGTGTGATTTCTAAACTACATATTTTTAATAGATGACATTAATTCCCCGCCGTCGCCGTCAAGAAAACTCGTACAAGCATGAGGTAAAGATACAATCGATTTAAATTAGACAAAAAAAATAATGTGAAACAGAAAAAAGAAATATGTGGGTATTGTACAATATTGGGAGAATGTGAAATGTGAACAGGCACACTGGGGACACTCTCCAACTAGGTATCGTATACAAGACTCGACTCGGAGAACGGGAAAGTGTGTTAATAAGAACGGAATTTATTATATTTCTGGTGTTGTGCTTTGGCCTATTTTGACTGTGTTTCGGTTTGGTTTCTCGGTTGTGCTGTGCTCTGATGTTCTGTTTCGTGTTTGCTTGTCTCTGTTTGGTCGGTCGGTCGGTCGGTTGCTTCACCAATTGCAATGTTGTGTAGTAGAAGTGACCTAGTTTGGGTAAAAACTTGACCCAATGACTTAATTATGCTGCTTTTGCTTCTGCTGCTGCTACTGCTTCTGCTGCTGATACTTTTGCTGCCTGCCTGCCTGCCTTGCCTTGCCTTGTCTTGCCTACCTTCAACTCCAATGCTACCTACTGCTGGTTGTAGTGGTGCTTTTGGATTTGGATTTGCAGTAAAAGTATATTTTTGTTTGGGTATGCTCTGCGCTAGTTTCTTCTCAATAAGAAGCCTATGTGTGTTTTTTTTTATGATGGCTGGTGGTGGCCTGCTGGCACTGGATGCATATTTCATCAATCTACAGATGGAATTTACTTTTGGTATTTGAAAGAGAAACACGCTTTTGGTATTCCCAAAATCTGAATAATGTTAAGTAGGGTGTATGGTGTGCAAATGGAACATAATCAAAATGTTAATTTTTGTTTTTTTTTTATTTTAATAAAGCAGGTGTCCGTAATAAGTTATTAGTGTGATTTGAGGACAAACGGTGGTTATAGATTGTCAACTATTGCCAAACTATAGTCTGTCGACCTAAGCAGGTGCGGGAAAATAGGTAGTTGTTGGGCATTTGGATAAAAGAATGCAAGGCCAAATGCTTCCAACTGCAATAACATTGCATTTCAGGAAGTGGCATCCTACAACGTAGACTACTGTGAAGTATTTCAAATTTCCACAACAGTTATTTTACAGTTTTTCAATATTTCAACATTTCAAAAGGTTTATCAGATTGGTTAATTAAATTGGACGCTTCGTTTAATCCCAATCTTTACACCCTCGCCTACGATTTATAGAATGCTTTTCCTAATGCGTGACCATGCGTGAGCCCAATGAGAAAAAAAAATCAAAACCCACGCAGACCTAAAGGCACATACATATGTAGCTCTTCAACTCGTCCCACGGTAATACAGAGCTCCACTTTCATTTTCATAACACGAATGTGTCGGTCAAAATGTTTATGTTCGCTTCTAACTGAACGAGACGAGGTCTATTATCTACGCCAGGTTAAATTGTTAGCCTGTGGAACATGTGCTTCTTTCTGTTGGCTAAAATAGTTTGGCTTATGTTGTTCATGTTCATTGAAAAATATGTATGACTGAAATTGTATTGATCTTGTTGAAAAATTCGTCAAAAATGACATAGTGCCAAAGAACTGAAGTTTATGCAGTGACTCTAATGTCGCTTTCCATTGGTTTCACTCGGGGAAGCACTGATTTTAAAAACCAATGGAACACCCAAAATTGTTTCTATTCAGGTTAACGTAAGTTACTTTGTGTGAGTGAAACACCTATGGCTCTTATTAACTAAATTTTTTTCAGAAGGAGCTGAAGCTTATTTAATGACTCAGAAACAGTTGATTTCGAAAGCCTTACCATTGCTTACCTTAAACAAAGTGACTGTTACGTCCCAAAAAGGCCTAGCTTGAAGCTTTTCAGTAGCAAACTACATACCAATTTCTCCAAATGGTATTCCAACGAAAACCTCGAAGAGAACGGGTTAGCATGTCTTCTTGTTACGTGAAACGTCAAAAAACAGCTTTCTACTTAGCCGTTTTGCAATCGGAATAAGAATGGGTCCTGGAAACGGCCCTTTGGTTTCCATAGCTTTGTTGTGTTACTCTTCTTCTTCCTTTTTCCGGCGATGCGAACATCGAGACCTCAAACAGATCAGAGCTCTCTGCAAGAAGTTTCATACTGAAATGCCCATCCACAACACAAAATATGAGCAATTTTGAGAAAAAGTTCTGAAATCTTCGAGTCTGGACTAAGATCGCTTATCTTTTTCGGGCTTGGAAACACGTTTTTGTACTATTTACGATTATCATCTTCAGATAAACGAGACCCAGTTTTGAAAGTTGATAATAAAATCTGTTTCACGAAAAATGAATCTCTAAAGAAGCTGGTTCACATACGTGGTGTTGTTGCAATGCATGAGGTTTCATAAGCCATTTGGGTTCATATTTAAACGCTATTGTTTCGTATGACTTTTCACGATAACAAAACATTGAGTTTTAAGTTTGAGTTTGAGCTGCAAAAGCATCTTCGTAGGTTTGTTCGTTGAACTTTACCCAGGGTTTGACCAAGTGTCCATGGCTATACAAAAAAATGGTTTTCAGTTGAACACTATGAAACCACCAAATATACTTTTCACTTGGAGAAAAATACATTCCATTTGACAGCTATACTTGTAACCTAAACTCCCCCTAAGAGAAACCTATTGTTACTTTAGGGCGCTTTGACGGCAAACTGGAATAGGATTATACTTTTCGTTAATAATTTTGTCCAGGTTATTCTCCAACTGTAGTCTGCTCGACTTCGAAAGGGGAACGTATTCTGGAGACCCCATCTGATTGCAAACTCCTGTTTTTGTAGGGAGTGGTACTGCCACAGGATTGAGTGGGGCTGAACAGGTTGGTCTAGCTCCAGAAATGGAATCATTCTTTGAACAGCTTTTCAACACCAGCAGAGGAAGGAAAGAACGGGTTAGCAGTGAAGGCCCAGCGCAAAGAGGACACTAGAGTGATCAAAGGCACTAAGTCTAACTGCAACCCTTTGGTTGCGGCAACGAAAACGAACAGTACGGGAAATAGATCTTACCCTCCACTTCAGGACGGTTTCTAGTAACCGAAGTTGCCACTATCTCGGTCAAGACATTGGTCATAGCGATTGTAAACTGCGAAACGATCTATCGTTCTAATTTTATGCATAAAAAACCAAAAACAAAATTTCTAAGGCGATAATAAAACCGCCTATATTCAATCGCTGAAATCGAAGTATCATTTGGCAATACAATCGACGGAAGAAGATTGGACGATATTCGTCTTAAAAAATACGAAACAAGGTCCACCTTAATTCCCTTGGAACTCCATTTTACCCTCTCCTACTTGACGGGCTGCGATGCTGGAAGAGTTGTTTGAAAGCCAAAAGCTGTAGCTTATCATGTGCTGCGATGCCAACGCTCAAAACCTGGCTTGGGACAGCACCTGTAATCTGATAGGAGAAATTAACAGGACAAACCTTTGTTATGGCTAGAAAACACGAATTAATTGACTTTACATTCAGCCCTATCACAGATTTTATCGTAGAAAACTTCCACACGGAAAGCTAAGTTACGAACTACGAAAATTTGTGTTCACAAAATCCGAATGGAATCGAAGAAAGCATTGCAAGCTGCCACACTAAATACCGCCATGCTGATTTTCGAAATCAGCTGTTTTACGCCAAATGTGCCAGAGATCATTCACATTTTTCTGCAAACATAACTTCTTTCGTATATTAAGACGACGAATTTATATTCCACTTGGATTTGGTGATACCAAATCTACGAATTTCGAAATTCGTTCCACTCCGAATGGACTATGTGATAGTAACATCGGGAAACTTAGACTTTTTTCGATTATGATGGAATCTGTGATAGGGCTGAATACCTAACAGATATGCCAAAGGGATTACTAACTGAAAAGATTTGCCGGACGACCACAGCTACATTCATTTCCGTGTAATGTGATCTCTGCCTATTTAGAAACAAGAAATCCCCAAATAAAAGTAATTGGATAATTTACAATAATGAACCAGCTAATCGCGTCAAATCTCAAGCTCTCAATAAAGCTCAAAGTAGATCTACGGCTCTTTGGTGGAACACTGATTTAAAGAAACCTTACAGGGAACCCTGAAGTATGCTGAATAGGTCTCTCGAAACCAAATAAGGCCATCTGTAACCTGTGCCGCTCGAAACGTAAGGACTTAAAAAGGCTTATTCAAAGATCAAAGAATGCTTCTTACAAAGATTTCTGCAAAAGCATTGAAACGCTCAGTGAAACTAACCGACTTTTCTAAGGCCTTGAAAAGAACATGGTAAACAGACTGGAAACACTCAGGAAACCAAACTGTTCCTATACCGAGTCGAAAGTAGAGAAAGGAAACTCATTTCCCGAGAAACCGAGTATTAATCGGGTCGCAACAATCTATTTATCTTAGAATAGGTGAACCCGATAAAAACGCAGCTGGTACTTGCCAACGTTAGTTGCTTCTGACTTACCTCTGACTGACCTCACTTTAAATACACCCTCTGTCTCAGAAACATTCAAAAATGCTTTTCTTTACTTTTCATTTGTGGATTACAAAAATTAAAAAGCTGAAGTTCGATTTATTCCCGGGTCTCCCCAATCTTTATGCAGTAAGTAAAGAAAGAGACAGGTTTGTTCTTTGGAGCTCTGGCTTTGGCTGTAGAAGCCACAAAGCTTTTTTTTTAGCAAACCCACCCATATTGTCAAATTGATTTTTTTTAGCACTGGATTTGTCCTTACCTCGCCACCACTTCGGGTAGGGAACAGGGCTGTCAAATAGCATGAATTTTTGTTAAAATGACGTGATTTCGGGTTACCAGGTTTTTTTTACAACTTATAGGATAACTACTGGTAATGCCCACATTGAACTGAAAGCGTTGTTCATTGACAAAATAATCTATAAATAAATAAATAGGGTGGCGCAACAGAGCGAGGAGGCCCTGGGGGCCTAGCGCATTCCTCACAACCATGCCTTCCGAACGGCTAATTGAGAAAGCGCTTTTCATGGCTAACGGAGGACTTGCCAATTCCTCTCAAAAGGCGATACCCGTGGAAAAACATTTTTGCCTCTGTTGGGATTCGAATCTCAAACCTCTGGATTAACAGGTGGACATGCTAACCATCACGCCACGGGTACCACAAAAAGATCTATTTATGTATAAAAGGATTCGCAATTTTCTATTTTTTAATGTTTCATTTAAGAATAACCCAAATCTTTCTGTGCCACTGGAACAGTTTCAGAAGACAACCACCGAACGCATCTTTTCGTCCTAAAAAAAATTGAAATAAGTTGCGAAAGTAATCAAATTTCTTTTCTCCTGAACAATCTACTCTACAATAATTGTTGTTCTTATATGAAAACATTAGCCCCCAAAGTTTGGATTGAACTCAATTGCATTTTAGAACATTGGAGTGTCAATACTATTTATAAGCTGATGAATATCGGAAATAATTTCCTATGTTTTATTAATGACTACAGCCATTTTTTGTCTTTTTCAGTCGAATGGCTGACTCGGGGACCGTGGAAAGGCCTGTTGTTGTAAAAACAGATGAGAATAGCGTTGACGAGAAGGTCCTTTCATCTTCCACAAATGCCGCAGCTGAAGCAATAAGTGCCTCTTCTTCGAATTTTCGATGTGAACGATGTGATAATTTTGAAACCAATTCACGTCCATCTCTTCTTCTGCACATGGTTCAATGCCTGTCTAGCCCGTCAAGGCTGGCTGTGCCGGAAGAACAAGATCAGGACAGTTCAAATGGCGTAACAGATGCAAGCCAGACAGGAACAGGGAAACAACAAAGCTCATCGCGTAAAGTTTTTGAGTGCGATGTGTGTAATATGAAGTTTTCGAATGGGGCCAATATGCGGAGGCACAAAATGAGGCACACGGGCGTTAAACCATATGAATGTCGAGTGTGCCAAAAGAGGTTAAAATTTTTTTTTTATTTCCGTTGACTAGATAAGATTATTTCATTTGTTTTTTGTATTTTGTAGATTCTTTAGAAAGGATCACTTAGCTGAACATTTTACAACACACACTAAAACGTTGCCTTATCACTGTCCGATTTGCAATAGAGGATTTCAACGACAGATTGCGATGCGGGCGCATTTCCAAAACGAACACGTTGGACAGCACGATTTGGTGAAGGCCTGTCCACTTTGTAGCTACAGAGCTGGTTCAATGAAGTCGTTACGGATTCATTTCTTTAATCGGTATTTAATCGTGTCATTTGCTTTAGCAAAAATCAAAAATAACCGCGTGATAATCACAAATTATTTTAGACATGGAATCGACTTAGATAATCCCGGTCCTGGTGGGCCTTCATCGTTGCTGCTGGCATTGGAGTCGCAAGGCGGAGCGGCGGCATTTGTGCAGAACCTTAGTGCTTCACAACCTCCTGCGCCAACTCACAGTGATAGTGGCGAATCTTTGCGTTCAACAGACAATGCCACGCCGCCAATGCATTTTCTAACGCCACACGTTGAAATATCAATGACGGACAACGGAGAAATATTCAACGTAGCGTTGTTCCTCAGTGCTTGTGCCACTTAAATATTAATTATTTCCTTTTCATTTATAGAATAACCAAGCGGAAGTTTATTTAGATCCTCAGAATAAGATAAAGATGAGCAGTGAAGCTGTATCCAATGTTACATCACCAATGCCTCCGATTGGAGAACACATGCCTACAGCGGAATGCCTTGCAAAAACTCCATCTAGCACAAGTAATTCCAGTGTTATGGTGGCTTCTCCCAAAAGTAATAATCATCACGATAACCACATCACGCCTTCAATTAGTTTGATTCCCATTAAACAGGTTAATCTAATGTCATTATGGTGTGTGATTGTTTTTTAAATCTATTTTCTGTCTAGGAGCCTTCAAATGATGACACCGTTGATATTAAAAATTTAATAACTCAGAAAAATGGGCTGACCGATTCTATGAACGGAGAAAACGAATCAGAAATGGCATCACCAAATAGCAGGCTATCTTCAATGATAAAGGTAAATTTATTTAACATGGACGAAAAATGCGTTTCACTTTGGTTCAAGAGATAGTTGGCCTCAACACATTTTCAAAACACCAAAAATTTCATTGAAAAAGTTTATATATAAGTCTATGCTCGACAAACATTAGGTTCGTTCGTTGAACTTTACCCAGAGTTGACCCAGGTGTGCTTGACAACCCTATGAGTAGTCAAAAAAACCTAAGTTTTTCAATTTTTAAAAAACGATAAACCACAAAAACACTACACAACCATGTCGTTGGAATAAAAATACATGCTATTTGACAGCCCTCAACTCAGGTCAATCCCATGGCTCAAAAAACACTCAGTTTGACATTCAGGACGAGTGTAGGTTTTTCAAAAAATGCTTTTTGGCGACCACAGGGCGACCCCAAGGCTTCAACGAATGAACCTATTGTCTTAATGAAACTCTCAGTTAAAAATTTAATGTTTTTTTTTCTTAAATTCTGTTTATCTGGATGCCTCTGTAAATAAACGAACAGGGTTTGAGCAAACTTGTTCCGAAGAAATTCCACAGAAAATGAAACCAAGCCATGATCTTCGAGAAAGTGACAGCCAATCACTGTCTTGTAAATTTCTTCCAAGAAATTTACTCGCACGGTTTTCGAATGTTTACAGAGCTATTAACTGCTGGCTACTTAACTGAAACTTGTGACTGTGTGCCTGTAGTATTTATATGTGATTCCATCCGATTTCAGTTGAGTTGGGTTGTCCTCTTGTCCTACATAAATATTTGTATACGTTACGTATACACCTTCTTTTCTCATAGAAATATTTTGTTGCATATTTGGGGACTGTGGAGCTCTATTTGTTGAAAATTGACATTTCTCGACAAGAACAATGGTTTAAAAAAAAAAACTACCTGATAATCGATTGTTAGAACCATGAGAACTATTGTACTGCGAAAAATGATAAAGCTATCTGATAACCAATGCGTGTTTGACGCGGGTAAATCAACAACAGATGCAATCCAACATAACGGATTCCAATGGATCACATTTGATTCCTTAGAGGATTCGCATGTTGACTTCGAAGAAGCATTCGATCGACAACCACGGGATCAAATATGGGTGGCCCTCAGATAACGGGAGGTTCCAGAGCAAAAAAAAAATGTATGAACAAGCTGTAACGAATGCAAGATGTTCAGCTGGAGTCACCGAAGCATTCCAAGTCATAGTTTGTGTACACCGAGGAAACGTCTTGAGTCCTCTTCTCTTTATTGCGGTCCTTGAAGATAAAATACAGAATTCCAAACTAATTCTAATAAATTCTTTCCTGACTATATGGGGTCATAATAAGTGAGGATCCTACATCCTTACAAGAAGCACGTAACGAATGGGTAAAGGTTTTAGTAGGTAGTGGGTACCATATAAGTCCAAAATAGACTGAGTACTTGTGTTATCCGTTTTCTGATGTGGATATGCGCTCAGATACGGTTCAAAGTGTTGGACAAATTACAAAAAGTATGAGAGTAAGTTGACGGCAGCGGAGAATGACATGCTTTGTATGACAACAGGAGTAACAAACCATGACCTTGTCAAAAGTACCTAAATCATTTGAAGATCACGACACTCGTAGCGCTGAAAAAGGTAAAAGATGAAGAATTTTGCAACTGCGAATAACAATGTGCTTTCGAAATACCTACGACCTACGAGCCAAAATGTTGGTGTTTCCGGATCGGACATACGATACTGAGGTTCCATTTATCGGGCATGCTTTCTTCCGACCATATCATGCAGATCAGTTGGTATATGCTCCATTGCCTTGAAAAATTCAGCGTAAAGGCCATTTGCAACTGCACCTTTATTCGGTTTAGGCTTGGGTATGGCTTTCTTGTAGGCCAAGAGGACGGCATTCTTGAGCATCTTTCAAGTTGAATGGGTCATTCTGCCTAACAGCGGATTTTGCGTCTTCATCGTTGATAAGCAGTCTGCAGATGTGGTCTTTGCAGTTCCTCTTTAGCGACTGCCATTCTATCACTTTTTTCGTACTGGTCTTTACAGGGTTGAGTTTGAGGTTAGGTTAGGATAGGTTACAGTGGCTGTTAGCTTGGCTAACCCTCTTAGGCCCGTTGGGCCCATTGTGATACCACAATGGATCTAATGTATCCTTATCATAATGGAACCAATTCGCGCTTACAATGAAGCGGAAGAGACGCAGGGCATCGATGTGAGTAAGATCACTAGGGTGATAAAAGGAATACTCCCTAGTGCTAGGTAGGTAACGCTCTTTCTGTGCATTAGTGGGCTGATATTAGGCTAATATTGGCGAATTTAGCCCTGATGCGGATAGTCATTATACGCTCACTATCCGGTTTTGGGATAATAATCTTATCTCTGAGTTTACCTCTAACGATAAATTCGCAGACAATTGAGTTTTTTTTTTTTGTTTTCTGTAGCTAACCCTGTAGTTAACCCTGCGTACGAAGGGCCAGGTCATCTTGGAATCAACTTGAGCATAAAGCCTTGGATAATCCGGTGTTTGTACCCTGCTGCAGAGGTCTGAGAGCTGCAGTTGGCTCTTCAGAAGCTCATCCGCCATCTACTTTATTTCAGTACCCTGTCCCAGAACTGAAAGACGCTTAAAAAACATTGAACCAAATATGTCGTAGTAGCTCATTCAGAGGTTTCTGCTTTTCGGATTGGATGAACTCTGGCAGACCAATGAGACTCGGACATACAGTCATTACTCGCAGACCATTATAGTGTTGTTAAATTTTTTTTCGTCCTTTTGTCAACACTCGCAGTCAATATATAGTCGACACGACTGCAATAGCCTGTAAGAGCAGCTTGCAATACCGCGTATTTACAAAATTCGCAAAAATTCGTTAGGTATTGCGCAATCGACTTGACTAACTAACTAACTGAGTGTCTATTGGCACCTAATGGAACTCACGCCATTTAAATTAGCAATATCATGCAAAGGAACCACGAAAAAGTTTAGTCAAACAGATCTATTCTGATGACCAAGATAATTAAAAATTAATTATATCTTCCTCCTGTAAAATTGATAAAATACTGATACGCGCTATTGCAAATTGCTCTTACGCGCTATTGCAGTCGCGTCGACGGTATAAGCTATGTCTTTTTAAAATGGACAATATAATACGGTTAGTGCCGTTACTTGTACTTTAATTCAATTTTGTTCATCGCGCAAGCGAGTCCTCATGAATATAAGTTAGCTCTCATTAAGACCTTATTTTACAGTTTCTTGACACTTCCCAGCGAAACAGCTAAAAATATTTGAGTACGATGCTTTTGAATGGGTCGAAGCACAAAAGCAGAGTTTATGTTAAACTTGACAATTTTTGAATGTATAAAATGTGGAAAACAACTGGATACAAGAAGCACAGGGAATATTTGACAACGCTTTAGAAATTCCAAAATTATTTAAGAAAGTTGAAGGTCATACCATCCTACCACTTAAAAAGTCAACATAAAAATACTGAGCCATTGGAAAAATTAAGTTCGCAAATTTTCGGAGAGACTTGATCTGAACCGTGTTTGTTAGATGTGAGCACTACAAATAACGACCGCCTATCCGATGTGGTCGTATGGTTCCAAAATATTTTTGATATTCCATGATTCCATCCGACCAGTTATAGTTTTGTGTGAACCACAATTAGAGTGCCATTGAAGAATCCCCTATATAATCTTATGTACAAAGATTTTAGGACTAATTTAAAGACTTTAATATATTCTTTTCTCTTGTAGGTTTCGCCGCTTAAATCTTTGCTGCGCGAGGATCTTAAACGACGCATCTGTGCAAGAGCAAACAACAGGATTACCCGAAGTGCACTTCTTGATAACAACAACGTAATTCCAAATAGCATAGCCCAACAAAGTGCAACCTGCAATTCATCGAGCATTTGCAATGGCACCATCACATCCAGTGGCCAAGACACTGATTCATCAATGAATAACCGAAAACAAATTCTACCATGCCTTTTCTGTGGAATCGAGTTCCCAGACGAAACTTTATATTTCTTACACAAGGGATGCCACAGCGAAAGCAATCCCTGGAAGTGCAATATATGCGGCGAACAATGCAATAATGTCTACGAGTTCAATTCACATTTATTGAGCAAGAGCCATCAATAGTAGTAGAGAGCAAATCACGATTTTGAAGTTGGCTAATCAAAAAGTGAATTAAACTCGTCGATTCTCTTTTCGTTTAAAGTTTTTTTTTTTTGTTTTTGTTTTTAGGAAAACGCAAATCACATGTGATAGTTAAGCTTTCCTTTACACACACACAAAGTCTCCCACACCCCCTCACACAAAAATGTATATGTAGGTTCAACCTTTGTCCTGAGTTGTACCTTCACCAAAACGGTTACTGTCAGTGGAGAACAAGAGCATCAAACACCATTCCTGCTGCTTCAATTGATCACTAGAAAAAAGCTAGCCCATTGTGTGAACTGCAGTTACCAAATGCTAAACCTCTTTGTCAGGTGAACTCTGGTACAAGGATACCTTAAAAAACCGCACTAGAAATCTTCAACAGAAAAATAGAAAACAATTAAATAACATACCAACAATGTATATGAACATATATGTATATAATATTATTTTGATAGCGAACCATAGGAGTAGGAAATCAAAATTTTCGACAAAAAAACAAAAGAAGAGAAAAGAAAAAATTGTTAAAGTTATTAGATATACATAAGTATGTATATGTATATATATATACATTTTATTACTTAGTACGTTTTAGGCTGAATACTAAGATAGAACCCCATGGTGAAGGTTATAAAATATTTAGTCATGTAAGAAACACCCTGCGATATATTCGTTTAGCTCTAAAAAATAAAATACAAAAGGTAAAGAGAATGGAAATATTTATATTGTTGCAAACAATTTTATTTATTTTTGTCAAAAAAAAGAAATGTTTTAAAACTGTAGAAACGTACCTTACAAAAATGTCAAAAAACAAAAAGATACAACCCTTAAAGGACACTCGTATCTACACATTATGTCTACAAAAAAACAAACAAAAACGAACGAGAACAAAAATTATTAAAAAAGAAAAACAACATAATAATATTTTTATATTTGGAGCTACGTAGATACCTACCTTCCTTGCATTGTTATTCAAACTGGCAATAATGATATATACACTCAGATATAGACACGTATATGTATATCTGGTAGATTTTAATAGAAAAACAAAACATAAAAAAAGTTATTTAATAGTGAATATTTATCATGTTATAAATTGTAATATAAGTACCGTTAAATGGCCTTAAAGGCATAAAACTGTTATGTTTTCAGAGTTTAACAAACAATTAAGAAGAAAAACAAAACACTTTACATATATTTAAAAAAAAAAATGAAAACGATGATGTAGTTAAATATAAAAGAGAAAGAATTTCCAATAGAGAAAAATGAAGTAAAAAAGAAAAAGAAAAAAAAAGTAATAATAATTATAAAATCCGTCCAAAAGTTCACAATTTTTTGTGTGCAACAAGAAGAAAAAAATTGAGATTTTTAATTTCAATTTAATTATAAATTGTTGATTGTTTTTAATTTTTAATTTTATTTTATGTATAATAAGATCTGTTTAAATTGTATTTTGTTGTGTTTACAAATTTTTTCTCTTTCTTCTTATTAAAACCTAGACAAATTTATGATTGAAGATGATGATTAAATTATTTTTATTGTTATATGATTTCGTTGAATTGTTTTAAATAAACTTGGTATAGCAAAAAAAAAAAAAAGAGTTGAAAAAACAAGAACAATGTATACTTTTTTTTAGAAATGTTATTGTAAAAGAGCATAGATAATAAAAAGTAATTTTTGCGTTTGCCATTCAAAATAGAAGAAAAAAAAACGAAAAGAAAGTACATTCATAGACAAAAGCTTCGTTCTTATTTTGAAATTCTATTTCGATAGAAGGTTAGTCGAATTCGAAAGACGCGTTTAAGTGTTAACTTTCGAATCGTTCGAGTCTCAAAATACACTTCTTTTGTATTTGTTTAACTTTCTATCTAAATAGAGTTTCAAAATAAGCATGATTTTGTATCTATATTTTTTATAAGCATCCTTTTGGATATCGTTTATTTATTTTAAAAGGAATCGTGGTGAATTTATGACACATATTTGGTACTTGTACACAAATTAAAGTTTATTAATTCTTGAGGAAATCACCATTATCACAAAGCCCTTCATAACGAATAAGAAGGACTAAAAACATCTCCGTAATGAATGTTTTGGAACTGATAGTTACAACTGTTTCATAATTTTATCAGCGTAGCAAAACGTTCACTACGAGGGCATATTATGATGATTCTTTTTTGTTATTCGTAGTCCAAAATTATTGTCGGTGGGAGAGTTGTGATCGCTTCAAGATCACTACTCGTAACGCCGGAAATGAAAAGAAGAAGAAGAATCCAAAATTATTGCAACTGGCCTCGTGATAGTGGTGAGGATAGAATATCTATGTGTGTACATTCTGTGGGTTCTGGGTTATTTTAGAAAGTGAAGCGAATCGAATTGAAAGTTATAATTCGATTTGCATTCTTCGCATTGGGTTATTCTGAGAATCGAAAACTTTCGGAAATTACATTCTTTAATACCAAATATAGTTTAGAAATGAGAACCCAAGTGCATAATGCATCATTCATGCATTTTATGCAGTATTTATGTGAAGCAATTCCTATATGTCTATATAATAGGTTCGTTCGTTGAAGCCCTGGGGTCACTATGTGGTCGCCACAAATCGTTTTTTGAATATCCTAAACTCGCCCTTAATGTCAAACTGAATGTTTTTTGCACTAAACTCGCCCTAGGTTTTTGCCGGGGCGTCAAATTGTATTTATTTTTACTCAAATGACGGATGTGGTGATTTTGTGGTTTGTCATTTTTTGAGGATTGAAAAACCCAGGTTTTTTTTGACAACTCATAGGGTTGTCAAAGAAACCCTGGGTAAAGCTCAACGAACAAACCTAATACTGTCACGTAATGGCACCGATCTCTATTAAGGTGTTTTCTGTTAAGAGAAATCAATCCATGTTACCGTTAAAGATCCAAATTGAACCACTGCCCGTATTACAAATAATAATGATCGCAAAAAACCACTCGTTTTAGTTACTTTGGCGATTACGTTTCACTATACCTACTCAATGTCGACTGCGTTCGTTTATTTTTCGTTCCGACATTTTCATTTTCATTCTCGTAATTCAATCATTCAATTTTTGTTTTAGGTTTCGCTTTATGCCTCTCGTTTCGTAATTCTTAATACGGACCCAAATTCGTTTCGTTGCGTGAAACGATACTCTCGAATTCAGGTGAGATGGGCAGTAGTGCCCGCTTTTTGGCAAGTTTTCTGGAACAGCTGTATTCCCCGTCAAGCAGCAAATGTGGGTGTTGAATTGCTCGTACATCTCCCATAGGCGATGTTCATACTGGTCGATTCGTTGAAGCAACAAATCGACCAAAGTGATCACATTGTTCAACAAATCGACCGCAAGTCAATACCAACAGATTGGTGTAACAGAGAAAGAGAACAAGAAAACAATCGCATTTATTCGCACGAAGCTTCAACAAATCGACCAATGTGAACTTCGTCATAGAAAAGATAGGCAGCTAAGGACTAGACTAAAATTAAAAGAATTTGATATCAGATGTATTTATAACGGCAGCCTTACTTTCTGAAACGAAACACATATCCTTTTTATTAGATATCACGTTTCCTTTAAGCCTGGGCCCAGATTCCATTACTTTTCAGACGATTATCGATCAATCGTCTATCGTAAATTGCGATGTCAGAAGGTTGTTTCATATTCTGCCCTAGCGAGGTATCCGTTCGGAGCGGAAAATTGTCCGCAACGTCGGACGAAATCGGAAAAACTATTGCAATAAGCTGTCAAGAAATTTCAGAAATAAAGCAATTGGTCGCACTTCAACGCAGTTCGCCTTGTGTGTTGAGATAATATTGGAGAAAAATTCCAAAAAGCTGTTCGGAAGAATACTTCAAAGCAAAAACCTCCGAATCGTACAAATCGGAGAATTTTCCTCTCCGAACGGATACCTCGCTAGGGCAGATTATCTTGCTTTCAGTGGTTGGTTGAAAGTTATTTTACAATCATCGTCTTACAAATTTTGGCAACTTTTTCAGGGTCTTAAACACATTTAAAAAAAAAAATCAAATTTTTTGCCTAAAATTCAGACGATAGTCGTCTAAAACGTTATAGCATCCGGCCCCTGAACAAAGCTTCGTTTATCTAAATTCACCACACAAGCTGCACAAACAAAAAAAAAAATACTGCTGCACAGAGTAGGTTTGTTCGTTGAAGCCCTGGGGTTGAACTTTCCCCAGGGTTGACCCAGGTTTTCTTGACAACCCTATGAGTTGTCAAAAAAACCTGGGTTTTCCAGTCCTCAAAAAACGCTAAACCACAAATCACCACACATCCCTGTCAGTAAAAAAAAATACATGCCATTTGACAGCTCTCAACTCGCCACAGCAAAAAGCTAGGGCGTGTTTGTGGAAAACCTAGGTCAACCCTAGGGCTCAAAAAACACTCAATTTGACATTCAGGGCGACTTTGGGTTTCTCAAAAAACGCTTTATGGCGACCCCATGGAGACCCTAGGGCTTCAACGAACAAACCTACTGTCAAAAACTTTAAAAAAGAAAAATAGCAAACATTTTTTTATTGTTTTTTACTCGGAGTTGATTTAAGTTTACAAAAGTCAAAATGACATGTGCTGCGTTCGGGAATGGTATCCGGATAGCTTGTTGTTGTTGTTTACGTGTTAAACATTTAGCAAAGATGCAAACCATTTCTGTCAAATAGAGAAACCAAAGCTATCTGTGAATTTTCGGTATACCTCAGATACCTTAGCGAACAGCTGATACAAACATATAGAAAATTTATTTTTATTTCTTTTCATGTTGATTTTTTGTTTTGGTGTGCATTTATTTTAGCATAAGAGTCTTTTAAAACGTATGGGAAATCGAAAAAACTAAGTTATAATCCTCTAGCAATGATATTTTGAATGTTTTTCTGTTTTCAAAAGTCGAATTTTAATATTTCACAGCTGTTGTCTGCAGCTATCTGAAAAAAGATATCTGAGTCGTTCGAAAAGATATCCAAGATACGGCTATCCGAGATAGGCTATCCGATAGGTTCCCGAACGCAGCCTCTATCTTCGGATCTCCAAACCGGTTTGAAACTTCAAAATAAAGTGACGTGGTGTAAAGTTTTTATTTCACTAATACATGAATCAAAAAGAAACAAACGGTAAACAACAAATTGCGTCGCAAAAGAAGTGAAGGTTTGTCCTCATTATTGGTTCTGTTCGCTTGATAGTTACAAAATGCAATGAGGTTAATTTTTGGAACGAAGTTCCTTATCGCGCGTTGTGAAAGTAGCCCCCTTTCACGGAAAAAATTCTTACGAAAAGTTGTCACGACACTTTTTGCTATAGTAAGCTATTGTAAGCTGTGCGGCGTCGCATGTTTCTCTGTCTGTCTGTCTGTCTCTCTCTCTCTGTCTCTCTCTCTCTCTCTCTCTCTCTCTCTCTCTCTCTCTCTCTCTCTCTCTCTCTCTCTCTCTCTCTCTCTCTCTCTCTCTCTCTCTCTCTCTCTCTCTCTCTCTCTCTCTCTCTCTCTCTCTCTCTCTTATAGAAAGCAAGCCAGATATTTTCATTTCTATTTCGCATTGAACAGTGTGGTGTCGCGACGATTATTTTTGTTGAGTGTATTCAGGTTTTTTGTAAATAAAAGGTCTGTATCTTACTCCCGTGGGATCCCGCGGGATCCCGAAACGTGTATCTTTACTTTTTTTTGACGTAAAAGTGGCAGAGCTTTTGCTTTTTTGTCACTTCCCCTCCAGCAAGAATTTACCCGAACAATTTGCTCGTGCACTTTCTTGCTTGTCAAATCGGCTGTTTGTGAAATCAGCTGATCGAAACATTTCGATTGAATTCAAATTTATATTTGAAATTAAATGAAAAATGGAAAGCATAATGGGCGCGTTCGTTGCAATTCAGATTTTAAGATTAACTGAAAAACTTATTCAGTTTTGCGTAGAACGGTTATCTAACAAGACATTACAGTTGCTACTATTTTGATGAGTTTATGTCAAAAAAATTCATTAACTTGTGGACTTTACTGGGAAAAACATTTCAGAAGCGTAAAAAACAATCAGTAATGGAGTTAGAATTAATTAATTGTATTTTTTCAATAAAAATCACGCACAACAAAATCACCATCACTTGGCGAGTATAATTTTTTGATGTCACTTATCGCATCTGACAGCTTAATAAACTGAATCTAGATTTTCAGCCTTCTTTTCCTGACTGAAAAACTGAATCGGTAAAAACTAACAGCTGATGAGTTCGTCGCCCGAGAATTGTTTTGTCGTATCTCCCAAAAACACAATTTTGGGAAATCGCATTTAAAGGTTTACGTTACTATAAAAAGAAAACGAAGCGATTAAGTTGTTCTTTTTTTAATTAGAATATATTGTGTGGAGTATCTTCTTTTTATTTATGTATTCAAAATTGTCCTAACTGTTTTGGTTTTCAAATTATAGAGCTTTTTACCCAAAATGAGTTTGTCGTATACGCCACCAAAATAAGCTTTTTGTTTCCATCCCATACACGTACGACAAAGTGAACGCACGTACGACATTTCAATATTCAAGCGTCTTGTTTAAATCGTATAGAAATTGGTATGAGAACCAGTAAAAAAAATAAAATTTTCAATGTTCACAATTAAATTTTATTTATTTTATAAAGGTTAAAATAGGATTACATATCTACATCACAAGAGTTTTTGTGTTCATAGGCAAAATCTTGGTGTGAAAAAAATTAACTTGAATAGTAATAAAAAATACAATAACAAAAAAGGCATCCTATGACCATAAGATATCAATGATATTTTCTGACTATGAAATATAAAATTAGATCTTTGAGATCAAAATGTAATTTTTGTTAGTAAACGCTTACATAAGTAACACTGTATGATTTATAAGCACACCATAGTATAAAAGTATAGTTTCAAATAATAAATTATTGATGATTTCATTCTTACGCTCTTGATTTGAACAAGGCTTCGTAGTAGTTTTAGTCTACCTTTGGCACAGAAACAAATAAACTTTTAAGATAATTCATTTTGTCATTAAATAGTTTTGACTTGTTACCTGCTAAAAACAAGACGATTTTCAGCGAACAAATTTGTTGGAATTGCCCGGCTACTTTTGTTTGACTTTTTCTATATCAAATTTTTTTTATACCCAATTTTTCTTCTGTTCGTCTTATAATAGAGTGTAAATTTTTCGTCCTAAATATGTTTAAGAAACTCTATTTTGCTAAATGAAATTGACGAAAAGTTTAATTGGCCCGCCCTGGTTGAAAATGCTTTGAAATCTGTTGGCAGCATTTGAATTAATTTTAATTTTACGTTCTTAAAGTTCATATTTTTAAGATGTCGCAAAAGCGAAGGCAGGCTAAATATTTCCAATATTTTCTCTCTAATTCCATATTTCTGCCTCTGGAATTAGAGAATCTCCAGGCTCTGAAAATTTTTGTGTAATTTATTTTAAGAATGTTGAATTTTGAATGAGAAAAATCACAGCAGTGGACATGGCCTTGTTTTAATTTTGGGGGACGCAGGAGTCACTCCAAAGAGGCAGAACTTCAACAAAAGGATTGTCAGAAAATATTTGATGCAGTATTTTTAAAACTGCGCTGGCAATATCTTTGTATTTATACTTCCTGCACCGCCGCCCCAGTTGAAATATCTATACACGTGCGACAAACCAAACCGCAATCCATTTTTTTCTCATTTTTGTCGTACTTGCATACGATTAGTCCTACATTATATGTGGGTAAGTGTATGTACGACAAAGCAATTTTAAGGTTTTATTTTAAATTTTTGATCGTATGTATTAAGCCTATACACTTACGACAAAACAACATTAAGAAAAAAAAAGATGGAAAACACATGGAATTTTTGTCGTATATGCCAAAAAGTGACGGTTACGACAAAACAAAACTCAAGGGGTGATTATTTTGTGGATATACGACAAAATGCATACTAATTATCTCAGCAACGGTAAGAGATAGACAAACTCTGACAACAGAAATGAAAAGAGCACCTTTGAAAACATAAGACTGCATATCCAGTTTAAAAAAACCCATTTTGGCGCTTACGACAAAACAATTCTCGGGCGACGAGTTGTCAACTGAAAAACTTAACGTCTGGCGAATCAGAGGCCGAGAATAGTTAGTTAATCTGAAAATCTAACTTGTGACGAACGCGCCCAATCTCTCTTTGTTGGTTTGAAAATTCAAAATAATGTTAAGTATGCAGTGCAATATTACTTTGAGCTCATTTTAACACGTTCTGAAACAAAATTGTTTGTATGGTTTTTTACATCTCTACGGAGACTGCATGATAAATGTCATTCAGCAAGAAACATCCCAAAAGGCGTATCTTTACTTTTCATTTTCGGATGGAGATTACAAAAACAACATTAAAAAGCTCGAGCCCAAACTTTTACCCGGGCTTTTTCCCAGACTTTACCCAGAAAGTAAAGAAACAGACCTATTATTAATCGAAAGGAACTTCGTTCCATCCGGGTGTCCATTGACACCTCTCAAGTTTTTTATTTTAAGTTTTAAAGTAATTGTTCAGTGGGTGCTGCTACTTGCAAGTTGCAACTTGCTACACAACTTGCTATGTAACATAAATTAGCTAAGCATTTAAAAGAAAAAAAAAATAAGTAATTTTGAGTGCACTCTGAAGAAACTTGTTAATTGTTATTTTGGTTTTAAATAATTGTATTGTGGAAAAACCCAAACTAAAAAGTTTCTAAAAAACAAGCTCAATCATGTAAGTACAAATATCCGTTAAAATTTATTTGCATGGTGACCTTATAAAAGAAAAAGGAAAAGGAATTTGACATTTTATTCATTAAGAACCTATATTTGTTCAAATCAAAAATTGATTCCATTGCAAGAATTGACATTTTATAAGCTTGTGTAAAACTGGTAGTAATTGGGAGCAATACATTAAAAAAAAAACAAAAAAGTTATTTAAAACACAATTTAACTGGAGAATAACAAACAATAGGATCGGAAATGAATAAGAAATTAATAAATAGGTACCTAGGTAATTTTTATGAGTAGAAAGCACATCGTGTTTTTTTTATGCTAGTATATAGTACAGCATTCGAGTTAAAAAAAAAACGATCTGTCCACAGTATTTTCAGTTCTATTTTCAGCAACAAGATGGAGCTCAACGTCAAAGCTTGCTGTTACTTTTCAAAGCTCTCTGTGAAATTCAAGATGAAACAAAATCAAATTCATACCAGGTTTGTTTCGTTAATTGTTCTATCAAATGAATAACGATACAAAGCCAGGTATGAATTTGTATTTTTTTCTTATTTTCCATACATCAGATTCTCTCTTACAGCTCTTTTTTTTACTATTTTTGGAGGCATCGTCCAGCAGTGAAGAAAGCTCTATGTCAAAGTCAGCTGTTCTGTTGAAAAAACTTTCGGGTTTGTTCGGGGAGTATGTAAAAAGATTTTAAAAACTAATCTTTGATGAGATTTTCCATTGGCAAACAGAATCAATTTATTTTTGATCCAAATCTGTGGTAAAGCAATTTTACACTATTGACCAGTCTTTTCGATAGATTAAGAAAGAAAATAAGTTGATTCTATTTACAAAACCATGAAATTGAACTAAAATTCTACCGCGTAAATAAACACAACCCAAATAAAATTAAGTTGAAACACGTAATGCTAGTCCCAAACATGAATTTCTATTGGAGAATGTTTGATTTTCATACATATATCCTTCCCTTTTGATCATTTTTTACTGCTTTGTTTGTTTGTTTGATTTTGTTTTTTTCTTACATTGGGCTATATTTTTTAGTCAAATAATTCCATGAGAAAAGCTATTAGCTTCAGCAAAAAAGAACTAGTGCAAAATCCTGTATTATATACACCACCAGGTAAGAAACAGGGCGAAAGTTCAATATCAATATCATTTTTATTTCTTTAATTTTTAATCGAGAGAAAAAATTTCTTTGCAAATACCACATTTTTTTTGAACACGTCCTTTCGAAAAAGCTTTGATGAACTGAAATCAATGGTGGTGCCATCATGTTTTCAAAGCTGGAAACTATCAATCCACAGCAATGCCATCCCTGTTTTCACTGTGGAAAATTACGACAGTAAAATGATTTGTTGTAGTTCCCCAAGGGAAATTTTTACTGTACTATATACTAGCATAAAAAAAACACGCCTAATGTACCTATATTACCCTAACTCTTAGCAAAGCAGAAAGTGGAGGCTAGAGGGCAGTTTTTAAGGTAAATTGTACCTACATACTTACAAGTTACAACACAAGAAGCTTTAAAGGTGACGTATTTTCTCCTCTTCTGTGGTGCATGCTGATCGGCTATGCATGCCCTTTATATGCAATTCTCAATAAACCTACGAACAAGCCCAAGCATATGCTGATGACGTCGCCTAAGCGACGGTCTCTTATGTCACTTGCCATTGGACGAAAAAAACCGTCCAGGAGCGGAGAGAGAACCGTTCCATTAGTGCAAAAAAATCGCTTCCAATGGTTCTGAGAAGTGACAGCCGCTTTTTGATTTAAAGTGAGAATCGACTCAAGAAGTGCTAATACATGTTGCTCAAATGTCAAAAAGAAAATTTTCTTCATGGAATATTTTTTAAAAGCCATACAATCAATCACAAAAGTAATGTCGCTTTCCATTGGTTTCACTCGGGGAAGCACTAATTTTAAAAACCAATGGAACACCCACAATTGTTTCTATTCAGTTTAACGTAATTTCCTTTGTGTGAGTGAAACACCTAAAAAATATTCCTGGACGAACATTTTCTTTTTGACATTTGAGCATGAGTATGTTGTCCGTAGTGATGATCCAGCTCAAACTGAGTCAAAAATACACGGTCAACTTTCCTTCCGTTCATGACTAGTCTATTCTAAACCAAGAAAGATTGTTATCGGATCTTCAAAGATGGTTACAAAACCGATGATAGATCTGGCATTAGGTGTCTTTTCGAAGAGCAAAGACATACAACTTAACGCCTCGCCTCACTAGCCACATACGCGTCCAACTTCCAACCGGAAACGTACGATACGGTTACGATAGGAATATCTGAATGGGGAGAAGTATTTGTGTTTTCAGCTACATAAAAGCTGTGCTTAAGGCCCTACTCAACACTCTAACTACTTCGAAAGTGATCCTTTCTGGAATGCGGTTGGAAGACTAAATTGCTTAAAAATCGTTTGGGTTCCATCCCATGGCATCACGGCATGACTGGAAACGATATCTAGAGATGAACTTTCTAGAGCAAGGATCTCAGACAGCTATATCAGGATCTGAACCAGCTCTTGGTCTGCCAGGTTTTTCAGAAGGGGTGCAATCAACGATTGGATCTGTCAAAAGCACAACCGCATATGCTTCCATTGGATGCAGGCAGACCAAACAATTGCTCCACGTTAATAAGAAAACTGCAACATTTTTGAAATCTCGTAGCAGAAAAGACTGTAAATAGCATGTTGACGTAGCCACGGGGCACTTCTCTTCGGCCAAGCATTTGAAATCGTTAAGCTTACGTGATCCTGCAATTTATCCAATCAGGCTACACATGTTTGGAACCGACATGGTAAGAGCTGGAGGCATAGTTGAAAAACCAGCTCCGTCTGGCTTTTCAACGGAACATCTGAAAAAGCTATAGCAAAAGAGGATTGCTATCTGGTACTACAATGGACCGGTATTTAGGTCTGAGTTCTACAGTTAGTACTTAAAAATCCTTGGAAAAAAAATATATTGCTAGATTTTGCGACGGAAGGTACTTCTGGGCAAAATACCTCCATCAGAGGAAGGTTGGGCTGATAACTGATATAATCGGCGCAAATTTGTTGGATAGTCTTACTTGATATCTTGACAAAAGTCGCGACGCTGTGATAGGCAGAGTTCGTAAAGATTCTCGATCAGGAACTTGAAACCCATTGCGTTACTGTCATTTCTTTAACTTCTTACTTGGAAAGATTTGGTTCTTTTGTTTAACTTCACCCAGGGTTGACCCAGGTTTCCTTGACAACCTTATAAGTTGTCATAAAAAAAACCTGGGTTTGCCAGTCCTCAAAAATCGCCTAACCACAAAATCACCACACATCCCTGTCATTTGAACAAAAATACCTTCCATTTGACTGCGATGTTTATTACCAAAACTCGCCCCAGCAAAAATCTAAGGCGAGTTGGGGCAAACCCAGTTCAAACCCAAGACTCAAAAAGCTCTCAGTTTGACATTTACGGCGAGTTTAGGTTTTTTCAAAGAAAGGTTTATGACGACCACAGGGCTACCCCAGGGCTTCAACGGACGAACCTATAGCACAAAACTCAAGCGTCAACAATAGACGCGTAATCTTTCAAAAGTCTGTATAATCACTCGCCTACGCAGAAGATATTACGTAATTATTACGTGCTTTGGCGAGCATTGAAACAAGTGGCAAAGATGGGTTTGATGGTTGATGACGTCAAAACGAAGTATACCTACATTTGTCATGTCATGTAACGAATTGGACAAAAAGTCACAATAGGCAGACGTAACTTCGAGGTATTGCGGATGCGGAGATCAAACGTAGAATTATTGACACCAGCCACTCGACAAAAACCGGATGAGGAAACCCTTGGGCCTTGGCCGTTTTGAAAGAAAAATACTCCGAATGTTCTTTGGTGCCGCAGGTGAAGACAATGTGTGGAGAAGAAGATACAACATCGAGCTGTATGAGCTGCACCTCGACATGAGCATAGTTAAAAGAGTAAACATCGCGAGATTACCATGACCGTGACATGTAGAGCAAATGGACGCCTATATACTCCGGCTCGACGTGTTTTCGACAACACATTGCAAGGAAATCGCTGAAGGGGAAGATCCGGTCTTAGGTGTCGTAATCAAGTAGATGAAGACTTAGCGTACAAAACTCTAGAGAGAGCTCAGTTACACCTCGAACTGTATAGTGCCCATCAAAGTATAAGTAAACTATTTCGACTGTTTTGACATCGATGAACAAAAAACAACCAATTTTGACAAAGTTTGGCTTTTGTTTCTGCATAGAAAAACGCACTAAAACGTCTTTTGCAGTTGCAGGCACAAATTAAGGTGTCAACGAATCTGGTGACTTTCAAAGCGGGGGTATTTGTTAGGGATTGAGGAACTTCGTTCGCTTGATCCATTCAGGTTTCCTACCTCCTACTAAACCTAATATCTGTTTCTATTAAAAGACTCTCATTTCGCTGGTTGTAGTTTTCTCTACTTGATAGAATACGATGTCCCTCTCTTTACGACGAACTACATACTATGTGTACTATGAGAAGATATCCTTAAAATGGCAGCCAATAGTTTGTTTCTGGTCTGGTTCACCCCCTCCCCAACACATCCCTGGATAGTTCGCAATACCCTTTTCTCCTTTAACTAATTTCCTGATTTTTTTTTTAAAACTACGCCAGACATTTTTTTCTTTTCTTTGTTATTACTATTATTCGAAATCTTTGAGTTTAATTTAAAGATTTTTCATAATAACTGGACCTTTACACGAATCAAGCTTCCTTTTTTTTTTAAACTTGTTGAGTATTTATAATGCATGTATAGCATAATATGGGATCAACAGCCTGAATACCTAACTTGCAATAACCCAGGAAGGGAGTCATGCTCTTATTAAAATAATAATTCACAAAAAAAAGAAGAAAATCTGTAAAAAGCCAAAGCCACTTACGTAGAGAAACACCCAGGATGACTTTAACTTTTTTGTTCGTTTTGAATGCTCTTAATTCCGGTTGGCAGTAATATAAAACCAACAAACCCACATCTGTAATCCGAATTCCATTAACTCGGTGGCGGATTAGGCAGCTGATATTTTACCTTTTAACCTTAGCACTTATATACGAACTTTAGTTGGGTTTCCCTTGTATACTTCTGTGAAATATAAAGCAATTCGGTCGTAAGCTATGTTTATGCAGTTGCTTAAGAGCTATGAGGTTTTTTTTGATCTGGTTCCAGCTTTTTTGATTTTCTCATGTGATGTTGTTGTAATTAGATTCTTAAAACTATTTTGTGAATGAAATGTGATGGAGTGTAAGGTGTAGTGCAAAAGTAACATTGTGTCTCGATCAAGAATTATCTAATAATACTACTTTATGTTTTACATAAGGGACACACTAAGGGGATGAAAGATTTATTAGTATAATTGAAAAGCTGTCTAAGTGAACTTCAGATGAAGCACGAAAGCAACATCATTTATAGTCCTGACATAAATGATTTGGTTGTTTAGTATATTAGATGGGGTTACATGGGCTGGGCAATATGCAAGTAAAACTTTTCGCATATGATTAAAAAATATATATTTGTTTTGGAAGCTAGAAATGGGGAAACTTACAGAATACAATCAAAGAGTGGGTGAAGCAGTGCAAAAAGCTAAGAGACAAATTTAGAACTAATCAAAGAAACGAAAGGATATTGCAATACGAAAGGTCGGGCGTCGGGTATTGAAATTTTTTGATATGTTGTTGGTAATAGTTGGCAGATGAAACCACATGTTGAAGCTAAACGAATGAACGTCAACCTGGTAGACGGCATAACGCCAAACCATTTAGGCTATAAGATATTTCTTAAACGTAAATATGTATAATTGTTAGAACGAATATTTAGTCAATAAAAATAAAAAAAATTAAAATAAAAAAACCACATGTTTTCGCAACTATCAAACATTTTGAAAGATTTTCAGCGATGACCAGGGGTTCCTTCCTTCTTGTTTAACGAAGAAAAAGAATGCAATTTGAAAACTTGAGGAAAACAAAAAATGTTGGGGCATTCCGCGCGTACCAGTGGCGTAATAGTTAGCATGCCTCCCTGTTACACGGGAGGTTCCTGGTTCAATTCTCAACAGAAAACAAAAATATTTTCCATGGGTATCAGTGTATCACATTTCGCGAGGAATTGGCAAATCGATGACATGAAAAGCACTTCATCCGTTCGGAATCGGCCAAAAATTTTAGGTCCCCTCCATTCCTTCACAAGGCATAATTGTAAGAAATGCGCTAGGTCCCGGGTCTCCTTGGTTTGTTGCGCCACCCTATTTTTACTTGCGATTATAGGTACTATAAGCCAAATTTTGCAATCGTGTAGAAAAATTTTTTTGAGATAACAATTAAACATGACATTACAATGATAGAGAAAACGAAAAAAGTGGGTCCTACAATAGGGCTTTTCGCGAAGCTATCTCTTTCTAATTATACCTACCTCGTATTTCTTAAACGTCAAATGACTACTTGTATGAAAACATATGAAATATGTAGTTTAAATTAGTTTTTCAAAGACGTAGGTTCATGAAAAAAGGAAAAAAAATTGTGTTTATCAAAACTGTGACGTTTTAAAAACAAAACAATATAAAAGTGTTGTGAAAATGCCCGCGAATCGCTGTATAAAACAATGTTCAAACCATATACAATGAAGACAGAAATCTGTAGATCCTATAGTTTTCCTCGAGTATAAAACAGAATTTCTAAGTTCTCTCAGAGGAAAGGCACAGAATGTGGTAAGAGGAAACATCTGAAACATCTGAACACTAAATTGGCTCGTGTCTGTTCCAGACATTTCATTTCAGGAAGGTAAATATCTGGTTGAAGTTTGTATACAAGTAGATCATTAATAAGAACTCCAGGGAAGAATGCAAAACTTTTGGATAATCTAATTCCAGATTGGGTACCAAGCTTATACACGCAAAAATTCAGAAATCTAGATAAACAATACCCAATCTGTATTTAGATTGTTCTTACTAGGAGTTCTTACTATAATCATCAAGAGGGTGATCTTTTCCTAAAGGAGTTCCAGAATGCGGTTATATTTCCAGTGCACAAAAAAGGCTGTTTATTCGATCCAGTAAACTATCGAGGAATATCATTCCTGAATGGAACATACAAAATATTTACATCTGTTCTACAAAAACGACTAACAGCGTGGATAGAGTCAAGGAACCTGTTGAAAGAGTTTCAAGCTGGTTTTAGAGCAGGGTATTCGACAGTGGACAATATTTTTATTTTGAGGAGTGTAGCTGAGAGCTTTCTTCTACAAGGGAAAAAACTTTACGTGTTTTTTATCGATTTCAAGGCAGCTTTTGATACCATTGACCGAGGAGCCATGCTTTACAAATTATATGGTTTGGGACTATCTCTGAAGTTTGGTCGTGTACTAGAAGAGATGTATAGAGCTACTCAAGCGGCAGCCTGGAACGGTGCTGAACTTTCCGAGTGGTTCGAAACAAAATCGGGTGTTAGACAAGGATGTCCATTGAGTCCAACCTTGTTCGCACTCTTCATTGATGACCTGATTGATTATTTACCTGGCGGAGTTGACTTTGCTGGTACGCGTATTAAGGCTTTACTTTTCGCGGATGATATAGTCATGTTTTCATATTCCCCGGAAACGCTACAGCTCATAATAAACAGAGTGTGTGAATACTGTCGGTTATGGAACTTAATAGTCAACACACAAAAGTCTAAAGTAATGATTTTTAAAGAAGGTGGTGGACGAAGAGCGGCGAATGAAAAATGGTTTTTTGATGGAGAAACTCTAGAGTGTGTCAACGAATACAAATATCTTGGTGTATATTTTTCAAAAAACCTTAATATGGAGACACATTTCAAGGAGAAGCTGCAAAAGGCACAAATGGCAATAAACATCTCGTGGAAAAAAATATTTATGAATAAAAATATCGCGCATAGCAGCAAATTCAAGATATTTGAAGCAGTAGCGGAATCGATTCTTCTGTATGGTTCTCAGGCTTGGGGAGGCCAAAAATTTAACGCTGTTGAGAAACTGTTAAGGTATTATGTAAAGAGGATATTTCATCTACCACCAAGTACACCAAACTATGTAGTTACATATGCTTGAAACGGGATTGTCGACTCTATACATAAAAACGCTAAAGTTACAAGCGGACTATTTGCTTAAAGTTTTTCAAATGCCCGAAACCCGGCTTATTAGAAAAATAGTTGTCAAAGCCATACAAAACAAAAGTAACTGGTTCAGCGAGTGGTTCGGACTAGCGCAAAGTTGCGGTATGATCTTGAACATAAACGTCGAAGATTTAAGAAGCACTAAATTGCACCTGTACGAGATAATCAGAAGAGTAGATGAGCAATGCAGAACAGATTTTATCGCTGAAGCAACTGGGTCATTATTCAGATCAATTTATAGCCGTCTTAACCACAATCTAGCAGAGAAAAACTACTTTAGAGATTCGCATAGTGTTGACATGATTAGCACAATGGTTAGGCTTCGAAGCGAATTACTAAACTTAAACTTTATACCGCACAGGACAGATTTACCATTGGAATGTAGTATTTGCAACTTAGCGGAACGGGAAGACGTTATTCACTTCGTCGGAAGGTGCCCAACTCTGAGAGAAACAAGGAGATGTATTTTTGGCTGTGACTTTTTATCGGAGGACCAGGTTCTAATGAAACTGGATGAGATGGATATACCAAGACTATATGAGTACTGCAAAATTTCTTTGAAATATAGAGAAAGAATAATCAATGAAGAGTTTTGAGAAATAATGTAACTGAAAAGATTTTTACAAGTTTAAAAAATATGAAAAGTAATAGTAAAAAACATTGTTTAAAAAGTTAAAAAAAAAAAAAAAATAGCCATTTACAAATAATTATTTATGTTGTCAATCTGGCAGACGGCGTTACGCCATGCTATAAAGATTTTTGTACTATCAATTATATGTGTAAATTAATAATTTAATAAATTAATAATCATCAAGCATCTAATATACCTTATAACCATGTTTACATAGGTACCTGAAATGAAATGTGTGGAACAGAAACAAGCCAATTTAATGTTCAGATGTTTGATAGGAGCCAACAACGGCCTGCGCCTTTCCTCTTAGCGATTTTTCAATCTAGGAGTTCTATTCCACAGTCGTGGAAAACTTAAGTCTACAGTTTTCTGTGTTCACTGTATGGCTTGAACCAGTTTGAACACTGTTTCACACAACAACTCAAGGGTATTTTCACAACACTTTTATATTATTTTGTTCTTAAGAGTTCGCAATTTCGATATACACACTGTTTCAATCTTTTTACTACAAATTCACTTCACTTAATAACAATTCTGAAACAATTTTATGTTTTTGCCTAGTACCGCCAACAATGTTTTACATACAAGTAAATTCAGCTGTCAATTTTTTTTCTTCTCTTTTGACAGTGTCACTATCGCGAAAAGCCCTATTCTGTCTGTCTGTCTGTGTGTGTGTCTGTCTGTCTGTCTTTCTGTCTGTCTGTATGTCCGTATATGGATCTACAGCCTGAACCGCTTTACCGATTTTCTTCAAAATTTGCAGTTATGGTCTGTGGAGTAGCCTACAGTGGGATTTTTGGAATTGGGTATCTAGGTCTTGAAATAATGGTACCTGCCATACAACCAGGGTGATAATACCTGTTTTTCTCAAAAACGGCTCTAACGATTTTGATAAAATTTAATTTGAGGTATTATTTCTTAATTTTTTTTGGAAAATGTCTAAAAACGGTCCCCTCATAGTGCCGTTTTTTCAAAACCGACTTTCTCGCTAATGGCTAACACCATTTTGACGAAATTTCATATTTCAAAAGTTCTAAGTTATTCAAGAAAGATTGCATATCAACATTTGAAGAATTTAGTTTTTACGAATTTTCATTAATTTTTTGAAAAACATTTGTTTTTTCGAATATTTTCAAAACGGTTTTTTTTTTTTTGCTTTATTTCAAATTTTTTGTCAATACATCTTTTAGCAAGATCTTAAAACTTGAATTTTTAAAACCACATACATATTTTAAAAAAATTAAAAACAAAAACCCGGTTTTTTCAAAAAATGGCTCTAATGTTTTTGATCAAATTTTAAGGTTTTATATGTATGCATTAGCAACTGCAAAAAAATTGGAGTTTTTATATTTTCGCTTGAAACCTTTGGAATATTTAATTTAATTGTTTTTTCAATGTTTTGGCATGACTTATTTCAATTTTCGTAATTAATGTGTAGTTGGCAATCCTGTACCATCAACTATATTAAGAGCGAATACTAAAACCATTTACTCAGCAATAAGATTTTGGTATTGTACTTAGCTCACAATCGCAAGTTCCTGCGACCTATAGTCGTGTCCATTTTTTTTTTATTACACACGAAGCCGACAGCTCTGAAAGGCGTAATTTTGTAGGACCCTACATGACCTTGACACTGTACCAAATATTTTTCAATATAATGACTCTTTAAAGAGAAATTGGACTTGGAAATGTTGACCAATCTTTCAGTTCGATTATAGATTAAAATAATGTGCGATAGTGTTGCAATGTTAAAGTGTTCATAGTAGATAGGCCGAACGCGTGGTTTCAAATCCTGCTCTGATTGTACTTCCTTTTCAGCCTCAAAGTTTTATTCGGCGCAGAACCGCCCTTGAAGGTTACATGTGAAATTACAACCACCTTATTTCCATCCACTGCACCACCAAAAAGGGAAGGCTGCTATCCTGGTATAGTAGGTACTAGGTATACAATGGACCGGCAAGGAGTTCTGAGTGCTCCAGATTAGCATAAGCCGCCTCTTTTTCTTGCATATAAAAGAATAAACTGAAGCAATAAACCAATTAGATTTGCTACCTCATTTAGTGAGCTTTATAACTGAAATTTTGAGTTAAAAAAAATTCTTTTTCTTTATGAAAAATTCGATTTAATTTGAAAAACTAGTTGTCACCAACTTCACCAACAGTATGAATAGTGTTCGGTTGTGTAACACGCTTTCAATGGAGTTATTAGAAAAACTAGACTAATACCAAAATAACTTTTAGGTTTCAGAAAAATTAAAGTGATGCCTTGTAGTGCTTTTTGTGTTTTTTTGAAAATTAGCGGTTTGTAGTTGATTTTTTAATGAATTTTCAACTTAAGGAAGGTTACTCATGACTTCACAATCTTCTTCAATGCAATGTTTGAATTGGTAAACAAGTTTTTTTTACATTTCAGTCGCAAAATTAATGATACTTTGAAACTCGGACCTATTAGGATGTTTCATTTTCCCTTAGTAACTTTTTTTTTTTTTAAAGAAGCGGAGGCTTATATGCTAATCTGGAGAACTCAGACCTAATATCCGCAGTAGCAGCCTCCACTTTTTTTTGTGTTGCAGTAGTTGGAAATAAGTTGTTAGTAATTTCACATATATAACCTCAAGGGCGGCGTCCATATGAAACTGGGAGGCTGAAAGATAACTTACAATGTATTTCATTCCCATATTTCGACGGGAACATAAACGGTAACGAGAACGGGAACCTTAAAACTACTTTACCGATTTCAAAAACTCTTTCAACTTTAGGATGCTGATGCTACAATATCCCTCATTTACAAAAACTATAGTGAAATATATAACAAAACTGACAAATTTAACAAAGGTTGACAGATAACTTCATATAAAGTTGATGAAAAATTCCACAAATATTTTTGTTTTTGAAAATATGTATAGAGGGTGTCCCGTAATTCGTGTTACATACTTCGGGGTGTGATTCTTGGTCGTATTCTAAGAAAAAAATTGTTTTACAGTAAAGTCGGTTTCTCAATTTTGACATCACTTTTTGACATTTTAAAAAAAGGCTAATTTTTGTGTACCCTGACTGACCTGTGTTAAATTCGATTTCTCTGTCAATACTGATGGTAGAGAATAATTTTAGACTTAATTTTTTGGAGAAATGATAATCTGTAAAACTGTATTTAAATTGGACTCCTATAGGCTTAGTTTTTGAAAAATGTTAAATAAATTTATGTGTAGGTATTTCAAAAGCAAATTTTTCTTGGGTATTTTGTCGTTGTATTTTTTTGTGTATTTTGTCATTTTAGTGCTTTATACAAGGAAATAATGAAAAATTCGCGCAAATACACAAAAACGATAAATTTGCTTTTATAAAACATATAAATTTATTTAACATATATTTCAAAAACAGATCTTTCATTTAATATATAAAATGAGTGCAATAATATATCTACAGTGAAAGATCTGTTTTTGAAAATATGTTTATTATTTTAACCCTCTACTGCACAAGGAGCCATATATGGCTTTTGAATTTTAAATGTCGATTACAGCTGCCACAGGAAAAGCACCGTTTTGATAGCTTAGAATAGATATTTCTTTATATGTATTTGTGCATTTGGGTTTATCTTTCTTTGTGCAATCGCCAAAAACCGCCGTCAAGTTATACAGTGCGCGCAGTTAAAGTGTAGTGCGAAAATACTAAAATAAAAGTTTAATTATTATTGACTACATAGTACCTAGAAGGTAAATATATTTTTTTTAGAGTGTTTTAATATTCGTAAGTCGAATTTAAGTGTAAAATTTTCAATTATGTTCGTCAACTTCAAAATACGACGAGTTTTTGACAACGTCCATGTATGGCTCCTTATACATTTACAACTATTTTTATGGATGTCATATATGGTTGCTGGGAGTTGAAAAGTCTTGGAAAAGAGGGTGACTTTCCTCAACTTCAAGCACTTCAAACACTCCAAAGCGACAACAAATCAATAGAATCTCAAATCCTTCGACTCCTGTTTGTTTCATCTGGTTCTTCAAAGAAAATAGAATGACGTCAAGATTTTCCGCTGAATTCCGTTCGCTTGGACTCTGTAGATCACCTTCCTGAATGGCAAAACACGACAACGAATGCCAAAAATACTGCAAAAACAGGTGTTTCATTATATGAAAAAATGTAGACTTAATCTGCGCCTGAACAAGGATAGAAATAGTTTCGCACCGTTTCATACTTAATTTATTTACTGTAAATATTATTTACTATACTAAAGTTAAGTTTTTTTTTTGATAAAGTATTTGTTTACAATTATATTTAAGAAATCTTTGTTGTTGCTAAGTCAATGAACGGAATTCAGTATTTTTTTTTTGTTTGAAAAGTGCTTAATTGCACAAGCAGCCATATATGGCGAAAGTTATTAGCTTTTAATAATATTTGTTTAAACAATTTTTTTGTTTCATTCCCTTAATTAAACTAAATGAAAAACAAAAACGACGACAAATAATTTTTTTTCTCATTGGATCATAGTGCGTGCAGTAGAGGGTTAATTGACGTTTTTAGCTACGCATATTCGCAGCCAGACCCCTCTTTACCACTGGGCCCACTGGCCCCAGGCCCAGGGTCCCCCAATCACCAGGGGCCCCAAATTGATGAAACAACACTCAACCTCTATTGGTCTATTTTCAAGAAAAAAATATATTTCGCATAGGCGAATCCACGGGGGGGTTTTCGGGTCCGGACCGATCCCCCCCTTCCCCCCCCCCCCCTCGGGAAAATAAAAGATGTTATTTGTAACATTCGGCTCCTAATTTTCAAATTTCGTTACGGGACGGAAATATATAGCATGAGCAAAACATAAAAGTAAGGGAGAAGTAATACTTTTATTTTTAAAATTCAAGAACTTTATTGATTATTATTACATTTCATAAAAAACTGAAGAGTAAGCTACCTCAAACACTAGAAAATTTTCGAGGTTTTTTGAAAAATTCACCTAGAATTTGGTCCTCGGTAAGTTGAATATGGGTAGGTATGGATATTTAAAGAAACATGACCATTTAGTCGTTCCTGTCCCATCTATTTCTTAGGTAAGTTTTGATCCTCCTCAACGTCGAAAATGATCGTTCTGGAGTTGCTGTAGTTACAGGTAGTACTGCCAAAACTCGCAAAATATAATCGACATTCTTGAACGACTTGCTATTGATAACCTGAAAAATATCGTCAGATTGATGTTTGCATATGTGACTCGATCCGATAGAAGGGACTTACTAGGCAGAAAATCGGTTGTTGGATCGTGATTGATTACACAAGTTCTTTTACTGAATATTCATGAAGCGCAATCAGAAATTGTATCATCGCTATTATTTCACAAAATATAAATTCGGAGAAACGATTTTTTAGATGGGTTTGAAATTTGAATGGTACATCAGCGCTTTTCAGAGCGTGCTGTGTAAGCTTTCACTTTTGCCTAAAAGGTGCCTTTTCTCGGATCGCGTCACATATAAACTTTTTTACATGTAAATTTTTGATCGAAAGATACTAACCAGTAAAGCATCAAGCGCATTTTGGATGTTCTGGCCGAAATTCTAACAGAAAATTTTCTTTCGAACAATCCGGTTTCCAATTTATTGATATACAATAATAAAGTGCAGAAAATAAGAAGATATGAAAATACACGAAATTATAAATCAGTTCTTCTCTGCTTTGCGCTAATCATTCGATAACTTCTTTCACCTTAATGTCAATGTGCCTGTTAATGCTCATAAGAGCAAGCCCATTCAGCCTATCTTCGCCTGTAGAATTCCTAATACAATATTTTAGACGCCTCAACGTGGAAAAACTACGCTCGCTGCTAGCAATGGTCGCAGCCAATGTTGCACCTATTTTCAGAAACTTGAAAAGGTTTGGAAAAATTGCATCGTTACAAAGATTTAATGATTCTATAAATGTCTTTGGTTGAGTTTCTGGCCCAAACCCAACGTTACACTTCATTTATTACGGTTGAAGCAGCTGCCTCAGTCGCTGCTGGCCATTGATTCATTATTACTTCCACGGTTTCATCAATATTCTCAACGTCTTTCCTGACCAATTTTTCAGGGATGGTATTTCCGATTATTGACAAAATTTTTTTGTGTTTCGCAAATCTGTCAGATATGGATGATATGAAGTGATCCAGGAAAAGTATGAATATTGATATACAATAATAATCTTCTGCTGAGCTGCTTTGGTAATTTTGTCGGTGTTTTTGACGATGCACAATCCTGGAAACTTCAATTTTTTCTCCTATAGACTCGGCTATTTTTTCAGCATCAGCGAATTTTCGTTTTACATTCTGATGATGATGAGTAAAAGTTTGAAAACAAGGACACAGTTGAGCTGAGAATTATGTTCCACAAAACTGTTTGCGCTCCATCAAAGTGACATTGAGCGCTCAGTGAGATTTTTCTTTGTGGAACTGGCGTAATAGAACAATGTGATTTAAGCATTGTATTGACTTATGATACATGGACTGCTAGTTGCATTAATTCTCTATACAAAAGTTGGATAATAATGATTGCACTTATTTTTGGTTACACTAGCCAATATCTTACTCTTAACTAAAACACTAACGACATCTGCTGTGATTTAGCTATCGTGATTATTTAGCAGTGTCAAAAATGTTTCACTAGTTTTCCGCTGAAATGATGCTCGCGTGGAACCATCTTGAAGTTGGGTCCTAGCAGTCCATGTTTAATAAGTCAATGATTTTAATAAATAGGAGCCCAACTAACGCATTTCAACTGTTTTCTGTAGCTCAATGTAGGCAAAACACAAACATACATGTATTTAGATACTGATTTGTGAAAAGCTCGAACTTAAATTTTAAATATGAAAAACAAACTTGCATCAATAAAACAAAAAAAAAAATAAATGAAGCGTTTAAATGATATTCGACTGAAATATTTTCGGGGGGGGGGGGGGGGGTTTATCCCCAAAACCCCCTCCCGCTACGCTACGCCACTGCAACTAGATCATTAAACACTATCAATTATACATATTAATTCAATCAAAACATATTATTAAGAGTTGAAGTGGTAAAGGATCTTGGTGTGCTCGTAGATTCTAAGTTTGATTTTCGGCACCATTTCGATTTTATCATCTCTAAAGGTAACTTAATGCTTGATTTTTTAAGACGTAATTCAAAAGATTTTAAAGATGCTTACACCCTTAAAACCTTATATAATTCCTTAGTACTTCCGCATCTTGAATACTGTTCTATAGTTTGGTGCCCATTTTATGCTAATGCGATACAAAGAATTGAACGAATTCAGAAAAGATTTACAAGATTTGCACTTCGAAATTTGAATTGGATAGGTGATTTGCCGAACTATTCTTCAAGATGTGCACTAATTGATTTAAAAACGCTTGAAGTTAGAAGAAATGCTCAATGTATAATTTTTATTAAAGATATTCTCTCCAATAAAATAGATTCCATCGATTTATTGAGTTTAATTACGTTCTATGTTCCGGAAAGAATACTTCGAAACAGGAATGTACTTTTTTATACACCTAGTCATAGAACTAACTATGGTTTAAATGAGCTCATCTCGCGGTCTTTAGCATTGTACAACTCCGTATGCAATGAAGTCGACATTGTAATGAATAGAGATCAATTTAAACGAAAAGTCTTAGAGTTGCTAAGTCTTTACTTGTAAATTCATGAATGTGTGTATGCAAATACCAGAAAAATCTAATTATTTATGTAAATATTATCAGAGTATTGTTAATAGTAGGTATAAATGTATTAAAGTAGTCAGCAGATTTAATCCATTGATGAAATAAATAAATAAATAAATAAATAAATATGTAAATTCATTCAAAGCGTCATCCAAAGCGCCAGCTTAGTAGCCTCACCCAGATCTTGGTTTTTAGATTGCAATTCCCGACTCAAAGGCAATACAATCGAATTAACTGATTCCATAATGTGACAGACGATTTGGAATTTAACCGTCGAAATCGTTATCAAAAGATGTAATGTAATGATATTCATATACCTACACTGAGAAAAATTTTAAACGCATTCATATTTAAACCAAACTCAAACACATATGATTTGGCATGGAACCGGTTTCTATTTAATTTTAATAGAAAACTATTAACTAATTGTTGAAATAAGTTGAACATGATTTAGTTTAAATTATCTTTGCTTTCTATTTAACCTAAACGTGTTTCTATTTGTTTTAATTGACTTCATCTAATGTTCTTTCAAATAGAATCATCTTCGTTTCATTTGAATATGTCCGTGTTTGAAACAAATTCGTTTTCTGTTTAAAACAAATTGTTTCGTTAGGTTTTTTAAACCGATTCACAGTTATTTTTATTTATTTATTATTATTATTTATTATTTTTTATTATTATAAAAGTTTTAAGACGTCAAAAGCTTTAAAGAAACCATGTAAAGAAAGAAAAAACACTTGAGTTTATTTTTTTTACAAAAATTTATTTCTAAAATAACATTTTCCATAATTTATAGTATGTACATGTAAAGGAGGGCTAGTAATATAAGAAATATTCTTGATATACAGAGATTTGTCAAGCTTTTTACCAATTTCAAATGATTTCTAGTATAACATTTATTACGACATACATACATACATACCTTAGTTTCATTTGGAAATATTGTTAAAATTTTTGTGGAAATTACTTCGAAATCACAGGGATGTAGTGTTTTTCCGCTGTTTAAGACTCTTTCTAATATTATATTAAGATGTTTTTCTAGCTGGCTACCGTTTTTCTCGTGAAAAGAATTTACTGCTTTGACTTTGTCCTTTTGTTGTGGTATATCGAATGAATTCTGAAATGAATAATGGCACAGTATTTAGGTAGGCTCTTAAAACTTAATTTTCTTTACTTACATCTACCAAACTGAAAGAACTTGTTGATGTTTCTGGAAATTTAACATTTAACATCCAATCAGATACTTTAGTGCCGACAGAAATTGTTGTACCGTCGATATTAAACTGCAAACGTTATTCAAAATGATTTATACAGATTACTATTCAGGTTATTCTAGTGGTATCAGTGAATACCTACCTTTTCTTTCTTGTTTCTCCCATATAAAAAGCCTTTCCCTAAATTCAGCCCTAGGGCCAACTTTTGGGATAAGATCCTTTATCTTCTGTAGAAAGAAATTTTAGTCTCTCTAGCGTAACTTCGCTTTCTAAAAAAATTTTAAAATGAATGAACTGAAGTTTGATATTGATATCAGATGCTGCTGGTTCCTAGATATTCAAGAAAAAAACACAAAGAAAACAAAAAAAATTATATAACAAATTGTAAGATAAACAAGCGGGTAATAGAAAATAATGCTTTATCACAAAAATTTAATACGTTCAACATAATTGTAAGAACTTGTACTTACCATGGAGAAGAGGAAACAACGAAATTAAGTTCCACTCCTCAAGTTAATCCCTCAATCCTTTTTAGTCTGGATGCACAGAATCTGGTTCAATTACAAACACAGTATTTAAACACTCTGCGTCCAATGTATAGGAATTAATTATTTCCCCATTTGACTTTTTTTCGTTAGCACCTCCGAAAATCACCTTATAAATATCACTTGAAATCAACTTTGACAGAATAATCACTTAGATTTAACTTGGCGGAAAAAAGACCTACGCGCACGACAATCCTTATTCATTTGACTTTTTCAATGGTAACGCCAAGCAGCTTCAGACAAATACAGTTATATATTATATTTTTACTTCGTTTGAGTTCAATTCAAATAGATTCGAGTTCGAACATAACATTTTCTATACAATTTTTTTCTATTGTAAATATTTTGACTTCGTTCATATTTGAGCCAAACTCGTTCACGTTTGTGTTATGTTTAATTATATTATGTTCTTACACCGTTTGAGTTCAACTCAAATAGATTCAAGTTTGAATGTAACTTTGCTTAGTTTGTTTCTTTTGTAAATATTTCAACTTCGTTTATGTTTGAATCAAACTAGTTCATGTTTGTTTTAAATTAAATTTTGGGTGTCCCCTCTTTGTTTGAGTTCAATTCAAATAGATTTAGATTTGAGTAATAATATTGCTTATTTTTTTCTCTTGTTTTAATATCTAAACTGCGTTCATGTTGAAAACAAACTCGTTCATATTTAAATACTTTTAAATAAGTAAAATAAATAACAGGCTTTTCAAAAATCAAACAGGGATTATTTTGATTTAAGCCGACTTTACTTTAAAAAATAGTTTTTTCGGATCTAAATAGATTTCAATTCGGTTTTAACAGAATTCTATTTGTACTGATTTAAACATATAGTTAAACATGCTTCTATTTGAAAAAATCATGGTTCAATTTTCTCAGTGTATATAGTATATATATAAATAAAATTTTGAGTAATATACCCCCCCCCCCCCCCCCCCCCCTTGCCCAAATCCTGGATCCGCCACTAACATTTCGATACATTTAACAACAATCTTTGTTGAACATTTTAAATCACATTCCCTCCGAAATTATATTCAAATTCAAACAAAAAAAGAGGTCACTCAAGTAATGATCAGGACAACGAAACCATACACTCCCTTGTGTTCGTTTCAGGGCACTTTTAAAAATCGGAAAAAACATCCATACGTGTATCTTACGATCGAAGTTAAATGGTGTTGTGAAGATGGAAAACTTCTTGTGTATCCTTCTAACATTTGCGATGCGATGGTCCGAAAGTGTTACTACATATTAATAATTTTTGTTTGTTTTCACTAATTGTGGGTTTTTTATTTTTTTGCTGTCTATTGTTAATGTAGGAGTTGCATTTGTGTAGAGAGTGTCCCTACTCATTATTAGATATACTCTGGAATGAACGGCACTCATTTTTTTAAGATTTCAAAGATGAAGTGTGTTGCCTGCTCCTTTAGGTTCAAAAAAAGTTGTAAAAAGTCTTTCTCAAACAAGATGGTCAGCGCGAGCTGATGAACTAAGCGCCTTATATAATGATCATCAAAAAATTGAAGAAGCTTTGATGCCTATCTTTAACGATTTACGACAGGCACGAGAGGCCAGACAGGAAGATTTGCTGAGTGCAATCGATGAATTTATAAATGGGCTCAAGGACAATTTTGATAACTTTGACTTATCATCCTAAAAAAAAACACAGATTCCGAGTTTAAGAACCGTTCTGAAAGGACTAGGTGTGGAACAGACTTTTTTTGACGGCTCTGAACCCTCAGTAATTTTGGCTGGGAAAGAAAAGTTCGAAATTGAAACCTTTCTTTCCATTGTTGACACTCTAAGCGTTGATTTGAAACAGCGACTAGGTTCATATACGAATATTGGCCCACGTTTTGACTTTTTTTCAATTAAAAAACCTGAATTCAGAAGACTTAAAAGAAAACTGCAAATCTTTTGCTAAATTTTACACTGAAGATGTAAACGGAGATGAACTACATGCTGAATGCCTGGATTTAAAAGCATACTGGAAAACTATTCGACACCAAAATGGAAAAATTGGTAATATTCTAGAACTTTATAATTTCTTAAAAACAAATAAAGTTGAAGATGAATTTACAAGTGTTGAAATTGCACTTAGAATTTTCTTAAGTATGATGGTGACCAACTGCAGTGGTGATCGTTCCTTATCTCTAAGTTAAAAAGAATAAAAAACGAACTCAGAAGTACAGTGGTTCAAGAAAGATTGACAAGTTTGTCGCTGATGTCAATCGAAAGCGACATCCTCAGAGGTATCGATTTTGTAGATATAAGTAATCACTGATTTTGCTAATCTTAATCAAGAAAAAGACTGCTTCAATAAACATTCCTCTTTCCATCTTTTTGCATATCAATATTTTGTCCCTTAAACTACATTCCTTAAACTATATCTGAATTTAATTTTCTGTTATTTAAATTTTGTTTATTTTTGAATTCTTATATGAAAAATTTATTATTTTGTTTTTATTTTTACATTATTTATGTTTATGTTAACGTTTATGTTAAAACATAAACATGCTGCAATAATTATTTACTTTTATAATGATTTATAATGATTGATGAAAAATTGATTCAACGTTATGTGTTTTTTTCTGTATACCTTTACTACACATCATAACATTTTTATAGAATCATACCTATACATGGGCCCCATTTTCAAAAAGTGCCCAGGGCCCCCAAAAGGGTAAAGACGGCCTTGTTTGCAGCTAAGTATTAGCCTTAAGCTGGACTTACACTCATCTTTGAATTTTGTAATTGAATTATTTTTAGCTTAAACTTAACTGTATTTAAAGCTTCTGCTTTTTATATTAACATTTATAGTTATAATTTTTACATTAGGTAGATATGTATGTAGTTTTTATTTAACTTAGGTAGAATGCCTATTTTAAGCTTGCCACTAATTGCTAAGATGTTTTATCTTAATGTGTACAAGCAGTCACTGAAAAAAAATTCTATTAAAATGTGCAGGAACCTAGGTACCTACAATACTTCTTACATCCTTATTCCTTAGAAACATGATTTTTTAAATCTTTGAGACGGAAGAGATGTGAATTTCTTAAAAGAATGCAGTCTCTTTAAATATACATCGTATAACAAAGACAATTGGAAAGTCAATGTCGAGGAAGATGATGACTATAGACTGGTCACTGAGGAACTAAGCAAACATAAAATTCAGTGGCACTCGTATGAAAACAAATCCACAAGACCAATAAAAGTAGTAGCCAGAGGCCTACATTCCTCATGTTCTCCAAAAGAATTAGTAGAAGACCTTGTTCAAGCAGGCTTCCAAGCCCTTGATGCAGTCAATCTTATTAAGAATGAGACTACTAAGAACTCTGCTGGGGAACCAATGATAGTAAAGAGATCCCTGCCTTTATTCACGCTATTTTTCGACAGCAAACAAAGTCTTGAAAATGTCTATAGTATTCGATCAATCTTGGGCATAAAAGTCAAAATTGAACCACTGCGAAAATCAAAAATTGTTCCGCAGTGTAAACGATGCCAAGCATTTGGCCACACCCAAAAATATTGCAACCGCAAGTTTGCTTGTGTTAAGTGTGAAGGAAAACACGCAACTAAAAACTGTCCATCAAGCAAAGAACAGAAAGCAAAATGTGTAAACTGTCAAGGTAATCACCCTGCAAGCTATAGAGGCTGTCCAGTTGCTAAAAGATTTCAAAAATCCAAAAGCAAAATGACATCCGGTGCAATAAAGCCAAGCAATTCAGCCAACACAAAAAGAACTCCTGAAGCTGAAGATAAAGGTAAGAAAGAACTGCCGAAAGAAGCTGTTAAAAGCAAAAGCGACGAAAATAAATCCTATTCACAGATTGTTAAAAACGTGAGGAAGAATGAAGAAACTTCCATTAAAGAAATTCTTGAACTTATTCTTAAAAGAATTGACAATCAGGATTTGAACATCAAACGGCTAAGTGAAGAAGTCGCTCTTAAAAAACAATGATGGACAGAACACTAAAAATTGGAACATGGAATGCAAACGGTCTTTTACACCATTTATCAGAATTAAAAATCTTCTTAGACATCGAACACATAGATATTTGTCCGAAACTCATTTCTCAAGTGGACTGGTTCTTGATGATTTAATATCAAACTATATTTGCTACCACGCTCCTCATCCAGCTGATAAGGCTAGAGGTGGATCGGCAATCCTCATAAAAAAGAGCTTAAAACACCATGAAGAAGCTATGTTTACAAACGAGAATATGCAAGTAACAATAATTAGTATTGGTATGAAAAAGAAAGACTTCAAGTTGGCATCATTCAATATACTGCCCGCCAAGGCGTTCCCAGACTGAAGATGATTATACAGAACTGCTAAATCTACTAGGACATAACTTCCTTGTTGGCGGTGACTTCAATGCTAAGCACACCCATTGGGGATCCAGACTTATAACAACAAAGGGCAGAAGGCCTTACAAAGCATGCCTCAAATACAATTGCTAGTTTTATTCTTCCAGATCACCAACTTACTGGCCATCGGATACTAGTAAAATACCAGACCTTGTTGACTTTTTCATAGGTAAAGGCATCAAACGAAACCACATAAGAGTCGAAGGTAATTATGACCTATCATCAGATCATACACCGGTGATTTTATCACTTAATGAATCAGAGATAATGGAAAAAAGTAATCCTAAGCTTGTAAATAATAAAACAAACTGGAGTGAATTCAGAGAAAAGCTTGAAAGCTATATAAATCTCAGATCCCCTATGGAAACAAAAGAGCAAATCGACCTTGAAGTAGAACAATTCATTGCCGATGTTCAACAAGCTGCAGAAGAAAGTACACCAACTTACTCGAGTAGGAAGCAAACTGAAACAAAATACCCTGCCGAGATAAGAGAGTTGATATTGGAGAAGAGAAGAGCTCGACGAAAATGGCAAAAAACTAGATTTCCAGACGATAAAACAGCGTTTAACCGGCTAAGCAACGAACTGAAAAAACAAATCTACGAATTCAAAAATGATTCAATAAGTAGATTCCTGAAAAATTTAACGACTGATGCTTCAACCGATTATTCGCTCTGGAAAGCAGCTAAGCGCCTGAAAAGACCGCAGTTACAAAACCCGCCAATAAAATCTCTAAACGGGAATTGGATCGGAAATCCGAAAGAAAAAGCTAACCTGTTTGCAGAACATCTTGCGAATGTTTTTAAGCCATTCCCAGCAAATACATCTGAAAACAGCTTACAGTTTATTGATAAAGTCGATGAAGTTGACATACCAACTGTAACACTCAAAGAAATAAAAAGTATGTGTCGAAATCAACTATCGAACAAAAAATCACCTGGGTACGATCTAATAACTGCTCAGGTTATGAAAGAAATGCCATCAAAAGCCTTCATAAAACTCCAATTCATAATAAATGCATGCCTAAAGACCCAATATGTCCCACATCATTGGAAAATTGCTGAAGTAATTGTTATACCAAAGCAAGGTAAGCCACCAACAGAAGTGACGTCTTACAGACCAATATCGCTTATACCAATAATGGCAAAAGTCTTTGAAAAATTGCTACTGAAAAGACTATAAGCAAAGTCATAGAAGAAAGAAATCTAATCCCAAATCATCAGTTTGGATTTAGAAATAAACATTCCACGATAGACCAAGTTCATAGAATAACGGATGCAGTTAAAAAAGCATTAGAAGAAAAACAAGTATGTTCGGCTATATTCTTAGAAGTTGCTCAAGCATTCGACAAGGTATGGCATGAGGGGCTAGAGCAGTGGTGGGCAGAAAATTCAAGAAATCGCAGAGGAGGGCCAGAGTTATTTAAAAAAAGTAATTAAATTTTTAATCATATTAAAACATTACAGCATTACACATTACAAAATTGTTCAAAACTACTATTCAACTTTTATTCGAAGGCCTTGCAATGGTAGGCGTGTGAGATGTATGAAATTGCTTTCGATTTGCCATAATATTTTCGAAGGCAGGTTCAAGCTTTGGCGAAGTAACTTTCAGCAGCGTGAAAAGGTGTTCATCAGTAAGTCGGTTTCTGATTGAGTTTTTCCGCAATTTCATGGTCGAAAAAGTCTGTTCGCATACGTACGACGAGGCAACGGCGACGACGCAAACAGCCATAATTTTCTGGGCGTGAGAAATCATTTTTAGGAATTCAGCTTTCGGCAGTGTTCTTTAAAATTCTAATTTTGTGGGATTTAAGAACAGTTGTTTTAAATGGGTGCTGCCTGCATTTCAATAATTTCCAACTGCAATTTCGCAGAGACATTCGGCCCTATTGTGGTAACCGTCGGAGCGGAATTCTCTCCGATCGGAGACATTTTGCTTCGTGGTAGTTCTCCGATCGGACGATCCGACGTTCTCCGATAAGTTTTTGTTGCGGAGATTTTAGTTTTCGGAATGCAATTCATTGCTGCATTTGTGAAAAATTTCTACTACTTCGAAGCAAAATTGAATCTCCGAAGAAAGATGCGTTGCGGAGAAAACTCCGCTCCGACGGTTACCACAATAAGGCCGATTCTCCGGATCTACATTAAACGGTATCGAGAAAACATCCAGCGACGACTGAATGTCTTTGAAATCTTTAAACCTAGTTTCGAAGTCTGTGTGAAGTTTTTTCAACACCTGACTGAATTCTTTCAGTTTGTTTTCACCCACTAGTGATATCGATTTTAAACGCGGAAAGTGAGTAAAATCGTTCCTAGTCATGCAGTGGTAAAACGGAAAAAGCTGGGTTTTAAGTGATTTTAGGCAACCCCTCCTCTCATCAATCTTATCTTTGAATTGGTTCTTTCCTTTGTGTGTTCGAGTAAGAGGCCAATTAAAGCTATAAGGAAAAACCATCAGGAAAAGTTGAGACAAATGGAAACATTAATTTTTCCCTGGTGAGCGTTTATAGCCAACATGAAAAATATGTCAGTTGCCAGGCTCTCATCACTTCGCAGCCACACACCAGCAACTGGTTTTCCTTACGCAATTCACACAAAAAAAAAAATACGCTGCGAGTCTGTTAGTGGGATCCAAATAATTGGAACGATTTGTTCCATTTTGGTTGAAACTCCAATCAGCTGACAAGAAAAATGAAAATATTTGTTCATCAATTATACATTTTCTGGGCGCAAAAAATTCTTTGAGTGATTTGCAATCGATTGATGTAACATTTTGTATTTCAAATCGAAAGAAAACCTAGTTTTTAATCCATTTGAAAATTTTTCCTGATTTTCCATATCGCTATAACTGGCCCCTGAATCGGTAAAAAATGCAAAATCGATATGCTAATCTTTGTCTTCGAAATATTATAAATATAATAATATAATCTTTGTCAAAATATAATTATCAAGGGTCATGTCGAATGACCGTCGCGTCGGGAGCCGGATTAAATGCTTTCGCGGGCCGGAGTTGGCCCGCGGGCCGTACTTTGCCCATCACTGGGCTAGAGTATAAACTGCAAAGGGACCTACCCAGGCAGTACTACGAAATACTAAAATCTTATATCTCAAACTGGCTCTTCAGAGTACGGTATGATCAAGAATATTCAAAGCTATGTAATATACAAGCCGGTGTTCCACAAGGAAGCGTCCTAGGACCTACCCTGTATTTGCTATATACATACAAGGGATATTCCAGTGGATAACATATTATGGCTACTTTTGCAGACGATACTGCAATTTTGGCATCCAGTAAGTGCGTCGTCAAGGCTGCTGAGAAATTGCAAAATGCCGTCGACACCGTTAGTGATTGGACCAAAAAATGGCGTATCAAGCTCAATGAAGCTAAATCTGCACATATAAACTTTACAAATAAAAAGTTAAGCTACGTACAAATATTCATCAACAATCAAGCTGTACCTTACGCCAACACGGCCAAATACCTTGGGATGAATTTGGATGCAAAGCTAAAATAAAAAGAGCATATCAAAAAGAAAAGGGAAGAGCTCAACTTGAAGTATAGAAAAATGTACTGGTTACTCGGTAGAAATTCTGACCTATCTGTCGAAAATAAAATAATGCTTTATAAACAAGTACTTAGACCTGTTTGGACCTATGGAATCCAAAGAAATACAAAGAAAACAAATACTGAAATCATCCAAAAGTTCCAAAACAAAGTCCTTCGTGGAATAGTAAATGCACCATGGTATATAAGAAATAGCGATTTACATCGTGACCTACAAATAGAAATGGTTACAGAAGTTATAAGAAAACATGCTGTATCACACAATCAGCGACTGCATAGTCATATCAACTCTGAAATGGAGTCCGTATTAAATAGGAGAGGCAATGTTCGGAGATTAAGAAGAACCAAGCCACACGAGCTAATGGTCTAAAAGTCATGGGAAGCATTAAAAGTTTAAGCTTCCCCTAAAGCGATTATACAAGCCGTGTTTTGTTGGGAACTTATATTCACTTCAGCAAAACATCGCAAAACATTGCTCATGGAAAAACAACAACTCTAAAGTGAATAGCGAAAGTGCACAAATATAACTCACTTGCCGAAGTGAACAACAGGGATGGCTAGTAAATGGCGTTTATGGGAAAATGAACTTGGTAAGTGAATATAGCCAAAAAATGAGACTCGCAAGTGAAGTGAATATAGAAATTCCCAATAAAACACGGCTATTATTGAGAAAGAAAAATCTATTGTCGATCGTTCATAGATTGGTTCTGATTACGAGGAGTTTTTAGTGACTAGTGAGGTAAGTGTCCCACACTACTTGGTATCGAATACTGCCAAGTGTCTTTTGAAGATTTCCTCCTGAAAAAAAAGGTTCTTTAAATTGAAAAGTGATTTTAAAATAGGCAATTGGAATAAAGTCCCGTGTTCTCATGGCTTTTGAAAAGGAATATAGGTATGTAGTGTACCTCAGGGAATAGACTCACGCGCATAGAGAATCCGTCAAACTCACTGTCACCGCTCCACTGCCACCCGCATCGGATTTATACAAAGTGAATTATGCTGAAACATGTAGGTGGGTGTGGAAAGGTATAGAAACATGAAGCTGCAGCTTTGGTGATATACCAACTGTGGTTTCAAAACGCTTAATAGACACGACAAGACAAGGTACTACCTACCTACCTAGATAATAAGTTAGTATTGAATCGTTCTCAAAATAAGAAGATCTCTGTCTCCCCCTTTAACAAGGTGCCCAACCCTTTTCTAAAAACACCTACAGACCAAAATTTATTCCTTAAATTTATCGATTTATTTTGGTATCGCATCGTTAAGCTATCACCTGTCCTAGAATTCAGTTGAAATGTAGGTAGATATCACACGCATCATGTACCTACATAGCTCCAAAATAATGGCGGTGCAGGTAAAGTTTCTTTCTTTCTCCTTTTTCTATTTTTAGCATTAAAAAAACTCAATCCCACACCCCTCATGGCGGAAGAAAAAACTCACTCAAATTCTGCGCATGAACGTTTCTATTTAATCAATCCCTTCAGCATATAGGTACACTGTTTGAGATAAAACTTGATAAACAAGCGCCTCCTTTCCAATTTCAATTTCCATACGCCATTAATGCGCACGTTCAAATTGATTTCCCTTATATACCTACATTCCTACTTGTGACTACAGCTACATTGCTACAGCCCATCCCTAAAATGTCTTCTTGTTTTTTCAATTCTTTTCAATTCTGATATACTATCCATAACTTTGAAGGAATAAATGACTTAAATAAAAAAAGAATAAAAATGTAGATAGGGTTGGTATATGTACGCTTCCGAACATTTTAAAGTGACCAAACAATTCGTCAGCTTATGCAGTAACAATTACAACATGAGAAAGCCATCAATTCCCTATGATCACGTTAGATTCATTGTTCGTGACTGGATTTCTCAGTGACAAAGCTGCATAAATCTTCACACTTAATTCTTTGAGCAATAAGACCAAGCGCGGTGTTTAGAATGCAAGGGGATTCTCGGATTATGGATCTATTTACGTGCTCTGAGGTATCATCAGATATATTGCTTTACCAGTCAGCAGCTTATATCCTACCTAGGTACCCTTACATTCCAAGGATGCAAATGCAAATGTTTTGTTCCATATGTGATGTAGGTATATTCGGTAGGACCTATTTAATTTTCCAGAGAGACTTATTAAGTTCCTCATCATAGGAATAGCAACTATTGGTAGGTAGGTAGTAGCGTTTCAGTTCATTGAATGGCATATGTTTTCACTTTGTTGAATGGTTTCTTTTCGGTGCAAAGCAGACGCAGAGGATCAGGATTATGCGCTACTAATGGTGCGTGGTAAGTTGTTTGCAAAATTTGTTTTGCTCTCTATTGTGACTTAAGGGATAATGCGCTATAATATCTATATATTGGTTTTAATCCCTTGAGCATTAATTGCTTGGGAAGTTCAGAATAAATACTGCAGAGATTATAGGCAACAGTAGATGCGTAGACTCAATATATATGATGTTGATGACATGAATGTGTCATTAGGAGACTGCGGTTGTTTCCAAATGACGGGTTTTTCCACACCAAGTATAATAATGCGGATCGGATAATATAGGAAGACTGCTCAATGATTTCCAAACGATAATATAGGGTTATCCTGTTAAATGACTTATGGATGTTTGCTGGATTTTTATCCAAGAATAGTGTTTTTAAAAAAATATTGACATAAGGGATATAAAACCTGCGGTACCTAAACCTATCCATGTTTTAGAAAATATAATGACAAATATCTAGGTACCCGTATACCTATATAAGGGCCACAGATCAGAGAGATTGGAAACGAAGTGACACTTCACGAAATGACTTCCAAGAATAATAAATATGTCTCCTTGAGAGGCAATTTTATAAGACTAGGTCTAAATAAGAATTTACATACCGGAAGGTTTAAGAGTTGAAATCGGATCAAGGCACGAAAAGTTTAGTTGTCAGATTAGGTAACAGAAGAAAAGATGGTCACCAAACACACCAACAAAAATATGTCTTTTTGTCTGTTGCCTAATTCGTTTCATCGCCGCGAAGCCAATCTAATCATTGGATGCTTTATTTGACCAAAATTCTTACGGTAAAGAATGTTTATTAATAAAGAAATAAATAGGGTGGCGCTACAGAGCCCCTGGGCCTAGCGCATTTCTCACAACCATGCCTTGTGAGGGAATGGAGGGGACCTACAATTTTATGCCGGATCCGAACGGCTTTTTGAGAGAAAGCGCTTTTCATGGCATGAATTTACAAACGGAGGACTTGCCAATTCCTCGCGAAAGGCGATACCCGGAAAAAACATTTTTTGTGCCTCTGCTGGGATTCGAACATCGAACCTCTGGGTTAGCAGGTGGACATACTAACCATCGCACCACGGGTACCACAAGAATGTTTATTGCAAAAATAAATATAGCGTTGAACTTTTGCAGAATATCCAAAGAACAAGTTTGTCTATGCAGTTATTAGGTATACTTAGAATATCACTAAAGTGCCTCACCACTTGTCATAAGAGGCAACTAAACGAGAAATGTAGACAATTACTTTGAAAATTAAAAGTGAGCCTGTCGACAGTGAAGAGAGATCAAACTCAAGAATGGAGCATGTACGTGGCGAAAACCCCGCCCGAAACCACTGCTTCTGCGGATTGGACGAGGATTGAGAGTCGCGAGTTGGAACGTTGGAAGCATGACTGGTCAAAACTTCGAACTGGTGGAAGAAGTGAAGACACGCATGCGAGTAGACATCTGGTGTGTCCATAAGAAACAAAGCGGGGGTATACAGGAAACAGGGCCTGGTTTGTACATAAAGACAAAAGCTTACAAGATGTTCTATACTTTAGCCCGGGTCAGGGTAAAAACGGAATCGGTATCATCCCTGCGGAAGAGTAGCCAGTTCACCATTTCGAATATTTTAGTGACCGTTTGATGTTTCTTACACTGGTGAAGCAAGGAAATGTAGGTATGGAATATTGTCCAGTGGATAAACTCCCCAAATTGGTTGTGATCAGGTGGAAAAAGTTATGCTTTAGTTAGATTTTGACAATCTTGCTGAGGAATATCACAAAAGAGGAGTTTTTTTTTGTAATTTGAACGGCATTTTGGAAGGCAAACGAGGTATATGAGGACTGCCATGAAGGATGAAGGTATATGATACGGTACCATCAGGAACCCTATAGATGAAGATATCCTAAGTATGTGTAAGTCACACTGTTTTATCGTATCATGTTCGACAAACAAGACCGACATCTTGTCACTTACAGCAGAGGTTTAAATGAAACCTTAGTTGACTACCATTTGGCACCATGTTTATAAAACCTGGGATGAAAGTAGGGGAGCCATATCATTGTTAGGGGTCGCAATAGTTTTTTTTTCGCCGCTTATATCATTTTTCCTTTAATTTTAACAAGAGATCTAATATACCTACATTGAAGTTACCTTTAAGTCCAAGACAGGTGGGCTCCTTCAATTAATTGTTCATTTCAGATAGCTATTCCTTGACGTGCTCTCAACAAGAGCTTATCTTATTGGACCATCTCACACAACAAGTGAACTGTATTAAGAACTCTTTAAATCGAGATCTTGATTTAGTCTTTACTTCTGACTCTGTTAGTACTGTCGTTCTTAAACTTAGTTCAAAATAAATAAACAAACAATAGTTAATAATTCTAAGGGAATTGAACAGAAACACAATTAGAAATTTTCATTCATTATAGCAACTCTATATCTGAGCGCAATTTTGTAAAATTCGTACAGTTTGACAACATCCATTTTATTCAATAAACTTATACCTAACTTGATCTTCAAATAAAAAGTTTTTTCTAAATATGTATAAGGAATATATGATTTCTCTGTGAATTGGACATTCTCCAACGAAGTGCACAGTATCCTCTCTTTCAGCCAAGTTACACATATTACATACTCCAGCGGTAAATCATCCCTGTGTGGAATAAAATTTAAATCGAGTAGTTCACTACGTAGTCTGACCAGCATACAGATCACGTGTATACGTTATTCAAATCATGAAAGTAATTTTTCTCTGCGAGGTTATGGTTTAGTCTGCTGTAAGTTGTTCTGTACAAGGAATTAGAAGCTTCTGCAATATAATCAGCTCTACATTTCTCATCTACCTTTGAAATGACTTCATACAGGATATTTTTAGTGGCTGATAAATCCTCGATGGGTGTACTAAAATTAATTTGACATCCTTCAGCTAAATCTTGCCACTCATGGTACCTACCAACTATTTTGGTCTTGTATCGCTTTTATGGCCACTCTTTTCACGACACGAGAATCATCATATTAAGAATTTTAAGTAAGAAGTCAGAAGATTTCGTATTTAGAACAAATTCTAGCAACATATTCATATTCATCGTGGAAAGTAGAATCTGCGTTTTCGCGTTTGAACGTAAATTCATTCAAAGCGTCATCTGACAGCTTAGTAGCCTCACCCAGATCTTGGTTTTTAGATTGCAAATCCCGACACAAAGGCAAAAAAATCGAATTAACTTATTCCATGACGTGACAGGCGATTTGGAATTCAACCGTCGAAATCGCTGTCAAAAGATGCAATGTCTTTTGCGAAATATCTCGATCTTTGATTTCTTCCAAAGATTCAATAACAGCCGGTTGCAATTCAACGTACGTTTCAATCATGAAACGTACGTTGAATTGCAGTCATGAGACTGAGTCCACCTGGCCAAACAGACTTCAACTTTTGTTTTTTTTTCTCACTTTTGTTTGTCATTTTTGAAATTTCTTGGTGTAGAACGTTTTGTCATTTAGGCCAGTGAAAAAATGCTTCAATCGCTCCGATAGTTTCTGACACAATTTTGATTCCTGACACTTTTTGTACACTTTTGAGCAATAGACCCCCCCCCCTCCCCTTGCCAAAATCCTGGATCCGCCACTGCATGGTAGGTACCAACTATTTTGGTATTGTATCGCTTTCATGGCTACTGTTTTCACGACACGAGAATCATTTATTTTAAGAATCTTAAGTAAGAAGTCAGCTTGTAACTTCAATGTTTTTATAAACAAAGGTGAGAGACCAGTTTCCAACATGATGACGTAATTCGGTGTATTCTTTTGATGAAATGCGTAAGGAGTTGTTCAACCGAGTTGTACTTCTTGCATCCCCATACCTGTTATCCATACAAAAGTATGTTCTCAGCTACTGCTACAAAAACCTTAAATTTGCTACTGTGCGCTATAAACTTATTCATGAAGCATTTTTTCCATGTCAAATTAATAGCGGTTTTCGCCTTAACCAATTTCTCCTTTAGGTGTTTCTCCATATTAAAATTTTTTGTTACAGTAATGCCAAGGTATTTGTAGTCGCGTACACATTCAATATTTTCGCGATTAAAATTCCATTTTTCATTTGATAACCTTCGATTTATCGATGTTGACTATTAAATTCCATAGCTGGCAGCTGAAAGGCAAACCAAAACTTTGCTAATACAGGCATGGAACAATCCAAAACCGGGAGGCTTGTGGACTCATCCCTTATAAATAAATAAATAAATAAATAAATAAATAAATAAATAAATAAATAAGGTTGAAAACAAAAAATTACGGGGTTCCTCTTTGCTGTTTACTGCAAAAATCTAACGAGTGACAACCGATAGTGTGACCAGGCTGCCAGCTTCTGCTTGCTTCTGCTACTGCCAGCTGCTGGTAAGAAGCGGCTGCAAAGCAGTAACCAGTGCTTTAGGATGTAGGTACCTACTGATAAATCATTCGTCGCACATAGGAGTATACGTATCGAAAACCTGGACAAAATTATTTTTTTAAGTAAAACACTTTATCTTAGTTAGAAATTATTATTTAAACAATAAAAAACAGTTTTCACATATATTTCGTTCGGTTTTATGTAAATAGCTTGAAAATTAAAAATAAATTAATGTGTTTGATCGCTGTATTCTGACTCTTCATTTGTGTCCTCTGGAAGAAGCATTTCCATAGTTTTATTTGAAAACTTTTTTTTTATTCTTTGTAGACGGTTTTCTGAGGCAACTTAAAAGTGGATCAGAACTTAAAAGCAGCCTATTGAGTATATCGAGGTTGCAGTCTCTCCTAGAGAACTTCCTTGAAAAGTTCTAGACCTGGTTCTCTACCGGCTAGAGTCTGTATTTAGAAAGTGTAATAAATTTAAGAAAAGTCATAACTTTTCAAGTTCTAAGGAAATAAAGCACTATTTTCAATTCATCAGTTTAAGCAGTTTCCCTAAATTTGTCTGTTTTTCTTCTTTTACTCCTGTCGCATAATAATTCGAAAGATTTATCAGGCCGCCATAGTTTGAAACATGAGATGGGAATTGCGAATGACCCTTCTAGCCATGACTTATTGTTTTCTAAGAACAAAATTTTTCTATAACTGGACTCAACCCATTTTCTCTTAATGTCGTGCAAAGTTAAGAAACTTTAGGCTTATAGTTTTGAAGTTGTTCTTGCGACAAAGGATGAAAAGTAAAAAGTTTTTAAGATAGTTTAATTTTTCATTAATATTTTCGCTGCAATTCTCTTCCATAATATTGAGTAGATAGGTTTTGGTCACAACTCTAGAACCTGATGATCCTAATAGATAAGATTGTTTGTTTCAGGTTTTTCAAATCCTATTTTTGACTGTTTACAGAAAAACTCACAGTATATTTCGACGGTAACAAATAAACTGCTTCCAAATCATACAAAAACTATTTACTTAAAACAATTCAATAACATAAAACGCATAATAATAATACGCTGTTTTTTTTCTAAAATCGAAAATTTTATTCCTACATAATTTGCTTAATCGGAAATAATCGAAAGAATATTTTTGAAACTAGTTTAAGCAATAGTCAAAGTTACCATAAACCTTTAAATCAACGTGGAATGGCAGGGTATAGTATAACAAAACACTTAGACTTTTAAAACAATGAAAAATATCAACATCTGGAAGAATATTTTACAACTGTCATTTAAACAAACAAAAAAAGACATTAATATTTCTGCAATTACTCTTTAATAATTATTTGATACCTGCAATTGAATTTTCCATTTTTAAATTTTATGTTTGTAATCACACCGACTCACAATCACTCTTTAAACAATACTCACTAGATCAACAAAAATAAAAAAAAATGCAAATAAATAAAGACTGAACTTTGATCTTGGTTTGCCATGCCACACACTTTACAATAAAAAAAAGAAGTGCATCATAAGAACGCATGTATATTTCTCGTTAGATATGCAAAGCATTTACTTTAGAATCTTACTTTTAAAAAAATCGACGGGGGGGGGGGGGGTTCGGGTCCGGACCCCCCCCCCCCAATCAGGAAAATAAAAGATGTTATTTGTAACATTTATCAGCTCCTAATGTTCAAATTTAGTTACGGGACGGAAAAATATAGCATGAGCAAGACAAAAAAGTAAAGGAGAAGTAATATTATTATTTTAAAAATTCAAGAACTTTATTGAATTATTATTACATTTCATAAAAACTGAAGTATGTACTAGTAAATTTTCGAGGTTTTTTGAAAGATTCCACTAGAATTTCGTCCTCGGTAAGTTCAAGATGGGTGTGTATAAGTTTGGCTGAGTTCCAAAATGCAGAAACTGCGCAGATACTGCAAAGTCATGCGTTCCGAAAATTAAAAAGCAAAATTTCTACAAGATCACGAGTTTCTTAACGCAGTTTTAAGGTATACGATGCGCAGTAATTGCGCAGTGAACGCATTAATTTTTTTTTGTATGCTTTCATTTGACGTTAGAAAAAAAAAAGTTTTCACTACAAAAAGAAAACGTTTGTTCAAAGAAAAAGATGGAGTCCAAAGAAAAGTAAGCGAATCTAAGGTTAAGAAAGTTCCCACAGGAATAGGGTTGGGAACGGAAACTTAGAAACTATTGGACAGATTTCAAAAATTCTTTCAGTACTGGGATGCCACATAATACCTCATTAACTTAGCTTAGATTTTATTCCTAGAATCCCACGGGAACAGAAACAGGAACGAGAACGGGAATCTTAAAGTTACTTGACCGATTTCAAAAATTCTTTTACTTCTAGGATGTTACATTATCCCTCAGTGACTTGAACTGATATTTCATTCACATATTTTCATGGGAACGGGAGATTCCTACTGGAACGGGGTTGGAAACGGAAACTTAGAAACTACTGGACAGATTTCAAAAACTCTTTTAGCGTTAGGGGTGGTACATTTTATCAGTAACTAAAAGTATATTTCATGGCTGTAATCCATCCTACGGGAACAAAAACAAAACGGGAACATTCAAGTTACTTGACAGATTTCAAAAATTCTTTCAACTATAAGATGTTGCATTATCCCTCAACGACACGACTTACGACTTATATTTCATTCACATATTTAGATGGGAACAGAAGATTTCCACAGGAATGGGGTTGATAAAGGAAACCTAGAAACTACTGGACAAACTCCGAAAATTCTTTCAGCATTAGGATGCCACATAATCCCACATTAAAAAAGATTATATTTCATCCCCATATTCTCACGGAAGCGGAAGAACGAGAGAACGGGAACCTTAAAACTACAGACCCGAGCAACGCCAGGCGCCTCAGCTAGTATCAACAAAAATAAAATCCTCATTAAAAATAAATGTAACCATATCGTACACTTTTAGCTCCCAGACTGCTATTTTAAATGCGTTCCGAAATGTAAAACTAATGCATAGTAAAATATATGCAAAGCAGTAAAACTGCACAGTAGATGCGCAGTGAGACTGTAGTACTGCCGCAGTTAAACTTTTTTTCTTGCATTTTGGAACTCAGCCTTTTTAAAGAAACAAGACCATAGTCGTTCCTGTCCCATCGTATTTCTCAGGTAAGTTTTGATCCTCCTCAACGTCGAAAATGATCGTTCTGGAGTTGCTGTAGTTATAGGTAGTACTGCCAAGACTCGCAAAATATAATCCATATTCTTGAACGACTTGCTATTGATAACCTGAAAAATATCGTCAGATTGATGTTTGCATATGTGACTCGATCCGATTAAAGGGACTTACTATAGGCAAAAAATCGGTTGTTGGATCATGATTGATTGCACAAGTTCTTTTACTGAATATTCATGAAGCGCAATCAGAAATTGTATTATCGCTATTATTTCACAAAATATAATTTCAGAGAAACGATTTTTTTGATGGGTTTGAATGGTACATCAGCGCCTTTCAGAGCGTGCTGTGTAAGCTTTCACTTTTGCCTAAAAGGTGCCTTTTTTCGGATCGCGTCACATATAAACTTTTTCACATGTACATTTTTGATCGAAAGATACTAACCAGTAAAGCATCAAGCGCATTTTGGATGTTCTGGCCGTGGATTCGTTGTCTCCACATCTTGACTTTTGACAGAAAATTTTCTTTCGAACTATCCGATATATCTTCGTAAAATGTGTAGAAGTCAGCGAATTTCTTTTCGTTAAATTCTTGTTTAGAAACTGTTTCCGAAACTGCCCAAAACTTTGGAAAATGGATTTGTGTGCCGAGAACTGACTTTTGAGTTGGGAAATAAACGTATCAAGAAACGGAATGTAGAAAGAAATTCTGTAGTAGTCTTCAATACTTTGTACTTGAACGTTGCAACGATTTTTTTGTTGATTGCAACGGCGCGGCGGCGCGCGGTGGCGTGGCAATTTCATTGTGATTGCGTATTCAGAACAAATTCTAGCAACATGCTCATAAATAACGTGGAAAGTAGAATCTGCGTTTTCGCGTTTGTATTCATTCAAAGCTTCATCAGCCAGCTTAGTAGCCTCACACAGATCTTGGTTTTTAGATTGCAATTCCCGACTCAAAGGCAAAACAATCGAATTAACTGATTCCATAATGTGACAGGCGTTTTGGAATTCAACCGTCGAAATCGCTGTCAAAAGATGCAATGCCTTTTGCGAAGTATCTTGATCTTTCCACGTTTTGATTTCTTCCAAAGATTCAATAACAGCCGGCTGCAATTCAACGTACGTTCCAACTGCCCACCTGGTAGGACAAACAGACTTCAACTTTTGTTTGTCATTTATGAAATTTCTTGATGTAGAACGTCTTGTCTTTTAGGCCAGTGAAAAAATGCTTCAATCGCTCCGATAGTTCCTAGCTCATTTTTGATTCCTGACACTTCGCATGCTGCATTGACTGCCAAACTAAAGCCATGTGCAGCGCAATGTACATAAATTGCCAGGGGGAAATATGATCTCAGATGAGCCTGTGCACCAATGAATTGGACACTCATTGCCAGAGCTCCGTCGAATCCTTGGCTATACATATATGAGCAATCGACGCCAACATCATGTAAATAACTTCTGATTAAATCTGGTAAACCTAGTATATATAAATAAAATTTTGAGTAATAGACCCCCCCCCCCCCCATGCCCAAATCCTGGATCCGCCACTGCTTACTATCTATCTTCGACTCGTCGAAAAACAACTCGATTTTTCTGGGATTCAAAACTCTAATGTGACAGGCAGACATGGTATAACCATAATGCCACGGGCACCACACTTTTGAAGCTTGTAGCTCTGTCAAAGAGAAAGAAGAAAAGAAACTGTTTTTGGGCACTGTAAGTTTCACACTCTCTGTAATGTTTAGTAGGATTTGATGTTAAGCCTCTATTCTGCAGTTTTGAGCTCCAACCATAACATCAAATGACATTAGTCAATAGTTTTCTCATTTGTCCTCATAAAATTGTATTTTTATTAACTGCTGTTCAACACCGTAAATCAAATCTCCTTGTAAATGTAACAAACAGTCTTCGTAATACTCCATATAGGTATGCTCTGCAGTCTACACTTTTTCAAAAACACACACGGTCTATGGCTACATGCGAAATCAAATTTAAGACACAATCATAATCTACCTATCTGGTGTGGTAAGTCATCAACCGTTTATTTTCACTATGCCAGGACCGTTTGTGTAATCGAATTTCACTTACTCTCATTATGTAATTACACATCCTGTCAAAAATTTCAAATGCAACAAAGTTTATTATTACGTCGCCGTCGCGTCGTCCCTTATGCCAACATCATCGACCCATCAACTTAACTTAATTTTGAGTACATAAAAGTGTAACACGTCACACAATTTCAATGGAACGATGAAACATTTGTATAAACGCAATCAATATCCGAGCATTCACGTTCGCATCGTAGCACAAAAGCGGGACGAGGAGACAGACGACTGTATGCGACTGATGCAAACACTATGGGTGAACCCAACGCGTTTTCCGCATGTCTTATTCCTTCCTACCCAATTATTGGTCCATAAAAAGACGATACATCCTCAAATTACATAAAATTCAACATACAAAGCATAAAGCAATTGCGTTGCCTTTACATATACAAGGTTGGCCCCCGGTTGAAGATTTTAGAACGTGGGTTCCCGGCTCTAGCTCTGACTCTTTGGCTCTCTGCATATTGCACGAGCTTAGGGGATGAACGATGAATGTTCGTTTTGAAACCCAAATCTTGCCTGCGGGCAAACATTTTTATTAATTCATAATTCAATGTACTATGACTTTGATTCGGCTCAAGTAATTCAATACTATGAACGAGAGAGCGATGTTTTCAAAATCTGTTTTCAGTCCCGTTCGAGCATATTAAAATGCATTCAGTTTTAGTAATGTGATTTGAATGAAGGCAAATTGTTGTGCAAGCAGTCAGCTGTAATTGATCTAATGGAGATATTAATGTAAGTTTACATAAGAAGACAGATAACCAATTATGATGGAGTTACCAAAATGTGTGATGTGTTGCATTGGGGTATGGGACGTTAGACACGTTAGAATTAGAGTATTTAAATTGATTGCCACACGCTACAACCACAATCGATTTGAGTTTTCCATAAAGGACTTTTTAAAATTTTTGTGGTTTAGAGTTCTGTGCCCAGAAGTCATAGCGGCAGTTTTAAGAATATTTTCTTACTCGAATCCTCAAATTGCGAAGAAGGGGATGAGATGTAAAAGAGATTGTAAGAATTGAATGCTAGAACAACAAATATTTAGTATTGATCTGCTTCTCCAAAATGATAGAAATGATTAGTGGGAAAAGTGACGTTAAACACAACGGTAAAATTGAATTTCGCATTGTAAACTCATCACTATATCAACAAACAAGTTATTAAATAATATCGGGTTTTTCAATAAGAGCGCTACAAAAGTTAAATATCTCAAAAACGGTTTTGGATATCAATGAAATTCTTTATTCCTGTGAAAGTACGTTTGATGCCATTATGGATAAAACTTTCTTTTGCATGGCCACGACGGGCACGCTTGCAGAAGTCCAGACGCTGTACCCATTTTTCGACGGTTTTCAAGAATAAATCGGCCGATACTGCTGCAATTTCACATTCGATATTCGTACGAAGTTCATCAATCGTCGCTAGCTTGTTGGCGTAGACCATAGACTTGACGGCCAAGCGACTGGACCATTTCGTGAGATAACACGTTCTCCAAACTTGGTTTCCAATAAATTGTTTGTGACATTCGGTGTGTGGCTTGTGGCGCGTGCCGTTCTGTTGGAGGCACATGTCCTTCAAGTCCATATCATCCAATTGGGGACAAAAATATTCGGTTATCATTGAACGGTAGCGATCCCCATTCACAGTAACGTGCCGGTCTTGATCATCCCGGAAGAAGTACGGCCCAATGACGCCGCGGGCCGATAAACCACACCAAACAGTATTTTTTTCGGGATGCAATGTTGACTCATGGAGTACGTGTGGATTGCTGCCTGACCAATACCGCATATTTTGTTTATTGACGAAGCCATTCAGCCATGATGATTTTTCGATGAAAATCCGAATCATTTTCAAGTTGTTGCTCAGCCCAATTCACTAACATACGACGCTTCTGGTGATCAAGCGGCTTCAGTTCTTGCGTCATTTTAATCTTGTAAGGCTGTATGCCAAGATCTTTTCGCAGAATTCGTCACAACGACTTCACAGAGATGCCCAACACTTGAGAACGACGTGTGAGAGACACATTTGGGCTTTCTGCATGCAACTGAAGCCTCAGCGGCAGCAATATTCTCGACACTACGGGCACATCTTTGCCTGACTAGCACGGGAACATTTTGTATACTGTGCCTGTAAATTCAAATTTTTAAACTAGACGCTCAATTGTTGACCTGCTAGGACGATTATGACGACCATAAATTGGACGTAGTGCTCTTAACGTTGAGGCCACTGACTCCGAATTTCGGTAGTAAATTTTAATAATTTTGACTCGTTGTTGGCTCGTATGTTTATCATAAAATGGCAAACCTATGTCAAAAGAGCGGCAAAAAATATGGCGTCGTTTGCTGTCCCTGTTGCTCTACTTTTGTAGCGTTCCTGTTGAAAAACCCTTTACATACTTCAAAGTGTTAGCGTGCTCGCTTGCTCCTTTTAAAAGACGAACAATGTCTAAAACATTATTTGAACGTCCAAGTCTTAAGATTTAACTTTGCTCCTTCCTCCCTTTCGTCATTGCTGGAATCGTGATCTCAAAGGGATCATAGTTTGGAAGTTCTCCCACTTCACTGCTTCACACTAGTGATGCGCCCGTAAAATAGGCCGCCTCGTTGTGTCCCTTGTCTGAGGCCAACCAAATGCCAATATCGTTGCATTTGTCTGTACCATGAGCTTTTCGTTCTGCTTTTTTTTTTTTTATTAGTGATCATGTGTGAGCGTTCAATGATAGGTATTGCCTGTTTGACGTGGTTTTCTGGATATCTCCTTTGAACGTGACAATTCAAAATGTTGGACATCAGCTTGATCGAACGGTAGTCATCGCAATTTCGTGTATTTCTATTCCCTTTGTACATTTTTAGGATGAAACTTCAATCCATTGCTTTGGTAGACTAACTATCATCTCCTATATAGGCGTAGAGATGAGAGTCGGGAGCCATGTTAGTCCGATGACTTGCGAAAGAAGCTCTTGAGCAATTCTATTTTTTGAGCGGCTGTTTTAAAGTTGATTGAACTTTGCTTGGTTTTCAATTTTTCATTAGCATCCGGGCTGTTGCTTGGGCACTTGTTGGGAGAATGGATTGGTCGTATTTCTTTTTTGCTTTTTTTCGTGCAATTTCTGTTTCTTCTTCGAATCAAAACTTTTCATTTCTAACATTTTAAGGGCACTTTGACAATGTTTTGAAAGCGACTTTAATTTTTAGGTCCGTTCGTTGAACTTTCCCCAGGGTTGACCTAGGTTTTCTTGACCACCCTATGAGTTGACAAAAAAAACCTGGGCTTTCCAGTCCTCAAAAAACGCTAAATCACAAATCACCACACATCCCTGTCATTAAAAAAAAATACATGCCATTTGACAGCCCTCAAATCGCCACAGCAAAAAGCTAGGGCGAGTTGGGTGAAAACCTATGGAAAACCTATTGCTCAAAAAACACTCAATTTGACATTCAGGGCGACTTTAGGTTTCTCAAAAAACGCTTTGTGGCGACCCCAGGGCTACCCTAGGGCTTCAACGAACAAACCTTTTATATCACTATACTTAAGTTTTACTGTTCCACCACCCTGTTTCCAAGAAGGGTTATTCGTAGCAATCCTTTGAAACCCTTAGCAATGATTTGACTTTATCATATACTATAATGCATGATTGTTTTAGGCAACCGCACATAGTTTGTGCTGAGAGCCAAAAAAAATTCTGTCAGCAAAGTTTTAGTTTCTGGTCAAAAGTTTCACCCAGCTCGGAAGATATGGTAGAGTATTTCGTGGGCTTTTGTCTTAACACTGAAGAGCCCGTCTCTATTTCATGTTTACTTGCCATCCTCTCATCATCTCTCCCAGTTCGAAATTGACCAGTCGTACTTCCAACCTTCCAACTCGCGCCACCTAAGCCTTGTTCCATCCTTCGCATACTATTGTTATCCGCGTAGCTCTGACTGGAGCAATTCTGCTCGGTCGATGCATGTAAAGGTACACTTGTGGATAAGATTTTAGGTACTACTACAATGTTAATTGCCTTTAGGCGATCTACAATTTTTGCCGAATCTGAACTGCTAATCGAGAAATCGCTTTCCATGGCATTGAAATCATTCTCAAAGGACTTGCTAGTTCTTCAACTTGGAGCTCAGTAATCTATTCAAATCGACCAATAAGTCCTCAATTTAATCAAAATTGGAGGACCTGCGATGTGCGTTAGAAGGCTCAAGTCAATTGTCCATTTCGATAAGCCTTAATAGACCTATGTGGAATCCTACGTGGAATGCAATCATAACAAAAAAGAAGTTATTTCAATATAAATTTAGAGGATGACTGCAACTTGGGCATCAGAAATAGGTGGCTCCTTAGAGATTAATGCGAAAGAATGTCTCTTATAGAGTATTGAGACACTGCGAATGGAGTCCACAGATCTGCAAAAGATAAGACCTTGAAAAGGGCATGCAGATAGCCTTTAAGCATTTTTATGAAGATTATTTTGTGCAAATGTCACTCGCGGCTGTGTAGCTGCGCTTCACTCTTCTTAGTTCAATTTTGACACACTCTTTCTAATAGACGTGAACCAACAAACCAAAAAATAGCCTAGAAGCGTTCAATTGCACTATTTATTGGGCCAATTGACCGGCCCCAAACGTTTTATAATCTCTTCACAGAACTCGCATCTCAACTGATCCCCTGTTAAGCGTGTAGGGGGAGTACGGGAGACTTGACCATATGGGAGACATGAGCCACTCTAAATAATTCACTCAAATACCACTCAAATCATTCATGAGTATACTCAAACGTTCCATCCCACGACATTCTACTTGCACACAAAAAATATCCTTGATCCTCAGTTAACTTTGGCTGGTGAATGAGAAAGGGTGTTTTTTGGCGCAAAAAGTTAAACTTTTTTTTTTTTTTGTTTTCAACATAAAAAGTTTTTTATCACGGTAAGTTAAAAAAAGTTCACATAAACTAATAAAACATTAATTCGACTTTGTTAATAATAAAACAAAATGAAGCTGTCTTATGTTTCAAAAAAGTTATTAACTATTAATTGTGAAAAAACGTGAGCGGGAGACTTGAGCCATTTTTTTAGGGGAGACTTGATCAGTGGTTCAAGTCTCCCGTATGTTGATATTTATTGTCAGAATAGGTTATAAATGCAAAAATTTCATTCTTTTTTAGATATTTAAAATGCCATTTGTATACAAAAGAAAGGAAGGAGCAGCGCAAAGGAGTGTGGTTTCGAAAGAAATGATTGAACAAGCATTAAAAGAAGTTCATGAAGGCAAATCAATCAGGGCAACTGCAAATAAGCATAACATAAACAGAACAACCTTGACCAGGTATTTACGCGGCAAGACTAGCTTTGACAAATTTGAGAGCAAAGCAAGTCAGTACAAGAACGCTCAAATATTTACCTTACAAGAAGAAAAACAACTGGTTGAATATTTCATCACATGCAGCAAAATGAACTATGGACTCACAAGAACATCTGCCATGCGATTAGCTTATGAATTTGCAAAAGCCAACAACAAAGCAATAATTCCGAGCTGGTCAGCTAAAGAACAGGCTGGACGTGATTGGTTTCGAGGATTTTTAAAAAGAAATTCATCAATAAGCCTGCGAAGACCAGAAGCAACTAGTTTGTCCAGAGCAACAAGCTTTAATAAAAAAAATGTTTCAGATTTTTTTACTAATTTAAAAGAAGTCCGTGAAAAGTTTAATTTCGAACCCCAGAACATTTATAACTGCGACGAAACTGGGTGCACAACTGTTCAGAAATGCCCGAAGGTCCTAGCAGCAAAAAAAAATCGTCAGGTTGGACAGGCAACATCTGCAGAGAGGGGAACCCTTGTCACCGTGTGTTTCGCAATTAATGCAATTGGAAATAGCATTCCCCCTTTCTTTGTTTTTCCAAGAGTTAAGTTCAACGAAACTTTTGTTTTGAACGGACCTGAAGGATCTGGGGGAGATGCCTACCCAAGTGGCTGGATGACGTCCAATGGATTCTTGAAGTATCTTCATCACTTCGCTAAATATTCTCATTGTTCGATGGAGAATCGGGTGCTGCTTATATTGGATAACCATGAGAGTCACATGAGCATTGAGGCTATCGACTTTTCGAAGACAAATGGCATAACACTTTTGACATTGCCACCTCATTGCAGCAACAAAATGCAGCCTCTGGATATAACTGTGTTTTCTTCCTTTAAGTCCAGATACAACGCTGCAATGAATAACTGGATGTTGTCCAATCCAGGGAAGACTGTGACAATTTACAACATTCCTTCATACGTGAAAGAAGCAATGCCACTTGCTTTTAATCAAAGGAATATAACCAGTGGTTTTGAAAGGGCAGGGATTCATCCTTTCAACAGCGAAATTTTCACCGATGATGATTTTATGTGCTCTGCAGTGACAGATCGGCCAAACATGGAAACAGAACTTCTTGAAGTCATCAATAGAGTTCCAGTAGAAGTCCAAAACGAAGTTGCAGTACCAGTGGAAGTGTCATTAGGTGCAGTCCCAGATCCAGATTCAGTTCCCTCTACTTCAAGAGGTTTATCAAAGGGTTTATCAATTCCTTCCCATACAATTGGATCTGGAAATCTGATAGTAAGTCCCAGTATGATCCGGCCATTCCCAAAAGCTGGTCCAAGGGTACAGAGAAGAGGTCGACAACCAGGAAAAACTAAGATTTTGACAAAGACACCCGAAAAAAATGAAGAAAATATTATTGAAGAACAAAAAAACATTACAAAATCAGCCGCAGAGAAAAAAAATAAAATTAAAAAAAACAAACCTGCTACAATAAAAAAAAAAGTTTTGCAGTCAAGTGACAGCGAAACTTCTAACGAAGTAAATTTCGATGAAGGTTTAAACAGTCCAATGGACATAGAAGAACATGACGAAACATGGTTTTGTTTTGTGTGCAAAACTGATGATATTATGGATATGCGTCTTTGCGTCTTATGTAACAAATACGTGCACGAGATATGTGTTGGACTGACCAAAAAAGACAATGAGGTCTTTATCTGCCCTAACTGTGATACCAATTAGAGGTTAATACTACATTTATGGCAATTAAAAGCCAGTGCTTCTGGTATTTTAATTAGAAATTAAGTTATTTATTTATTTATGTTATGTTTTTGAAGTTATTTTTTTTGTTTTGTTTACTTTTTTATTCTTATTTACTATGAAAGATATATTTATGTTTTTAAGTTTTTTTTTTTTTTAAAGAGTTTTTATGTTCATTAAAAACACATAAAATATAATAAAAATGAGTTTTAATAAGATACGAATTGATTTTACTATCTTTGTTTTTATTTTACTCGAAGAATTTAGGTATGATCAAGTCTCCCCAAGGAGGTGGTCAAGTCTCCCGCCCAGGCGGGAGACTTGAGCCAAAAATCTGTTCCCACTTTTTGTGGATTTGGCAAAACTCAGATGAGTGTAAATAAAGTTTATGAGGCTTTTCTGGAAGCAGATAAATGTATCTTTACAAAAATGTATTCGACATGTCTCTGAGATAAATAGACAAGTTTTTATGAACGATTAAGCAAAAAGTGGCTCAAGTCTCCCGTACTCCCCCTATGTGTGGCATGTGGCACCATCTTGTTGAGACCGCATGTCATGCAAGTCAAGCTCTTCCATTTTGCGAAAAAAAAGTTTGTTATCATCGCACGGCAGCGCTCACAATTCATAGTAAGTTTGCGATTCGCAACATCTTTGAAGAAATACGGCCCAATGATTCCGCCAGCCCATAATCTCCAATAAACAGCAACTTTTTCTTATTGCGTTGGTAGTTGGTAACCCTTAGAAACTTTCTGGCTATGCTCTTCACTCTCAATACGGCGATTCAACTTGTTCACGTATTCATTCAACCAGAAATGAGCTTCGTTTGATAGTAAGGTTAAATCATAGGCCAAACTGAAAATGTTTCTACATCAACTGCTCGTTTAAACGCTTTGGTTGCCGTCACAGGTCAAGCAGTGAGTGAAACGAGTCACTGAAACGGTCTGGAGCGCTAGACATGAAGCTGTCAAGACGCTTAAAAATGAGTTTGAGGAAGGTTTCGAGGTACTGGAAGAATTGACGGATTAATCTCAAACTTCCGAAACGGAATTTGAAGCCAGTCTTCTTCCGACAGCCAAGAAAACTTCCTCACTTTTCTTGGCTTTTGGGCTGAAGCAACGAGTACTGAATGTGGATATGTGGGCTCTGAAACTCTGCGCTTTAAAAGTTCTCCTGTTTTAGAACAGAATTCCTTTCGTCCAAACCGCAATCGACTTTGCTAAGACTCTCTGCGAAAAGCTCGGAATCGAACTCAAAAAGAAAAGAATTTAAATAGGTATATGAATTCGCAGACGTAGCTTTGTCTCATGAGCAAGATCATTCAAGAAATGACGTCTTGATTCCAGCAAGTTCAGGAAATAGTCGATAAGTGCGAATTTTTGACAAATGCAAAACTTTTGTACAGCAAGTTCTTTTGTAATATTTCCCATGTACTAGAAAACATCGACAAGGACGAGAGTTTCATGGATGGAGCGGAAGCATCTCCAGCAGTTTGTCGCCAGTTCTGAATCAAAGGAAAATATGAGGGGCAAAGAACCACTGGAGCTTCTCCAGTTCACTCAAAACTGAAACTGGGAATTTTGGTTCCAAATATAGTTATTTTAGATTCGACTTTGGCAATTAGTGTCGCTGGTTGAAAGAAAATTTTTTCGAAATTGAAGCTAATCAAAAATTATCTCAGGTCCACTATGAGCTCAAACTCGGCTTTATTGTCGATTGAACAAGAAGAGCCCGGAAATATTGATGTTGACAAAGTCATTTCTGACTTTACTGCTCGTAAGGCCGGTAGAATCTGTTTGTGAAACCACTGATCCTATTTTAAATTCAATAAAAGATACCTCATTGTCTGTGAAATGATGTCTCGAAATTTAATTTTAATTAAATATGAAAAGGGGTAGGCAAAATGGGTTTCCCGCACCGGGCGATGAGATGGCACGCTACTCCGCTGGTTGGGCCATCAATGCGGACCTGGCAAACGGTTCAAGAAACCAACAAACCAAAAATCAGTAAACAAAACTATCTATGTACCTTTTTAGCAGGAGCCTTTGACTTATTTGCTTATTACCGAAATTCCACTTGATTACGGCATTTCGACGACACTAATATCCTTTTTTTACCCCTTTCGTCAATTTCGTCTGCGTAAGCGAGGAAGTGTACAGACAATGGTTATATCTTTGGTGTTGCGGTTAAGTCTTCAACAATTTTTTCAAGTATGATACCTATTAGCAAAATCGCATGACAGTTTGTGTTGTCAAAAGCCTTTATGGACATCAAAGATCTCGCCGGTGAGTTATTCTTTTGCGACTTTGACACAGCAGCGCTAAAAAGTCCTGCATAAGTCTATCGAATCTTGTATAGGGTTAGGGATGCTCGTCTCTGTAAATGCTGTTATCTTCGGTCTTGAAATCGATATAGAGATTGTAGGTATCTATGTTTTTTCAAAATTCACAGTAAGTGGGAATTTGGTCAAATTTAGACTTATCAGGCTCCCTAGTCCTATTTTTTTTTCTACCTCATTCAGATCAGCTGCTGTATGCTCCCAAGACCATCTGCACCTGCGATTTTAAAGGATTTGACCATTTGAGGGTGTATATGGCGAACATAACCTCTGCTAGGTCGGTAAGATGACATTCTTGGTCATCGTCCAAGTTGAATGGAGCAACTTGACTATGAGCGGAGCTTTTGTTTTCATCAATCTGTTAACTTTTGTTCACTTTATCAATTAAACTGCGGCGTTTTCGATATGATTTCATTCTGGGCAGAGCCGGATTCACCATATAGGCGGACTAGGCGGCGCCTAGGGGCCCCCACAAAATATGGGGCCCCCACAAATTGAAATTTTTTTAGAAAAATTATTTAAAAATATAGAATATTCCAAACCAAGTGCAACGAAAACCACAATCCCGGTGAGTGCAAACGCAAAGATAAGGACCAGAAAGTGTACTGTGCCAACTGCAAGGAGTTTGGTCACCCAGCAAACTACCTCGGATGCAAGGTCCTACTTGCACAGAAGGAAAACAAAAAGAAAACTGAAGCCGAGAGGAAGCAACAACAGGAGTTCCGGACCCAGTCAATATGCAACCATACGAAGCCAACACTTAGCTTCGCAGCCATGAAAGCAGCAGCAGGCACGGAAAGCACACTCCCCAAAAAACAACAAGCTATAGGTGCAAAGACACAGCAACCAACGACGCAGACTAGGAAACCATCACCAAAGGAGCAAAATACCCACAAAAAACCAAATTTAGACGAGGAAGTAAAGGAACACTTTGGAACTGATATAGAAACAGCCATCAAGAAAGCCCGCTTTGCCGTTCCATCCAACTACGCCTCACTAAGCAAGGAAAAGAAATCGGTGGCTCTGGCCGCCTTTATATTTGATTTATGCAGCGCATAAACCGGCTATTAAAAAGAACGTCATTTCACCTCTTCTCTCTATTTTCAGCACCATCACCACTCACACACGTATGGACTCATAGGAGGAGACTTTAATGCCCGACACTCACTATGGTTCGACACTACCTCAACTGATGCTGGAAACACTTTGGTCAAATGGCTCAATGAAGACACCGGAAATCACTCATTCACTGTGTTCCCCAGAACACCATCCTGGCTGGACTTCTTTTTGGTTACCTCCAACCTTGTAGACATAGTTCCGGAACTACAGAACTTCACCTGCAGAGCATTGTCATCGGATGCAGACCACGAAGCGGTAGAACTTCGAATCAACCTTAACAGGCCGATCATCTCGATTAGTTCGACGACAGGTGAGGAGTACATCAACTACAGCCGCTTTAATACTGAAGATTTCCAAAGAAGGATCGAGGAAACAATCACTTTGCCGAAAGCAAACCGGAACCTCTCCAACGACGAGATCGATGAGGCTATTAAATCAATGGAGGGCATAATAACAAACGCCTGAGATGAACAGAAGAAACCGAGAACATCCAGAGACCGATACCAGCACCTCCCAGAAGGAATTGTGCGGCTATACGAACACCGCCAAAGGCTGAGGAAGAAACTGCAAAGGATTCAGCAAAGAGATTGGAATACCGTGAGCAATACCTACCAAATGGTGAAGAGTGAGCTACAATGCACCCACATCATGCTGAGGAACGCTCTTCAATATCACAACAACAGCCAGTTCCAACAAAGGCTGCAGAACATCAAGCCTGGACCCGACGCATTCAAAGCCATCAACAACGTCATCGGGAAAAAACCAAAGATGGCAGAAAAAATAAGCACCGGACAAGGAGAAGTCGAGACAACCCAAGAGAAAGCAGATGCGTTTGCCAATTTTTTCAAGGAAAACTTTGTACCAAAACCACCCAACGATCCAGGGTTTATCGAAGAAGTTGAGGCAACTCTAAGACAACTGCAGCAAACGAACACTCAAGTCATGTTATTCAACAACGATAACCTTGCAAATGACCCGGTGCCTGCAGAAAACTTCACAAATCCAGAAGAAGTAGTTGAAATGATTCACGGTGGACGACCAAAAAAATCATACGGACCCGACATGATCTCCAACTACATCATAAGAAGGTTCCCCCAAGTCCTGATGCTATTCCTGGCAATCAAATTCTACAACTGCATCAACAACTGCTATTTCCCTAAGAGATGGAAGAAATTGAAATGGTAATTTTCCCGTTCATATGAAAAATTTTCATCCTAAAGGGGCCCCCACGAAAATTCCGCCTATGGGCCCTAAAAAAGTAAATCCGGCACTGATTCTGGGGATTGGTCGTTCTCATTATTCATTGCCTTTGTATTTGTGAAGATCGATTCGAAGGTACTCCATAAGCAGTCTCATTTTTACAAATTTTATGTAAATTTCTGATCTACCCTTGGAAAGATCTTTAAGATATGCGGACGAAAGGTAACAAAATCAAAAACTTCTTAACAACTTTTAATACATTGAACATAAATTCGAGCCATTAACTAAAAAAAAAAAAGGAGCACTCCGGGAGTGCCGACAGAAGTGAAAACAGAATTGAATTTTCAGTAAATATTTTAATGTACAGGAAAATCTTTTCATTGAAATGTTTCTTCTTAGTGCTTATAATAAAAATAGGTAAATAGTGGCAAAATTTTATTCAATGTTTTATAATATATGTACACGTACATATGGAAGAACATCAATGAAACTTATGAGTTTTCATTCACATTTTCAGCTTTTCCATTATCATCTCATGCAATCATCGTATTCTAATAATAGGTTTGTTCGTTGAAGCCCTAGGGTCGCCCTGGGGTCACCACAAAGCGTTTTTTGAGAAACCTAAAGTCGCCCTGATTGTGAAATTGAGTGTTTTTTGAGTCCTAGGGTTGACCTAGGTTTTCCCTTAACTCGCCATTGGTTTTTGCTGTGGCGAATTCAGGGCTGTCAAATGGCATGAGTTTTTATTCAAAATTGACACGGATATGTGGTGATTTGTGGTTTAGCGTTTTTTGAGAACTGGAAAACCAAGATTTTTTTGACAACTCATAGGGTTGTCAAGAAAACCTGGGTCAACCCTGGGGAAAGTTCAACGAACGAACCTAATGAAGTAATAGGCCTATGGTAACTAAAATAGGAAACGAAAAATTTTGACTCGAATCTATTTAAATATATCGCAAAGACTGCACCAACTGTCGATTTATATTTCGTTGTACTAAGGCTGCGGTCATTCGTCATTGTTAAATTATATTCTTCTTTTAAAAACTAAAATTTGTAGCATCGGCGGAGTTGATGTTTAAAGTCACCATTCAAAATCATTGGCAAATCATCAAATATCTCCCCAATTTTGCCGTGAAGGTGTGCAGAAGCGTATTCAGAATAAATAAATAAATTTTTATATAAAAACTGTCGTATTACACTTAAAAACGTATTCGGTGAAATATAAACACCAACTATTATAACTTGCTGTTCATTTTCACAGTTGCAACGACAAACAGATAGATCGCCGATATCAAAATAGTACTAGATATACTAGTGTACCTCGTATGCAAAATCCTTTGATTTGCACAAAAAATGGCAGTTGTATCTGACAACCATTTATAGATAGCTACTCCTGCTGCTGGACGATCGTGCCTTCTGAAACTTTCAACTAAATTGAAATCAGGAATATCATATATTTCTTCTTCACCCATGTGAGTCTCTGTTAAAATTAATACGTTAATTTTCTTAGCGATAGTGACTATTGAGTAATGGTTTTCAAGCTATTTTCATGCAACCGTTTCAATTCCATCGATAAATCATCGCGATGAGTTGTTGATCTCTTCTAATTTGTTGTAAAAAGCGTCTCCTACTCTGTCATGATGAAATTTCCAGCTTCACTTATCCAGCCACTCTTCATTGTAATGGCAGTAAAATATTTGGTGCTTTTTATTTTTTCTGCGTTGCATAAATTTTTCTCTGTTTCTTCAATTGATTTCTTTCTTCTCTGTATTTCTCCGAGTCGGTAAGTACAATTACTATGTAATAATGCTATTGCATTCTTTTAAGTCATTTAGCAACATAAAAATTGAGGTGTCTCTTGGCTCAATGGTAGAGTCGTTGGCTACAACATTAAACCTATGTAAGTCCGCCATAGGCGATAAATTTGTAATTAAGCGTTTAGGACAAGATCGACATGCGATCCAATGTGAAAACATTGGTGACCATAAGATCGTTCGGGCGTTGTTGCAAACAACAACCACCGAACATTTCACTTTTACTCCCAAAGAGGAGAAGCCCAAAAGTATGCTATTGAAAGGGGTAGAGCCTACCTCTGACCCAGAGGAGCTCTTAGCGGAACTCCGCAGGTTGGCGAGCGACGATCTCGAGTTTATCGGGGTCAAGTCGTTCACCACGGCTAAGGCTAGACGGGAGAGGCGGCTATTGCCGATGTTCCTCGTCACCCTATCACCCAGTAGCCGTCTGGAGAGTCTAAGGAAAATCTCCGTCCTGGACTACCAGATGGTAAGATGGGAAAAAATAAATAGGCACGGTGACATTTTACAATGTCTTCGTTGCCAAAGGTTCGGGCACGCCGCATTCAACTGCCAAATGCAGTCGAGATGCGTAAAGTGTGGAGAGAACCACAAAGAAAAAGAGTGCAAGCTCGGTGAGGAAAGGGTCAAAGATAAGACCCAACTGAAATGTGTTCTCTGTGGTGGAGATGGACACCCTGCTAACTATCGGGGATGTCCTCGATACCAGGTGATAAAAAAATCATTAAAAGCTGCTCCAACAGTAACCAAGGACGAGGGAAGGCATATAGCCAGACCGACTCCAAGGGCCGTCGTTCCCCAAGTTTCCTACGCCCAAATGGCGGGTGGAGCTGGGAAAACGGTACAACCTCCCCAGAAAGAGGCCGCACAGCCATCTGTGTCAAAGGCAGCTACTGGGGAGTCAGAGGTGATGGTCGCTCTGCGTGTCATTCAGGCACAAATGAGTGAACTATCACGGCAAATAAGTGAGCAGGCGCGTAGGGTGGACTTGATCTACCGTGCAGTGCCGTCGCTTGCGCAATTTTTAGGTTAACGGGCGCGCTGCCGGAGAGGCCTTTTAAGATCCTAGCCGTGAATGTGAATTCGCTAGTTAGGATAGAACGACGAACCAACTTCCTTGAGTTGTTAAAAGACCAACGTCCTGATGTATGTATGATTAGCGAAACTAGGCTAAATCAGCATCACAAACTGACGGATAACAATTACATTATCATAAGGAGGGACCGACCCAACTCGACTCTCGCGGGTGGGGTTGCGATCTTCTTACGTAAGGGCATTGCTCATAAAGTAATATATAGCGGTGAAGTACGTCGATTCCGGTTGCTGGAAACGTGTATCATATGCATCCCTCTCCAACAGGGGAGGCGGTTGTATGTGGTCGCGCTCTATGCACCGCCGGAAGCTTCTCAAACCTCATTTTTTGTAACAGAGCTCGAAACGCTTTTTCGATGTCTGAATCTGAACTCGGATGAAAACTATTTCCTTTTGGCCGGTGATTACAATGCTAAACACCAAGATTGGGGAAATCAATTATCCAATCCAAGGGGGACCCAGCTATTCAATTGGCTGGGGCTCCACAGCATTGAGTGTAAAGTCGATCTGCTGGCTACTGACAGGCCTTCGTATCCTCGAAGTGGCTCTTATTTGGATCTATTGCTTCTAGACTCAAGACTGAAACTGACCGACGACATTCTTCGACGGACGAAAAATTGTTTGACGACGGTTGAGTACGACAGTGATCACTGTGGACTCGCCGCAGTCATAATGCTTCCGAACAACCTTGTGGAACTGGAGGAGTACGTGCCGACGCACTCTTACAACTACGGTAAGACACGTTGGCCGCGCTTTTCCGGTGCCGTATCAAGGGAACTTCGTTCGAACGGTATTGCGCCGCCATGCAACAGGAATCTGTCGAACGTTGAGATCGATGGGTACCTGCAACGTATGGAGGATGCAATCCGTAGCACAATGGACAGGACAATTCCTAAATATAGGCAACATGACTCTACGAACATGTACAGAAACGCGACAATAGACGCACTTTACAAACAAAAAAGTAGACTCCTGTCGAGACTCAAATTCTTGCACAGGAGGTTTACTGACCGACACGATTTGGAGATTAGAACTCTGAAGTCACAGATCAAAAATCTCCAACAGTTAATTAAAGAAAATTACAGAATCTCTATATCGCTTTTCTGGAACAACAAAATTCGGGCTGTACAATCCAACAACCCGAGTATGTTTCCGGAAATAAATAAAATTTTTAGGAGAAAAGATCAAAGTGACCTTCAGGGTATTAAACTCCAAAGGACGACCGAAAACAAAAACTTACTTTTGACAGTAGGGATAGATCCGGATGAGGCCATCTTGGATGATGACCACTTTATAGTGGAAGATGCTCAGGAGAAGGTAGAGACGGTGGGTGCTGTTTTCGAGCGAGTATATAAGGTGAATGAGTGCATTCGCCCGAATTACGACCTTGAGAATAGAGCCTTCGTTGGACACTTCTATCTTAGAGACGAGATCTCGCATTGGCGATCCGAGAATCCTGGTTTCACTAGGTTCAATGACGACCGACTTGCAAATGCAGTCATCGCCCAGCGAAGCGGGGATAACACCCTGTTCGTTTCTAAGATGGACCTCTTGGACATCTTTCACAAAATAAAGAAAAAGAAGTCAGCAGGAGTCGACGGCATACCCAATGTTGTGCTGCGAAACCTCCCTTCGGAAGCGGTGGACATATACACCACGTTGTTCAACAATGCGCTGAATAATGCATATTATCCAGTGCGTTGGAAGATGGCAGTGGTCCATCCTCTCCTTAAAAAAGGTAAGGATGGTTCCAATCCAGCAAATCTCCGGTCAATTAGTCTTCTTCCGAGTATCAGCAAAGTATTCGAGAAAGTTCTCAATAGAGCTCTGTCCACATGGGCTGAGGACAAACATATTATTCCTGAAAATCAGTTCGGTTTTAAGGCGGGCCATGATACCACACATGCCGCGTCTAAACTAGTATCAGATATTCAATGGAACAAAGCTAAAAATCAGTGTACGGGTGCATGTCTGGTTGACTTGGAGAAGGCTTTCGATACCGTTTGGTTAGACGGTCTTTTCTATAAGTTGATCAGATATGGCATGAGTAAACCACTACTATATATTCTGAATGACATGCTTCATGGTAGAACGTTTGTTGTGAAAAGTTGCAATAAAACTTCTACCAGAACTTTTAAAATACAGAATGGTCTGCAACAAGGAGCGGTGAATTCGCCTATTTTGTTTAGCATTTTCACCGGCGATCTAATTGGTTCCCTTCACCATGCCATAGCGTACGCCGACGACCTAATAGCGTACAGAACAGGTCCAAAGATCGAGGTCATCAGAATACTCTTACAGCGTGACTTCGATAAGATTCAGCAATATTGCGATGACTGGAAGTTGAAAATCAACTTCCAGAAATCGGAAACAATTGTGTTTAGAACCTCGTTGGCTCGGGCCTCAAGGGATACGAGAAAGAACTGGCGAAAGCTGGTGATCGTTGATCTATATGGCCACCCACTGCCAAGCAAAGTAGTAGTCAAGTACCTGGGCATCTGGCTAGATCAGTATCTATATTTTAACAAACATATGGATGCTGCTCTGGCCAGGGCTAGAGGAGCTTTTGGTCTGACAAGGCGACTGTTTCACAGCAGTCAACTTGATAGCAGAGTGAAGGTGATTTGCTACATGGCCCTCATAAGGCCAATGATTGTCTATGGGTGCCCTGTATGGTTCAATGTTACAGCGTCTCAGATGGAAAAGATTCGGGTGTTTGAGAGACAGTGTCTGCGTACCTGTCTTGGATTGCACAGAACACCAGAGTCGGAGTACAGAAAATACTATCCTAATGAGGTCCTTTACAACGGGGCTCAAATAAACAGAATCGACAACTTCTTGATAAAACTGACTCGGGGTCATACTGCAAGGGCGATGTCTTCGAACAATGGCCTGATATTTGGGGCTTACTACCCCAACATAGAATATATGGAGAGAACACGTTTCAGTGGCTTTGTCCCACCGGAGGCTTTCCTCTATTTTGACATGATAGGTTTGATACAGGACAGATTGGCGGTTCCGTTAATCTACCACGTCTGCCGTAAGTCCGTAGAACGACGGCTCCTTTACAACCGGGACGTCGCCGCAGTAGGCGGAGAAGTTGAAGAGCTCCTCCGGTACAGTAGGGCGGTTTCAGATCGCGATCGACGGGACGTTATCAAAACGTCGAATATGTTCTGGTGGTTGTCTGAGCAACATAGGGAAAATGTTACGGATAGCGAGTCGCCTATGGCTGGCTTACAAAGGTTTAGTGTGTAAGACTTAGGGTATAGGGGGTAGGCATAGTGGCAACCAAAAAAAAAATTATAAAAACCAAAAAAAAAAAAAAAATTATAAAAATTAAAGCGGCGTCGAAAATCAAAAAAAAAAATTGTAAAAAATCAAAATCAAAAAAAAATGTAAAAATGACTGTGCGTCCCCAAAATTCAAAAAAAAATAGAAAAAATACAAAAACCCAAAAAAAAAAATTATAAAACACAAAAAACAAAAAAAAAAAAAAAAAATTTATAAAAAGCTACTATGGCTGCTCTAGTTTTAAGTAGTTTTAATTAGTTTTAAGTAGTTTTAATTAGTCTAAGTAGTTTTAAGAAAAACATAAAAAAAAGGATCTAAAATGCTAAGTTTTTTAAAAATTTTCTTAGCTCTAATACTAGATATAGTTAGAAATAGATATTAGATCATTAGGCCGAAAGGCATTAGAAATAAGTTATTGTATAATTTAGAGTACCCGCCTAGGGTCAGTAAGTTAATTAAGGTATTATGTAAGCTAGTTTAAACATTTTTGTTAGCATGTAAGTAGTTATAAGTGATACACAATAAAAATGAATTGAAAATAAAAAAAAAAAAAAAAGAGTCGTTGGCTATTAAACTGAGGGTCTCATGTTCGAATCCCAGCCGTGGCGATCAATTTTTATTTATGTTTTCACTTTAAATAAACAAAAAAATGCAAGTCATGGCTGGGAAACGAACCTGAGACGCTGGGCTATGACGACTTTACATACGAATTACGATGAGCCAATCAGAAAATGGTGTCGGTCGCGAATTCATTGATTTACCCCCATCGCAAAAGTGCCAAACGCGCCTAAAGAAGTTTTCACTTCAAAAATAGGGTGGCGCAACAGATCGCGGAGCCATAGGGCCTATAGCGCATCTCACACAACCACGCTTTTTGAGGGAGTGGAGGGGACCTACAATTTTCTGCCAGTTCCGAGCGGCAAATTGAGAAAGCGCTTTTCTTGGCAATGAATTTACTAACATAAGACTTGTCCATTCCTAGCGAAAGGCGATGCCCGTGGAAAAACATTTTTGCTTCGGTTCGGATTCGAACTACGAACCTCTGGGTTAACAGGCGGACATGCTAACCATCACGCCGCGGGTACCACAAGCAATTAACTGTTGTTGCATATGTTGATGATGTTATTATAGCTTGAGAAACTAAAATTCTAATCTTATTATTGAATTATTTTCAATGCCATGAATTCTATCTGAACTCTTATCTAACCCTTCTCTTATTTAGTTTTTTATTCAATGAGCTTCTACAACTACGAAGATCTAAAATAGGTCGATGAATCCTCCAGATGCTTTTAAATTTAAATCTTGTCTTCACAGCATAACGAGAACATATCTGTTTTGAATGCTTGAATGGCAAAACTATGTTCTCGTAACCAAAGACATTGCCTGTGTCCTGAGTGTATAATTAAACTCAATTGTGCCCAAATGGACTTTGGCTACTAGCCCTTTAACCAGGTATCTCCACATTATATAGTTGGTATAATTATACTCTACTGCCACTGCGCTGCTAAGTAAGCATTTTTAAACATTTCCTGTTTAAGTATAGGCGCCCAACTATTAAATTGCATAGTTGTTGGTCAAACAACGTTTGCCGATTGGTTCTACTCAAACGGAAGAATCTCCATTTTGAAGTAAAATTGACCGTCTCCCCACCCCTAATCTCCTACATCTTCATCGTCTAGGTATGAAAAAGTCCTTTTGACTCATTGATGATTTTAATCTTTGTCTATCCATGTGCGTCGTCGTCAGCTTGATTGTCATAGCGTTTCGCTCCTCATTTTGCTTTGTCCCATCCATTGTGTTGAAGTAGTCGACAGAAGACACCTACCTATCTATGTTTTGAAATAAAATATCAGTTTCTGTGTAAACAACACATGCTTCAACTCACTATCCCACAGTCGAGTCGGTAAGCAAAAATATGAATTCCCATCCATCCATCGCATCCGCGAGCCTGGCGCCACAAATACCAAAACTCTAAAAGCCTGTTCATCTTGAGTGGTTCAAAAAATTATAAAAATAGTCTTGGCCGATGTCTACCTTGTTAATACACAACACACATCTACACAGTCACCAGTAGCAACCAACAACAACACACACCATCTACCTATAGTAGAGTAGGTATAGGTATAGACAAAATGCACCAAAAGTGACGCGTCACTGTCAATATGTTGTATCTAATAATGTTGTTGTTTTGGCCCTCTGTTTTACGTCTTTCAATCTTCCTATACTCGTGGGTAGATTCCCTACCTATTGGAAGGTAAAGCGGAGTTTATTTTTACAGCGAAGATAATCAAGTCCTCGGTAAAGTGCTTCCTTCTGTCTGTGCGCTGTTAGCTGTTCGCTGTGCCCAGTGCCCCTCTTCTTCAAAAAGTATATTCGGTTCAAATTACAAGGTGAGTTCCATGTAATTATCTTGGATGTATATTCAGACTTGACGTTTCGTCGAAATGTTCCACAAGTAAATATTCAAAATTTACATTTGGAATGATGGAATGACAGTTGACTGCTTAGCCAGGCATCTCCACCACCACCACCGCCATCGCCATCGCCACCGCCACCGACGCGACGCGACGCCAAGCAATAATGGACGACCAATTTGGGTCTTGCAATTAGCTTCGCTGCAGCTCGTCGACAAATATTCATGTGTAATGCTTAATAATTGATTACGCCTTGAGCATGACTCCACAATGCTCTCTCTCTCTCTCCGATCCCTATATGGACGTTAACACCGACCGACGACACAACGAGACTGTGAAGCTGGCAAAGTGACAACAGTTAAACAATGCGGCCAAATCAACCTGGTTAGCATTTTAAAGCGTAATTTACATGACTCATTGAGGGTGACATGTTTAAAAGACGACTCAATTAGATAAACCACAAAAATAAGCGAAGAGGTTTACCCAAATTAAATTTATTCACCCTTGTGTTATGATTGTGTCCTACTGACTGCTACTGTAGTCAGATTCTCGTATAACTTGATGAATTTAGGCTTTTGCTTGGTTAAACATCAGAGAGCAGCAGCCTGGTTCATTTGGCTGTTCACTGTGATGTTTGAAGACGACGTTATCATCAAATGAGCAAATGGAGTGTAAATAGACAAACGCGATTTGAATGGAAATTAAAAGTGTCGACCAGGGAATACCTACTTGGGCGCTTATGTTAAATGTCAACAAAGCGGATTACCCGTTTAGAAGTCTTCATAGTCTACATCTATACCTCCGCTGGCTCTGCAGTGAAAGGAATCAATAATGAATTGAGCAGAACACCCTCACTGCGGCGTGTTGTTTCATTTTCGAATCTAGTGGGGATGCTACAATTGTTTGAATACATATCCTATCAAAACAAACACACATACATACCTACATCCTACATCCTTTTGGCGGCTTAGAGCGACAGGACGACAAACCCTTTTCATGCTTAGCACCCTTTTGTCACATTCTTTTCGTACCCTTTAGGCACATGTTTACAATGCTCAGTGCTATGCAAATACCAACAAAAGCCAAATGGCAAGTTTATGGCAGAGTCTCTTCTTAAATACCCGATGCTCGGTTTTCGGTGTGTTTCTTTCGCAATAAAAGGGCATCCCATCCCAGCTAAACCAAACACGCGAGTTGGGTGAAAATGGGATGCTTAATTTTCAAGAGCTTTTCAAAAGTGTTTTCACTTGATCACTTAGTTTTGTGTATTTAATCTAATTCTTGTGCGTATGTTACAATTTGGATCCCGACAATAAGTTGTTAGCCGACGGCTTTCTCTGGAGTGTTTGAGTTTCAAGTCAATTGGTTGTTGGCGAATATCTTATTTATTAATAGACGTTTACTGATTGATGAACGCACTTTTTCAATTAATTTTTTGATATATACATTAAAGTCATGATCAAAAATGAAAGTGTTGATTTGGTGACTGTGGGCGTTAGTGAGTTTTGATTCTCACTGAAAAAGATAAAACCTGATAACGTTTGGAAAAAATTAAAAGTATAATGCCAAAGCATAATAGCTCTTCAGCCTCTTCAATGCAACAAGGATACGGTTATCCAAGCTGATGCTTGAAAGGCAGGTCTGAGTTGTTGTTTACTCATAAAAAGGTTGTTTTGCATCCAGGGCTCTGAGCCCAACTGGAATCAATTATGCTCAATTAGAAAAAGAGCTTTTAGCTATTGTGTTTTCATGCACAAAGTCAAAGTACCATCAATACATATGTGGAAGTAAGGTGCGTATCATTACCGATCATTGACCTTAGCTAGGGATTATGAAAAAGAAATTGGGGAAATTCAATCGTCAAGGCTTCACCGTTGAGAATACGAAGTTTGCTTCTTGCCAAGTAAGGAAATGTTTATTGCGGCTTGAAATCATGGTTGAAATACTAGAAGACACTGCCGTGATAAAGAGCTTGGCTAACAAGCCCCACTTCCAAGTGAATCCATCATTCTGTGAAACTGATTGAAAAACAACTTCAAGGTCGGTTAGCTCAATAAATTTAACACTAGGTGGACCTACTTCCAGAAGAGGTGTAAGTAGATGCAGTTCGTAAAGTAGAGCTCGAATTCATTAAGACCTTCCCGCTCTCCAACGAAACTTTCTAAACACCGCCAATGGCAGGTGGTCATCTTTAGAGACTTGCCCGGTTTCCAAGAACCCATGCCCAGATATTTCCAAGAAAAAAAGCAGAATTTCTACTCCAGCTTAGCAGGACTTTCTCTCTGCGTTGATTTGCGTTCTCACGGGTAACAACTCATTGATGAAATAGGCATTAGCATATCCAATTATGTAGAGGATGCCACACGAAGTGGAAGAATCTTTTCACATCGTCTGTGAGAGCCCAATCTTAGCCCACACTAGGAACAAAATCCGTCTACAATACTTCTTCAAGGACCTGGGTGACATCTCAGATTATCCACTTCAGCATCCTTAAGTTTATTCAGGGCTTCAAACGGTTCAGTGAGCGTTTTCAACCCCAGTAACGTAGTCAATTACTCAATCTTCCAATGCTTGACGGGCACGGGCACTTACCTCCTACCCTCCTCCCTAACTTCTTATCGGCAACTATACCGGGGAGCACAATGGATCCTTGAGATTGAGATGCGAGTGAGGTGTTGCCACTTGCGGCTGCACCCCATCTAACCTTACCTAAACTAAATTGCCGCTCCATAAGGAAGTGATCCCATTTTGTGTTATAAATTGTGGTGTTGAAGGAAGTGAAGGTTGAGATAATTTTTTTTTGTTTTTTTTCTTGCGTGACTTGAGATTTCGCACTTTTTTGAGAAAATTTCGCATGTTGAGTAAATTTTTTTGTTTCATTGTGCCGCGAAAAGAAGAACACATACGAAAGTTAAACAACAGAAATTGCGGCAAAACGTCTCTTCGAAATTGTGAAGAACCTTTTAGCGTATGATTTGGACTTATATGCCGAGATATCAGTGTTACGCACCATCAAATCAGTCTAAAATACAGAATCCACCAGCACAAAGCATGTAGGATTGCCTGCAACAAGCTTGTTTAAAAAGTGCAAAATCATTGTTAGGGGTTTACTATCAACAAGCCAAAGATACATGGTGGTGGAATAATGAAGCTAAAGCACTGAGAAGTTAGTAGAAAGCTGCTTTCAGAACATGATCAAAGTGCCCATCAAATAATACAGATTCAAAGGATTGCCTCGAAGGTCGAAGTGAAGTACAGAAGTTGCACACTGAACCAAAAATGGTTGTCATATTGATGAATTTGTTCATCATATTGATGAAAAAAGTTGTTATTTTTCAGCCAACGACCGTAATCATCAATATGATGATTTGGAAAACCGCTGTCATCACATTGATTACCGCGTTCATCGTATTGACTACTGCTATTATGATCATACTGAACCCTGTGGTCATCATATTGACTACCGAGATTGTCAATATGATGATTATGGTTGTCAATAAGATGATTGTAGTTGTCAATATGATTACTGTGGTTGTCAATAGGATGATCTGAGTTTTCAATACGATTATTCCGATCATCGATATGATGATCGCAGTTGTCAATGAGAATATTGTGGTTGTCAATAGGATGATTGAGTTGTCAATATGATTATTGTGGTTGTCAAAAGGATGATCGCAGTTTTCAATACGATTATTCCGAACATCATATCGATGATCGGAATAATCGTATTGAAAACTGCGATCATCCTATTGACAACCACAGTAATCATATTCACAACCACAATATTCTCTAAAAAATGAGTTAAACTTTCCACTCCTCATTTTTTAGCAAACAAATACTTACTATTCAGCACTTTAATTGAACCATTTAATGAACTTCCCTCCTGAAATGTAACCGAATTTAACTATAAAAATACATTAAACATTATATGTGTTTAGATATCTATTTATTTAGAAAAAAATTTATTATTTAGCGCATCAAGCAGTGTGTACAATTTATGTGGTAAATCTTTTTTGGCTTTTTTCATATAAAAAAAATTTTTATAAATTGCCACACGTTCTCACAAGCTGGTGGGTAATGTATATTAAAAATAAAAAAACATTTAAAACAGATGTCTACAGCACGTAAGGCATTACTAATTTTAAATTTATAGTCATCTAAATAGAATACAAACTCATTTGATCCACGCAGATGCATGACGAAAGGCTGAATGGTTTCCCCACGATCTTCCAAGAACTTTCTATGGTCCTCCAATTGTTGGACACTTTCTCCCTCGAAGAGAAAAGAGATTTGCGAATCCTTAATAGTATGCCTCGAAAAGTGATACTTTTGGTCGTTGGAACGTGGTTTTTTTAGTTTTTGGAACGTGTTTGGAGGGCACCAGATAGTAATGCATACTATTAACGACAAAGCATACAAAGTCATCTGAAAGTTTGAAAAGATATAAAAAATTATAAATGTAAATTGTGTCCATCACTTTGACATTTACCTTTCTCGAAATCAACATCATTAATGTTTTTGAGGGCATCAACCGTTCTCTTGTCCTTTATATTAAGCATGAGAAATTCTTTTAATTTCTGATACGAATTTTCCCAAAGAGAGAGAATTGATCGGCATTCTGGATACAGAATGGAAAGGTCCTTATCGATCTAAGCAAAACAATAAAGATCAAATTAGATGAAATAAAAATTCAATATTCAACAAAACCATTTGTGGACAAAAAAATGTTTTTTTTTCCATCGGTCTGAACAATATGCTATTTTCAGAAATAGAAGCATAAACAAATTTTTGGAACACACTTTTGAAAACATCGTATAGAACATTCTATGTTTGAAATGAAAGTTATTAAAGAAATCTTATTTTATCTTAACATCAATTGAATCGATTAAAAAGCACAAAAAATGTATAAAATAATGTAAATGTACAATAAAATGGTCCACTTACTTTTCAAAATATCATAACAATGCTCTTGATTCCAACTTTTCAAAAGGCTTCGCAATTCGATGTCATCTTATTGTCTTGTTCCGATGCGATGTTTCGATTGAAATTAGGTGCTTACGCTTGACATGACGATTATAGCTATCAATGCTTTCGAAACACTGGCCGCACGATCTTTCAAAGCACTTGAGTGAGCTGTTTGAGGATAATTCATGTTTTTTTTTTAAATGTTTAATGAGTTCACTTAAGGCATTGAATTTATGACGACAAATGAAGCACTCCATTTCAAGGAACAATAAATACTTGATATGATAAATAATATTAAATTAACTACATATTCAAGAAAAAGGATTAGGAAATTACTAATTACTCACCTGATTACCTACTATATATTGATTGTTAATCACAAATTTATCTTCCATAAACTTCTTAGAGATTATATAGTTGATGCTGATACTAATTTTTCACCCACTTTTCACAATAGTGGTTGTTAATAATTAATTCGGTACACACAAAATTGGTATTGCGACACTACTACGTCAACTTTTACGAATCGAATGACGCGCTTTACTCAAAATATAGATTAAAACAACATTTTTTGCCGTTGTATTTTTGTCTGGGTTTTCATATTGATGATTTCAATTTTCAATGCGAAAACTGCTAAAATTAGATCATCATATTAACAACCGCTATTGTCAATATCACAACCGCAAAGCGACGATTACCATATTGACAACTGAAATTGTTAATATGACAATTTTTAAGCAGACAGTTTTTGTCTTTAGATTTACCGTTTTGTTTCGGTCTTTTGCTTTATTTTGGCAACAACAACTGCAAGGAGGTGATCATCATATTAACAACCACGATTGTCAGTATGACAACTGCAAAGCGACGATCATCATATTGACAACCGAAGTTGTTAATATGACAACGGTCTTTTGCTTTATTTTGGCAACAACAACTGCAAGGAGGTGATCATCATATTAACAACCACGATTGTCAATATCACAACCGCATAGTGACGATTATCATAAATTGTTGTCAATATGACAATTGCAAATCAACGATCATCATATTGACAATCTTTGTTTTCATATTGAAAAGTAACGATCATCATATTGACAATTGCAAATTGATAACCGAAATTGATGACTGATTGCAGTCATGCAAAAAACTGGTTTTCATATTGATTATTTTGTTCATCAATATGACAATTTTCAGTTAACAACCACCGATTGTCAATATGACAACCAATATTTTTTTCAGTGCAAGAAAGAAGCGAAGAAGAAGTGAACCCAACTCGAAGCAAAGAGCACGGACGATATATATAGGTAGCTGGAAGAAATTTATGCGCCGGGCCGGCTGCTGACGCATACACCAAGCTATTCAAAAAATACAACAAAACAACTTAAGCAAGGCAGCAACCACATATAAAAGTATTAGCCCAAAGAAAAGGAGAAATGCTCAGGAGATTTGTTCCCAAATTCAGAGATTTACAAAATTCTGCACAGGTAGTGACAGTATTGTGATGGCTTATTGAACAAACTGTTTCCCCGGGAGTGCTTTTCAAAAGCTTTACCTAACTAACTTAACGAAGAAGATAGTGAAGCAGTTAAGTAAATAAAATAAATAAATAGGGTGGCGCAGGAGAGCGAGGAGCCCCAGGGCCTAGTGCATTTCTCACAACAACTCCCTTTGTGAAGGAATGGAGGAGACCGACAATTGTCTACCAGTTCGAACGGCTAATTGGGAAAGCGCTTTTCATGACAATGTATTTTACTAACGGAGGACTTGCCAATTCCTCGCGAAAATCGATACCCGTGGAAAAAGAATTTTGCCTCTGTTGGGATTCGAACCACGAACCTCTGGGTTAACAGGCAGACATGCTAACCATCACGCCACATGTACCACATGCATGCAGTGAAGCAGTTAAAAACTCCAATATGGGGGACAACAGGTGTTGCATTTAGTGCATAATAGGTATCTATACAGCTCACGTTATCGAGTAACTCGTGACGGAATCATATATGAGTTTGGTGTCACAGCTCATGTTACCGAGCAATGTAGTACCACAATTTCGCATTCTTTTACAAGTGATCGAGCGGGATTTCATTCAATGCCTGAAGTGAAATGAAAATCTAAAAAATTTTGTGTACGTAGGTAGATTACTTTATCCCAGTCAAACTAATTTGTTAATAATAAAGTGCCCCGAATCAATACACAAATAACCAAAGGAATCAAAAAAAGAAGTTCCCATCCATTCAAATCTCAAATCGATCACTTTCGTTGTCCATGTCCATGTACAGAGTACAGTACACATGCATGGGACGGCAATCCCAAGCGTCTATGTATCAATTAACAAGATTTCTTTAGCAACACCACCCGATTGCATTTAATGCTTCATTTTTCTGAAATTCTCAATAAAAGCTGTATTTTTTTTGCAAAGGAAGAAATTTTGTTAACCATACAAAAAATGAAACATCAGCGAGATCTGTGAATCTAAATATATCGTTAAATATTCGATGCGATTGCACATTTTTAAAAAGCTATACAATACGTGAGACCACGTATGTATACCTATGCTGCAATTCTAAAATGGTTAGTTACTCACTCTCTCGATCGCCGATGCCACTCACTAATTCGATAACGTGAGCATGAGCTTTCATTCGATCCTAGGTTTTTAAAGGGTGATTTTTTAGAGTTAGGTGTATAAATTTAAAATGAAATAAAACAAATTCGCAACTTACCTAAGTTCTGCAGTTAGCCTATTCATTGTAAAATGAAATAAAGGATTGACCACAAATATACCAAATCAAATGTGAAATTGACAATCATTATAGAAACAGTGTCGCCAACTTAATCTGCCATATCTGCCATACCTCTAAAAACAAAACACCCTTATATCACGGACAATTCTCATCTCTAAGCTTATGGGAGGTCATAGCCTTCCTAAGCAATGTAGGGAAAGCCACCTTCCACCAATGTACAAAAAAGAGGGTGATACACATAGTTGCGATAACAACCGTCGATCAAGCTTTTTTATTTTCGCGGATTGAGCGGATATGTAGCTACCGCGAAAAATAACAAAGTGATCTGATGTAACCAATTTAGATTTATCGCGGGTATAAGTAAACAACGGTGGATGCAACCCAAAGGCCAAAGTATGTATAGGGATCGTCATGGAAGAACATCGGTTTTCCTTAAAGGAATTGCGTATTGTGAGCGATGTACTGATCATTTTCTGATCCAGACACGCATATTCCAGACGTTTATTTGAATAGTGAGAGTAATATCACACCTAGAAAGTATTTTATTTTTTATAATTTTTGTGAATAAATTTATATTTCTCCAAATACGTATTTTAATACGGCATAGAACCAACATTAGTCCAAAAAATGGATTTTTCTAAATTAACCTGCCTAACCTGCCTGGTTAGCTTTCCGATTTAAAATATTGAGCTACTGCTACAAGCATGTTGTTAGCCATGCTAATGTCCTTTTACTTACCCTCGAACCAAAAAACCTTTAAGAGACTATCACAAACAAACGGATTCAAATGTTTGGCAATATGACAGGTGACATTTATAGGTAAGGTACCTATACATGTTAAATGTATCTGTCGGATATAACAAACAGAAACAGTTAAAGGGGCCCATAGTGATTCCTCAATCAAACAATCATAAAATTCTTCTTATAACAGATATTCAAACAGAATCCATATCTCTGATTCATGCAAAATATAAATCGGATGTTCACTAACACACACTCAAGCCTTGGCGATAGGCTGAAGCGATTTCACTTTACAATGCCAAATTCTGGTTTGCCTTGCAGCTGGATAAACAAACAAAAAAAAAATTGTCAAAATCCCAACAATGCTTAAAAAAGATCCAGCGCATTCCACAGGGCGATGAATGTTATTCCACACTTTTTTTTTCTATCACAAGGAAAAGATATTATCTCGCTGCGATTTTTGTTCCCTATTCCAACAAACCCTACATACATAAGTATAAGTTTGAATAAGTTCTTAATCGGGAAAATCTCGACAAATCTCTAAATCCCTAACGAATAGCAAATGCTATTCCGAGATTTCGAACACATTCTTCTAAACTGCAGAAAAACCAAAACAACAATTCCTAAAAGGGAGTTAAACCAAATCCATTAATAGAAAACTGAAACCCACAATGTGAATGGCTCGTTACACGAGTCTACCTTACTCCGTACATATTTTAAAAATGTGTAGACACATAGAAACGCCCCCGTCCCTTCACTCTTTTGTCAAAAGCGGTTGGACGATCTATGCTTCCGTTTAGCGAACAAAAGTACAATGTACAACTAATTCGGCTAAATGAGTTTATAGCCCAATTGAAAGAAACCAACGTTAACACCTCCCGGCTATAGAGGATATTGCACACTTGAAGTCGATAGAGCGGAGAATCATAATTGAAATTAAACAAAACGCCTGCTTTTGCGAATAAGACGAAGGATAGGACGGTAGGTTAGATGGAAACATTACCAGCAATTAATTTGCAAGAGACAATTAATTTTATTTCACTTCGAGTTGGGTTTTGGGTGAAGTGTTATTCACAAATGAGTTTGCTAGTACAGTGAGTTGACTCTTCAAAGTATATTTTTGATCCGAGTGGCACGCCTCTCTTCTTTGATAATTCAAATCAAAATACCTATGCCTACCTCTACATGTTCTACTGGGACTTCATAAAGAGAAATTGTAGGTACACGTAAGACTCGTTTTACGGACAGTTTAATGAATGTGTCATTGTTCTTGAAACCAATTTTGTTCAAATAAAGTAGAAATAAATAAGTAAATAAATAAAAAGGCTGGTGCAACAGAGTTCGGAGCCCTGCTCAGCACATTTCTATCGACAGTACCTTGTGAGAGAATGGAAGAGACCTACAAGTTTTTGCCAGTCCGAAAAAACAAGCGAAACCAAACGACCGAATTAACATTACCTTAATGCAGTACTGGTTGCAAAGACCTTGTGCTGATACACCCCACAAGACACATAGAACAAATGCGACAGTGCGCAGTTATGCATATAGACGCGTCTCTTATTTCTAACCACCAACAGTCTCAACTCGACTTTTTACTATCGGAGGAACTACCAACTTCTCTCGAAAGGCTCTACCCGTGGAAGAAAACTCTTTTCCTTGAACTTTTCAGGTTCGAACCTGGAACCTAAAGCTTCAGCGCAAAAACAAAACGTTAGAAATGCATTCCCCAATATCCTTTTCAAGAAGGGAAGAAATGGTTAGGTTAGCTTGGCCATCGATTAAGATGAAAAATCTCAGGAGTCGGCAATTTTCAAATGTATAATAATAAGAAAAAAAAAAAAAAATTGGTATCATATTTTTATAGCGGACGAAAAAGTATAAAATAGTTTCTGTTTTTCTCATGAAGAATAAAACCGCGGCATAAAATCATAAGTCCCCTCTATTCCTCACAAGGTATGGTTGTTTCTTGTTTCCATCCCATTTATTTTTTAGTAGATGGCCTGCCCTTTATAGCTCGGGTCCCACGGTGGTCTAGTCTCTAGTGTATAGCATCGATTCTACAATATGAAATCTTTGTTATATGTACTGAGAAATATTGAAGCATTCTAATTTTGCAAGAATTTTGGAAATCTGTTCATCAGTTTTTATGTTCGTGCAAATATGGCGATGAAATATAATCATGTTATTCTAGGATAACACCGTGTTGTAATGGTCAAAAGATTTGAAGTCGATTCAGTGGTTTTTCGATTGCCCATTCCCGTTTCCGTTGAAATACAGGAATGAAATTAAGTCCATGCTTATACGGAATAATCAGCCCTATCACAGATTCCATCGTAATCGAAAAAAGTCTAAGTTTTCCGATGTAACTATCACATTATCCATTCGGAGTGGAACGAATTTCGAAATTCGTAGATTTTGTATCACCAAATCCAAGTGGAATGTAAATTCGTCGTCTTAATATGCGAAAGAAGTTATGTTTGCAGAAAAATGTGAATGATCTTGCACATTTGGCGTAAAGAAGCTGATTTCGAAAACCAGCATAGCGGTATTTAATTTGGCAACTGCTAATGCTTTCTTCGATTCCATTCGGATTTTGTGAACACAAATTTTCGTAGTTCGTAACTTCGCTTTCTGTGTGGAAGTTTTCTACCATGAAATCTGTGACAGGGCTGAATGTAACACTCTAATGATGAAAGAATATTCGAAGTTCTCGGCTATGTTCAAGTTCCCGTGGGAATATGGGAATCAAATATAGTGGATGCTACTCGGGGATAATGAAGCACTATAACGGTGAATGTTTGAATTCGGTCTAGTATTTTCTTAGTTCCCGTTCCCGTCCCTTTTCCGCTAGAATATAGGGATGAAATATGGCCTATATCTTTTCTCAGACTCTCTTTGACCATCTTTGCTCCAAATATTATTCAATTCTGCTCAGTAGTTTTGGAGCATATTCAATACAAACTTTAAGTTTCCGTTTACGTTCCCGTTTCCGTCCTCGAAGGAATATCGATGGCCTATACATATGTTACTTTCGAGTTTTTAGACCAGCTTTGTTCCAGATTTCATTCAAATGGCCACAAACAAACAAAAAATCTTTCCTTTTTATAAGAGTGTAAGATAATATCGTTTCACTAATGCGTCTTTAGGCCAAATTATTCAAATTATTTGTACATTATGCCCTGACGCTTTCTAAAAGTTATATACCTACGAATTTCGAAGAATTACGATGGTTTCTCAACGTAATTCATCAATGCGATAGTTTCAGAACGTGGGCTGGGCACTGGTCATTTTATTTAGGACTGGTGAGACACAATTAACAATTTGGCTAACAACTTTCCGATACTTAGATTTATTGGTGCTTTTGGTATCAATATTTAAAAAACAAAAGTTTTCATTCGTTGATAGTTATAACATCATCGCAACTACGTACTTTTTTGAGGCATTTTTGTGTTCGGTAATTCTTTTTTTTTTAAGGCTCTCAGCAGGGCCACTGGTTGAGTTCGATCTCAAAAGAACAAACCCGAAAATAGAAGGGCTCTTCCGAACAACTAAGTGAGAATGTGCTTTTATGGCAGTGTAATTTCATTACTCTCGAAAAGACAATTCAATTCTCGCCAAGCCAAGGAAAAATTTTTGTTTCTGGGATTCGAACCTCGAACTCCCTCGTAATAAGGGGATATTTTTTAGACTTCGCCATAGGCATGGCCAGAAGTTTGGTACTGGTTGCTCTGCTAGCAAATTTCCAAAAATATAACATAACTAGCTGACCCGTCCAGCGTTGTTCGGGTCTAAGTAATTCAAAGTGTTGTACACACAAAATTACCAAAAAAAATTATAAAAAATTATGGAGAAAATTTGAAGATTGCCTGAAAGCTTTTAGTTTTCCGTTCATGTTTTCGTAGGAATACGGAATATGGAATATTAAATACGTTCTATATTAACATAGAAGAGGATAATGTAGTATTCTAACGGCGAGAGAATTTTTGATATCGGACCAGTAGTTTTGAAGCTTCCGTTTATATACCCGATCACGTTCCCGCAGAATTTTTGAGGACAAAATATAGCCTAAACCTTTCGCAGACTCGACACTATTTCGTACGAAGTTTTATTTAAATCGACTTTGCCGGAAGGCGTCTTTTGTCTTTAAAAATATTTCAAATCTTATAGAAAATGTTTCTTAGTTCTTCAAGTCTAAGAAAACTATTATTAATCCGTAACTTCATTTAGTGTAACTTTGGACTTAATAAAATCTGGCGTTAAACGGTGGAAGCTGGAACGAAATTCTACGAATTTGGAAGAATTTCGTCCCGGGATCCACCGTTTCTTTATATTATCGATGCGATACGATACGTAGTAACAGAATAGAGATTTTGGTTTGCAACTATTGCATCGATAAATTGAATTGCGAAATGGTGAAAATTGCATTGAATTTTATTAGACATTGTTCCAGTTTTCATCGTTTTTTGATGATCTTCTGAGGTCGAAATAAAAGCGAGAAAAGAAAAAAACTGAATCAGGAAAGATAAAAACAAACGAAAAAAAGTATGTTAGCTTTTCTGTTCATTGGCAATAGAAAAAATCTTTAGGAGCCACAGCTTAAAAAGATTTTTCAGGTCTCGTAGTTTTCAAACAACTTAGCAAACATCTAAGTACAATGAAAACATTATCAGTAAAATCTTACGGCAAATTTGTAATTTATTCAAGCTAAGCTTGAACTCACTTGGATTTTACATTTGGCAACCATACAATAAATGCCAACCGGTAAATCAAAAATCACAGTGTGTTTATTCGTCGTACTCTCTTCATTTAAACCAAAACAAAAAAAAAGTGTGTGAACCGACAATTTCATATTTACTAGAGGCAACTGGCCCACAATGATACCAGGCGTACAGAAAAACGCAAGGTATACCACTACCACCTCCACTGCTGTGAAACTAGCAACTGAGCATCAAATAATACTATTTCTTGTTTTCCTTCAACTTACTGGAGAAAAACAAAAACAAGATAAGCTGCATGCGTTAGAGATGTGTGACTCTTTTGAGAAGGTAGTGTTGTTCTCTTTATAATGAGTTAGTGTTTTATGAAATCATTAATTCTTGTTGAAGTGTAGGGCAGAATAATCTGCCTAGGTATCATATTTTAAAGTATTTGATTATCAAGCACAACAAAACATTGAGACATTTTAGCTCATACTGAAAAAAATGTATAGACATCTAACTGATCATTGTACATTGTGTGTGTAGAAAACGAAGCAGTTCAATTCCAGACACCTACTTTTCTAATCAACAATGGAAGCCAAATTTGTTTTTCCTTTCGACTTCCACCTTTATTTTAAAATAAGTTAATACGTACTTGATAAAAAGTGTCCATTTTTTAATTTGCAGGATGTAAAAAAAATATTTTTGTATGAAAAGCTAAAATCTCCTGACCAAAAAGATTGATCTTAGAAAAAATAAAATCGTTGGGTGAGCGCAACCTTCTTAAATATGTAGAAAGCGTTTATTTATTACAATTGACATGATAGAAATTCCACCCGCCCACATGTTTTATTTTGTTGCTCAAGGACTTATCAAATAATTTTTCAGCTTTTTTTATCTTAAAATAAATTTTTATTCATTTTTATTTTCAGGTTTCTAGTTTTCTTGCTGGTATAGTATAACCAGATTTCAGATTTATCCGTTAGCAGGAAATTAGCGAATTTCAATTGCTAGATTTGATCCAAGCAAATAAATAAACAAACTGGCAAGCTAAGGCCGATCGTTTAAAAATTACATATAAAAACATGCTTGACAATTTTTTGTTTGTTTCAATACGAAGAATAAAGAAAAGAAGAAAAAGCTGCTGACTATAAAAGTAGATAACCAAAGCCAATTATTTTTATTCAGGTGTTCTGGCATTCGCTATATTGTGTGACACCAAGATAAACGAAGCGTTCTTCACCCCAAAGACAAATTTGGACCGAAAAATATAAGGAGCACTGCAGTACGTTGATCTTTGAATCGAAATACCTGTCCGGTGTCCGTTAACTCGATATGTGCAAATGTCTGGCTTACTTAGGCCCAAGGAAAACTAAGGACGCATTCAAGGGGCTGTGAAGGAAGAGTAAAAAAAGCACTTAGTAGTGATTTGAATGGAAATTACCGCATCAGTGATCGAGTGAGTAAGTGCCGTTTTTCTTTCAAAATTCGCTATTACACATTATCAGTCTGCTGTCCATTTATTGATTTCATTTCGTTCAAATCCTGATGAAAAGAATGTCAATTTGTGGTACTAGGGTGCTCGATAACATTAGAAGTAACGCCAAACTCACATAGTTCAGCCACGTATTACTCGATCACGTGTGAGGTAATTCGTCCCCAGAATCCTACATAAAAAACGGCTACAATATTTCACCAAAAGTTAAGTAAATCCATATGTTAGTCTGAGGGGTGCTAGGGTGTATCAGTCGCGCAAGGACAAAATGGGCCCTATCACAAGGCCCGTCGGTTGTAACGATTTCGTACTACGAATGCCAAAAAAGAAGCATCATAGACTCTCTCGTAGAAACTCTTTTGCTACGAAATTTGTCCCTGTTGATAAAATTACTAACAAATTCTAAATATCTGTTGGGAAATACTCATTACGAAGAAGTTTTTAATTGTTTCCATTTTCATTTGTAGTCCGAATTTGTTACGACGGGTCTTGTGATAGGGGGTAATGTGTACGAGTTCTCAAAGAACTAGTTCAATAGGGACCAAGGGTACAGTCAAATACGTTCAAGTACTGGTGTTTAATTTGCCGTTATGTCACTATATTTAATTTTGTCTTATCCCCAAGTCTGCCTATTTTATCGGTCCACATCAGAAAGCTGAACAATCAATATCATTTTAACTCCAAAGTGTAATAGTGATTTTACAAAACGCCACCTCATTTTGTAGTGCACAACCCTATTCACTGGAATGAGTTACACATCTCTATCAAACACAGCTTATCTTGTTTATGTTCTTCTGCAGTGAGGTAAAGAGAACAGCAAAAAACAACAACAACTTTTGGCGCTCAGTTACTAGTGGCACACATAATGTAGGTATATTTGCTGATATTCTGTGCGCCTGGTATCTTGTTGGGCAAAGCGCCTTTAAAAGCACTCAGCATTGAATTTTCTTCGTTTTTGTTTTGTTCAAATGAAAGCCGTATGTGTGTGTGGTGTGATGGTGTCATTACACACTATGAATCTATGATGTGTGTAAAGAAAACTTGCTTTAGCAGAGAACCCTGCTGAGATTTCTGGTTGCCTGATGAACAACCGAGCTGGTAGTAGCAAATCGTTTAAATTTCTGTTTTTCTTTAATGTTACAATTTTGCTAACCTGGCTGGTATTGCATATGCATGGGCGGTTTTATTTTTCTGATTATTTGTATGAAAAGACTTGCGCAAAGTTCAAGGGGTGCCATAACCAAACAAAAATATGAATTTAACGAAAGTTTAGGCCTAGAATCTTTAGCGACTTTCTTTCTCACTTGCGGGTGAATTCGTCTCCAAATTTTGCCCGAAAATTTGAACATTTATGCGCTTTCGCCAAATTTATATACATATAGTGACCCCAGGTTTTTAGTTACTTAACAACTTCAGACATCTTTATGTTTTTAGAAATTCTCTCAGGTTTTCTGGAGGTTTCTTTTCAAAGTAAAGCTATGAATATAATTAGTGATTTCAAACTTGGCCGTAGCTCGATTATCTTGCCTCTTCCTAAAGTCTTCGTGAATATAAAGTCCCTTACACAACTTTTTAGTGCTAAATTTAATGGTCCTAACGTTGTCCTATTTTTTAATGTCCACAGCCCCTCTAGCCGCATTACTTGGGACTTCAGCTATTCCAATATAAACGTGTAGCTTCTCTAACAACAGCCCTGCATTGGAAACCAACTAAAGACCGTTTTAAGCTGCAAAATGTTACACAAAAAACACGAAAAATTGTTATTTATTTTTTATTGTTTACTTTTATTAGTTAATTGTTATGTTATACACTTCTTTAGATTATGACTACAATTTAAATTAATGCTAATAATTAGGAGTTAAGCATACCTATCTGACCAAATGCTTCTTTTTTACAAAAACACCATCGGCATTTAGAATTATATATATGTATGTATATTAAAAAAAATAGATAGTAATAAATTTCTTTTTAAATAAAATTCAAGTTAATATTAAAAGGAAGAAAATTTATATTAATTCATGTGTGTAGTCATATATCACTAGGCGAAGCATAAGGTCCCCTTAAATATTGAACATTGTTTTGTGCTTTAAACCTTTTTCAAGGGCTCATGTATAGAAATAAAAACGAAATGTGATTAGAGTTTAATTGATTTTTGTTTTCAACTTTTGTTACAACTCATTGTTTTTTTTACAAGTTTTACAATCTCAATTCTGTTGAGTATAGAGGTACCTATGAACTAAGAGCAAGACTTGAATTACAAAATAAAACGATTTAAAAATAAAAATCTAAAAAAAAAAACTAAGCTTTAACGATATGCCTACAAACTTTTACACAATTTTTATTAGGATTATCTTCTCTTAAATAATTATCATAACTCTTGTTTGTTTGCTAAATAAAAATGATTATATTTATATGTATAAATTGAAAGGCGCTTGCCCTAGTCTCATGTTACTTCGGACGCCGTGTGCGAGGGCTGTGGCGAAGTCGAGAAAGGTCGGTGTAGAAACTGCGCCGCAGAATGATGATAGGACATTTCTTGTAGCGAAGAAATTGAATTCGAATTGATACTGTTGGCCGAGGAATTGAGCTTCTCGGGTGAGTTAACTCGAATTTTAGGCGGAGGCGTGCTGTCGGCTGCGTAATTTGGCGTCGAGTACGTATGTATTTGATTGCCATTGAGAGTAATGGTTTGCGGAAGCTGTGGGTGCGGTCTGATGACAGTAGGCTGAATAGGAAACTGTGACATTTCTTTAAGGTTTGAAAAATTCTGTAAATAACAACCGGCATTGAAGAAGCTAGCTGCTGTTGTGTCTAGCTTAAAGGGTTGCATGCACGACATAACACCCGGATAGCCGGTATTTGGATTTAGAGAGCTTGTCAGGTCTCGGGGCTTTTCGTCGTCTATGCAAAGATCACGATCGTCTCTATCGTTACCACCGTTTGATGTCGATCCGGGGCTATGTTGCAGGGGTAAGCTACTAGGTACAGGCGAATGAGTCCCCAGCGATATGTCTGAATCGGACGTATCGGATGGAGCCGGCGATGAGGCACCCTCTGCTCTACGGCATTGGAAAGACATACCTGGGTTGTTTTGATTGTGTTGCATTCTGAAAATAGAAAAAATAGATGATTAGGTGTCGAAGTGATGTGTTTTAAATATGAAAACTGAAAATTTTACAAGTTTATTTTAAACCATCAAATCACCAGTGGAGCTACAAAAGCCGTACTTTCGGTCATTAAGAAGCTTTCGTTCTTCAAAATGTTTCATGAGTTGACGGTTTATCAATGTTTCTATGACCTTTGAAAGAAGGGACATTAGGGCAATTAGACGTTAATTGGAAGAAGCCTATATTTTTTGGGACAGGCTGGACAAATGCCTCTTTCCATCTACTCAACAAAAAAAAGCGCAGAAGGATATGATAAATAGAAAAGCTTACGTACTCTTCAGAACAATAGCATGGATGCCATCTCGACCAGCGGATTTATGTTTATTAAGTTCGTTAAGAACTCGTGTTACCGAACGGGGACGGAAAAACATCTGCTTCACTGCACAGTTCACAATCACAAGCTCATGTGAAACTAAAGTGCCATATGGCAGTGTTGAGTTCCCACTCAGGTAACGCCCGTCCTGAAGTACATATTAAGTAGATCTTCTACTTAAAAAGATGGAACGAATAAGGTTTTATCTAAAACATTTATAAGCTCCTTGAAAGACTCAAATGCCATGGATAGTATTGTTGGCAACTATTTTCTATCTTCACTTACCTAATTTTTTCCACGAAGGATAAGTCGATCTAAACTAAGAATGGTTGTTACTTATAAGTTCCCTTTCTTTTATAGCATCAATTTTAATTTTTTTAAAAGAACTTAAACACTAAACTTAAACTAATTAAAACTAATTTAAAACTAAATTTAACTACAATATGAGAAATTGTTCAAAAGGAGGACTTTTCGACAGGGACTTGTAAGATTGAGGTCGAAAAGAAAAGGAACAGAATTAATCTTACTCAACATGCGGGTAAAGGGTTCGAGACCATAGGATGTACGATTAGCAGGAAGGAAGAAAGGGGTGATGATCTTACGTTTTTTCGGGGATTAGTGGTGAAGGAGATAAGGTCTAAAAGGGGGGAGGGGGGGGGGAGCAGTCAGTGTTACCAGTAAGAAGTCGGTGAATGAATATGATGTCAAAGACATTCCTTCAGATTATTAAGGACTTTAGATTAATGATTGCGAGACGTTCGCGGTAAGGAGGCAGGGTGAGAAAGTTTCTAACGTCGTAGAGATCTCGAAAGGCAAAGAGCAGAAAACGAACCGCTTGATATGGAGCCCATACTTGCGACGCATACTAATGGAGAGGGCGAACATAGGCAATATAGAGGGATTTGGCTAGAAGGGGGTTGCGGAACTCTTTGGACCATCTCTCTTGATAAAACCTAGGGCAGAATTAGCTGTTGATATTACTTCGTCAATATTAGAACGAAAATTTAATTCGCCGTCGCGTCGCAGAGAACGCCTAAATCTCTGATAAGCTGCACACGGCTTATAGGAAAGCTCTGAAGATGATGGGATCTGGGGGAGGTTTATTGCTTTTACGATAGAAAGTGACTGCCTCGCATTTGGCAATGTTTAATTCAAAGAAGTTAGAACACAAGTGACGAATGAATCGAGGTCATTTTGAAGCTGGAGAGAATCTCGATCGGAGGGATGCAGAGTGAGATACGTAGAAGAATATTGGATGATCTTTTCGACATCATTAATAGCAAGGATGAAAAAGAGGGGTCCAAGATAATTGCCTTGGGGCACACCGGAGACTGCCGCAAAAGGCACTGAAAGAGTAGAAAGGAAACGAGCTCTATATTGCTGGTTATCTTGATACGAAGATATCCATTTGAGTAGGATAGGGCTGAATCCGAGGAAGGAAAGTTTAAAGAGGATTAAAGCGTGAGAGATTTTGTCGAAAGCCTTGCTGAAATCTATGGTATAATAACGCCTAATTCGTTTCCTTTTTCCATAGAATATAGAAAGAAGAAAACCAACTCAACTGGATAAGTGGTTGTAGACCTTCCCTTACAGAAACCATGCTGCTTGGAGGATATAATTGATTTGCACTGGAAAGTATAAGTATTTCATACAGAATGCTTTCGAAAAGCTTAGGGATATAAGAGAGTTTAGCTATGGGTCTATAGTTGGAAATGAGGTTTTTGGAGCCTTTTTTATGGATAGGCGAAATAACGGATATTTTCCATAAGTCTAAAAAACTACACTTGAAAGAGATAGTTTGAACAGGTTAGTGATGGGAAGGGCTAAACTGGAGCAACATTTTTTAAGCAAAATGGCAGGAATGCATCTGGACCCGGATTAAACTCGTCTTTGAGTTTATGGAGTTTATTAAAAACAGTTGACTGATTGAAGCTTAGATTAGAAGGCCCTGTAGAGAAATGGGGAAAATAGGAAAAGTATGTCAGGGGTAAATCTGCAATTTAACATCCGCTGCACAATCTCAATGACTATATGTAGAATTGCTGAGTTGCGATGAAAACGCATTATTGTTTTGTATACAGCAGGTTTTCCTGTTGCTAAAACTAGGCTGTGCGCACAGTGGTCGGAGAAAGCGATGCGTTCCGAGAAGCGTTTTAAAGTGAGTTTTTCTCACTCTTTACATGTAATCCTATCTACGTGCTTACGCTGATGCGATATTTGATGAGACACTTGCAAGTCTGTCGCAAAGTTCTCGCAAAGCTTCAAGCGATTTTGTTCGAAAAATGTTTGTAATCGAGTAAAACAACGCCCAAAATCGTTTATCTAATATCGCACCGCGAATCCATTGCTTTCTCCTGACTGACCACACAGAGTAGATTCTATAAAGAACAGAAATAAGATACATACATCAGATGCAACCATCGAATAAACTATAAACTAATAAAAACCGAACTAAGGACATTCACCAAAATCATCGACCAGCACCACACAAAACGTTTGCGTCATTTACATGAAACCAGACGTCAACTGCGTGTGTATCAGCTGCCTGTCTGTGTGTGTGAATGTTTCGCGATATTAAAAATCAATTTAAGCGAATTCCCCTTTAAATAAAATTAAAAATTTGACAACGACACTGTCTTCAAGGCAAAACAAGACAAAAGAGTCTCCCTTCAAAAAAAAAAAAAAAAGAAATAAAGATAATATCTCATTGGGTTCGCCTGATGGAATTACCAATCGCTTCATGTTGGATACACATACGCGGGAGCGCGATCAACATCACTCGGAACACATGCAATGTCTCAGTGTCAGCTTAACAAATGAGCTCGTCAAATGTTTTTTTTCTCGTTCATTTTCATTTCTTTTTTTTGTGTGTGAAAGCGATCAGTTCATCATACATCAGCACCAGAGTGAGAAATCGTTCGGCATCCCGCAATTTCCGTAATGATCCTAATGACGATTTGATATCTTTTTCGTGGCTGTTTCCTTTTGTTCTGATGGTGCTCATTGGACAAAGCTGCTATACGAGCAACATACCTACAATAACAATGAAAAATATGCTGCGAGCTGCCGCACTGACAAATTGGATTGAGACGTCAAAACTCCATCAGCCGCGCACATCATAAAGCATGAACCATGAGCTCAGCTGAGCAGTGAGTAGTGAGCGCATCTTAAAGTGATGGGGTTGTCTAGAAATTGGTATATTAGCATCCACTTAGGTGAGAAAGTGATTTGCGCCTAATATCAGTATAAGCACTATGGGCAAGCGCGAAATATTACTCTAATAGTAATTATTGGTTACACGCCGAGTCGGTTTGGTTCCGTTTCGTTTAAGCCTGGTTGCCTGGCTGCTGGCCACAGGGCCACCATTGAGGGCCGGGGTGTCATTAATAATTTGTTCTCTCGTGTGTAGTTTTTCTCGCGCGCCTCCTTTTGATTTGACGTCTCATGTTGAGTGATTAATGATGATCATCAACTGCAGAAGGCACATGAATTAACCACCAACCAACCTGCTGCTGGCCCTAAGGCCAAGGCGCACTTTTCAAAGGCGAATCCACCAAAAGGGGACTTTAGCGGACTCACTTTGAAACGAACCATCAACAAAGATTATGTGTGAAGTATGAAATCGTTTTGCTTCAACAGAAATGATGGATAGATGCTGCCTGATGTACACACATTACTCTTGGCGTAAGGTGTAAGGGTACACCTATGGACACCCATTCCAACAGCAGCATCAGGAGCATCAGCGTCAGCGTCAGGGTCTCAGTCCCAATTTCAGTCCACCGGCACCAGCATAGCTAAAACCAAAGGTTTGGCAACAAAAACGAATGACAGAAACAAGAAGATGAAGAAGAAGTATCATCGAGAAGAAGCAGGAAATGTGGATTGTATGACGGACAACGTTCATTCAACATATCAGTATAAATGTCCACTCGGTATGTGTCTTTATTATTAAAATAACCCCACAGATGCATACACATAAAGGAGTACGAGTACGAGTACCAGTATAACCTACCAACCAACTTGGATGTAACCTTACGCCGATGTCATCACACGTAACGTATCCTCCGGTCTGATGGCCTGTCTTCTTCCGTTCTTCTTCATATGTGCACTTGGGTTTGGGGCTTAAGTCGAAAGGCGTCTTGATGACTTCCACGATTTGTTAGCCCTCTACGAAAAGCCAAGAGACTGTTGGATTTTTTTGTATTTTTTTCCAATTCGTAACCATCTCCATGTTATTAATGAATTTTTCTGCGGATTATCGATATAGTGGGAGTAGGATAACAGGTAATTTGATTTGGGTCTAGATTCGTTTCGTTCTAAAAACGAAACCATCAGCTTGTGCAGAGATTGCGGACGTGTATACAAGAAGGTAGATTCTAGCGGATGTGTATGGTCATTTGTTGGCACATTGTTAATTTGCGAAGCCTGGAAGGAGCCCCAAATCGAAATCGATAGCCTCAAATATGATTCAAGATTCAGCGAAAGCTGATTTTTTGTTTCTTTTTCTTTTTTTTGTCATCAATTTTAGGCAAATTTTCAAGGCTAATGAAACGAAAAACTACCTACCAGGAACGGACAAACGGGCTATGGATATTCGGTGCCCATCCACGAATACTTTTCCACACAATTGACTAAACATATCATCAAGGAGCTTAAACTACCGAAATCCGATACGCTGGCACCTACCTAAGTGTATGTAATTACGATACCTCCGCAGATACCTAAAATGTAATTCAAAACTTGGAAAATTCTTAATCGGCTCATGTCATGAGTTAATACGTTTTGATATTGCCTGTATGAGGTAATACGATACCAAAATCTCTTCATTCTTTTTTGTGGTGGCTGTTTTTTCGTTGTTGTTATTGTGTTTGGATTGGGAAGGGGTAGATGTAGAAGCTTTTGGCTCTTTGTTTTCGATTTAAAGTCCATCAAAGTAAAAAAAAGGTGTAGGTATGCGTTTTATAGCTCAATGGAATGGAATTTCTTCTGTGGTTTCTCGGTGGTGTTTGCATTTAACCCTATGTATAACATTGAATCTACAGTTACTTAAGATTAGAAGAGATTTTTGTTTCGTTGTTGCTGTTGTCTCTATTAAGATGTCTATTTACCTATACGGGAGGGTTGTATATTATGAACGCTATAGCACTCCTAAAAAAGGATTAGAATTTTTAAGTAGCAGCGGCCATTTTGAAAATTGAATGCAAGCACATGTCTGTCTACACACTTGCTAAGCTTCTTGGGTTTCTCACCAAGCATTTCAAGAAAATCGAATCGAAATGTTTTCCATCATTAATTACACTAATGGATAAAGTTCTCTTAATGTTTCTTGTTGAATGAGTTCTGAAGCCTAAATAATTTCTTGTTAAACACTATGGGTTGGCTTTAAAAAGGCTAATGGAATGGGAAGATACACCTCATTTTTTATTTGTATTTGAATTCGAAACCTTTTAGGTCACCTGAACCCTTACTATGTGTAATTAGATGACTAAAAAGTTTAAGAAGATTTTAAGAAAGGTTTATTGTGTTGCAGTACTTATAAGTTACAATAACAATCATGTTTCTATCAATTCGTCTTCAAATTTTATTCAACGGGCTGAAATGAGTTACTAATGAATAATGTCACACTAACCCAGGGGCGTAGTGAGTGTCCTTTTCCGCCACGATTTTTCCGAATCGGCAAATCAAGGAAGGAAAACTAAATAGATTTGCAGAGTCGAGTAAATCGATCAAAAAGACACGAATGGAGATGTTTTTACTGGTCGATAAAAAAAAAAATCCTTCGCAAGAAGTTGCAAAGCAGTTGTTGTCATTGATCGTTTATGAAGAAAGCGTTTCATGTCGCCTTGGTGAGTCCAAATAGAACGGTTAAACTAGAGCAGAGCTCTCCACTCGTGAGAAATTTTATTTTGCGTGGGGGATTTAAGTTTTAATGATTTTTAACAAACTTCGTTTGCTGAGCCTCACCTGTTTTCATCAGGAATTGCCAGGCACTCGGTGAGTTAAGTTTAGGTTGTCACGGAAGTGTGAAGCAGCATTTACACAGACAAGTTATGGATTCAGAGCTGGTAAATTTAAAATTACTAGTACTTTTTCTAGAGTAACAACAGCTTCATTCTTTTATTCAGTTGGACAGTTAAACATTTAATAAGAAATTCTGTAGAATTGTCTTTTTTGTAGCTTCTTTTTCTGGCGATAAAGTGGTCGAATGTGCCAGAATGTGTTGACGTTATACTGACCGCATCATAATTACTATTGGTTTACCACTTACGTGATGTAAGACTCTGCCAACACCAATTGGCAGGCTGCCAAAAAAGTACTGTAGCTCTGCTTCTGGACTTTAAAAAAATAAATCGGTTCTCGATTTTATCAATTCGTAAAGTAAAAAAATTGAAAGAAAATATTTACGCTAAAGAGTTAAACGTCCTGATGCCTAATTGCTGTTGGGAAGCACTTTAGAATCACACCTGGAAGTGAACGAAGATTACATACATATATAGGGTGGCGCATTTCACACAACCATGTGGTGTGAAGAAATAGAGGGGACCTACAATTTTATACCGATGCCGAACGAAAAAACGCTTTTCATAGCAATGAATTTACTAACGAAGGACTTGCCAATTCTTCGCGGAAGGCGATACCGTCTAAAGTATCTATTGGGATTCGAACCAGGAACCTCCCGGTTAACAGACACACATGAAAACCATTACGATTAATGGTTTAAAGATAAATCCCGAATGATTTTTCGAAACATCATAGAACTTGTCGGTCAATCGGTTGCCAAAGAAAATTTATGAAAATTCTGAAGCCGCCTTTACCTTCGGTTTGAAAACATTTTATTGGAAAGACTTCAAAATGGTTCTTCTACCTTGCCTTCTTTAAAATTTTTGAAAAAAAAAAAACGCCCTTCGAGAGCCAATGCCACCATAGATGGTCTTATCTGTTGTGGAATTGGAGCCGTTTTTTATAAGAAAATGTAGAGTGCGACTTATCGCAATTTGTATATTCTTCTTTTTTGTTGTAAGGAATGCTCAAATTTCGCTGACAATACCAAAGAGGACGACAACGGCCTTGTCAACCGAAAAGAGTCGGTTCCCATTAGAACACCGTAATTAAATCGGAATGAGCGCTGTTAGTTACAAGATGGGGGACCGTCCGTAACTACTGCGTGCTGTTGTCATGTGTTATTTGCTCTATGTAGTATGTAGTAGTTTGTCTTGTGGTGTATCAGCCAAATGGTCTTTGTCGCCCGGCTGCAACCCCCCCTACTCCACAGATTTATGTGTGGAGTAGGTTTAATGTAAATGTAAATGTAAATGTACCAAAGAGGATTTTAAGTTCAATAAATCATGTGAATAGCGACTACCTTCACCAGTTAAAATTGAAATCGGATTTTTCAAACTGCTAACTACTATTTATATAAATACTAGCTGACCCGGCCACGCGTTGCTGTGGCTAGCGTTTTTTTCATATGATGTTGTTATAAAGAATTTAATGGGAATGGTAGGAGAACATCAGACCTGGGAACCACAATGCTTTTTACATAGATGCTATTTGTAAAAAAAATCATGGGGACCTTCATTACTGATTCTCTACTACCGTTACCCTTTACTAAAATGAAATTATTATTTATGAAAGAAGACGGAAACGTTAAAGCTGTTATAAAAATTTACTGGTTTGGGATTTGAAGGGGAAGGACTTTGAACACAACTGATCAAAATTTTCGTACAGCTGATATAAAGCAATAATCACAACAAAAGAATTAAATTTAAAATTGTTTATTATTTTTATTCAAGTTTGCAACAAATGAGTGTATTACATAAATAACATGTGATAATAAAAATTATAAATGAGGTTGGTAGGGTGGATAGTTTAAAATCTTCTTTAAAAATACTTTTAATTTCAATTTAATTTAGCACTAGTCGGTGCACAATATTTTTGGTTAACCTGTCTTTTGCTAAGACAAATAGGTTCGACGGCGTTCCTACACGTGAACATGCAACATATAGCTGCCCATGAGAAAAACATGGATTTTCCAAATCTAATTCACAAATGGACATTGTTTGGCCTTGAGACTTATTTATAGTCATGGCAAAAGCCAAACGAATTGGAAACTATAACCTTCTGAAGGGTATGGTAGAATCTGACGGTATCATTGGAATACGTGGCAACAGGACCACTTTTCCTTTAAACTTTCCAGTTAAAATGATTGCTTCCAGAATATTTCCGGTTATCTTTTTAATGACCAAACGTGTACCGTTGCATAATTGAGGTGGATTTAAATTACGCAGGAGAATAATAGTTGAACCCATCTCTAATCGAAGACTATGTGGTGGCATTCCGGGTATATCTAGTGAATTTAAAAATTCAACTGGAAAATTTACACTATCATTTTCATTAACAACAGTATCGATTGATTTAAAATACATCAGATCGCCTGGTAACAACTGTTGTATCTGGAAGTAAATTTCATCAACATCTACATTTTTAGCTGCCAAAATAAAAAATAAGATTCACTGTATTTCGTTTATTTTAAAATAAATTTAAATTATACTTTAGTCTCAACAACATATGGTGGTCAATCATAAATTGAGATGTAAGCTATCCTATCTTCCAAGTTGGATCAAACTGCACACGGTGTCCAAATTTGATTAAAATCGGTTAAGTAGTTTAGGAGTCCATCGCGGACAAACATTGTGATACGTAATTTATATATATTAAGATTTAAAAAATAGAGATTTCATTTAGCTGAACTTCTGGCCGTTGTCGAAACAGACCCTTATGCGTGATTGTGTTTATGTCTTGACATTCATCCTTTTTACAATAGGCCTTTAATCTAAACGCCTGAAAGATCACAGTGCTCTGGAAGAGACGATTTGTGTTTCAATAAAAATTCAATATCAGCTCTTACTATTGTTTCAAAAGTCATTTTACTCAAACGTCAGTTATTGTACCTAGAGCTACTTCATTTTACTAAGGTTTAACTACAACGCCTATCGTAATGGTAATTCTATAAAGTCTATAAAGGTCCGACTAGAGGAGGCGTCATTGCATGTTTTTTCTTTGTCATCTGCTTTTGATCGTCCTCTTTCTATTTGTAGTCCCAACAGGTATTTTTTTTACTGTTGTTGTTGTTTATTAGCATAAAATATTTTGCAAGAAAGTTTAATAAATTAGATTTTTCTTTTAATTTTCGTTGCATTTTTCACGCGTGTTAACATCATCAACATTAAACATGAAATGCACAGAATATTTTTTTCGCTTTTTTGTAGAAAATAAATAGGGTGGCACAGCAGATATCGGAGAAAACCTGACCAAGCACACTTTTCTTGATCGTACCTTTTACTAGTGGAAAAACAATTTAACATTTCTGGAATTCGAGCGTCTAACTCCTTTTTACGATACACGTAGGTATTTTAACTTAAATATATTCAATATTTAATAAAAACCCTAACTTTTAAAATTTCTTTTTATAATTTGTTTTTTTTTTTTTTTAAGTTTTTTACTGAAATTCTGAAAAATTTATCTAAATCAGTGGATGCGTTGTACGGAACAATAACGACTACTCAGTAACTTTCGGCGAGTTACGAAATGCTATGGGGATAAAGTGTACCATTCAATTCTCTTACGGGATTAGTATTTATTCACTTTAGTATAAATACCTTATTCAAAATTTTCAAAATTTTAGTGGTACCCGTGGCGTGATGGTTAGCATGTCCACCTGCTAACATAGAGGTTCGAGGTTCGAATCCCAGCAGAGGCACAAATGTTTTTCCACGGGTATCGCCTTTCGCGAGGAATTGGCAAGTCCTCCGTTAGTAAATTCATTGCCATGAAAAGCGGTTTCTCAATTAGCCGTTCGGAACCGGCAGAAAATTGTAGGTCCCCTCCATTCCCTCATAAGGCATGGTTGTGAGAAATGCGCTAGGCCCAGGGGCTCCTCGCTCTGTTGCGCCACCCTATTTATTTATTTTATTTTTTTATTCAAAATTTTCACAGTCTTAAAGATACAGATAAACAGTTTTTTGACATTTTCTTAAAAAAAATTTAAAAACTCAGCCTTTGCAACATGAGTTACGGCAACACCTAGGAAAAAAGATGCTTTCGAGTGGACAACAGAACTTCTTACTGTATCATCTGAAGGGAACAAAAAATCTTTTCTTGTTAAGACCATAAACTAAAACTTAAACGAATAGACCAAGAACTGGAAGCAAATTTTTGGAGTGGAGTGATAACCAAAAATAATGCACATGTATGTGTAGATACACGCACCATTATATCAGATTCAACCGTCTGGCAGGTTTCTTTTTCAGCCGGGGGCGGAAGTGGGCGTTTGAAAATGGTAATTTTACAGATTTTGAGGTCGAAGTGATAACTACATAAATGGTACATCCAAAAATCAGAAAAATTCCCCTGATTACAAAAAATCGGTCCCACGCGATTTGGTTTCAGCCTACTGCCTGCCAGGCAGTAGGAATAATCTGATATAAAGGTGCGTGTATCTACACATACATGTGCATTATTTTTGGTAATCACTCCACTCCAAAAATTCGCTTCCAGCTCTTAGACTAGAAGGAAAAACAAACAACTGAAAGTTCAGTTCTTGTCAGATATTTTTACAAAAAAATTAAATTTCGATCAAAATATCTCCTCACTTTTCCTTTACAAAAAAGTTGTAATTGAAAGACAAAAAAAGATTTTTCAACTACTTTTGAGTTTCATGTGTTCATCAAGATCGGTTAAGTATTTCTCGAAAAATCTGTCCACCGATAAGTTTCGAGAAAAACGTTTTTAAAGTTTTGAGCGCTTAGGCTAACTGACCTCGAATGTTTGACTTCTCAACGCAGTATCTGCAAAATTTTCACTAGGATAAACTTGAAAATCTAGGACAATATTTTAAAGATATTGTAGCGTCTTTGAGAACTTATTTTTTATAAAGAGTGATCCTTTCGAGCTTAATATTTACTTGTTTATGTTTTTTCATACAAAGAAATTATAAAAAGTTCATAGGGTTGAAAATATTGGGTTCGAACAATATCTTACTTTATATTTGATAGTAAACTTTATTTTCTTTACCAATAAACAAAAAATAACCGATTTGTAGATATTTGCCAAGTCCATACTGTTATGATATGAGCAGCATATGACCACTGTGCTTCGCCGCGGGCATTTTATGAGTCATTTGGGTTCATCAAATAATATTTAAGAAAAACTTCAATACGATTTTTAAATTTGCTAAAAAAATTGACCTATGTTGTCTACTTATTCTTAGGTTGTCCGTTCCATTTACATCTAGATCCAAATTCTCTCAAGAACTTGCCATCAAATCCAATAAGTTTATATTTCATTTTTTCAACTTAAAGGGGAACAAGGGGTTTATGTTATGTTATTCAAGAGTTCCGCGTTGACGAAGGTAATATGTCCAGCCAGAGTTACCGTGGCTCTACACCAAGGAACCCCGTCAAAAAGACAGTATCATAGAAAGTTCAGACATGATCGCCAAAGAAAAAAAAGCGGATCACCACAGTGAAAGAGAGTGGGAACGCTGTGATTAATTCGAGATCAGGATCCTCGTAACACAGGAAAAACGAAGAAGAAGATTACTTAAGAATTCCACAAAAAGAATCCTGGCTCTGGATTCCTTAGCTTTTAAGTTTATTGTCCAATCGTCTATCATCGATTGTATCGGCAAAAAAAGGTTTCATGTAACTTCGCTTTCAGTAAAATATACTACCGTCTTATAAATTTTGGCAACTTTTTCAGGTTCTTAAACACGTTTGTCTAGTAAAGGAACACAGGGGCCTGAGTGAATTGATAGTTTCACATGATCCAAGTTCGCATATCAACTCTTTCGTTTCATATTTTCATTGGGGATCACGTGCTGTCATCTTTTACACGCAATATTTTTCTCTCTCTACTTATTATATTGTAAATGGAAAACATATGCAAAATGTATGTGATGTATGTGTGATTTTACTTGCTCATGGCAAATTGCACTTCCAGTTAGATGCTTAAATGTTACCTACTATACTCTACCTAGATCACCAGTAATTTTAATTGAACTGTTTCAAGTATAAAATATGTTTTAGGAAACACATACCTACTCACTCACTAAACAGAAGCATATCAATTTTTTTTCTATAGAAAATAAGACTTCTTTAAGAAGTTATTATGTATGGGGTTGTGTTTTGCTTTCTAAATCATCTTACACTTGAAAATCTTCGATTATGTTTTTGTTTCCCAGGCCTGTTAATGATGTTTGTTAACATAATTCAAACTCGTTTCAAGTGCAGCCTCCAGTTTTCCCCTTTGCAATCGACTTCTAAAGAGCAAACATACAAAAAAAAAAACAACCGAAACAGAAACGAAGATGCAATGGAATAAGAACTTTTCAATTTCATTGCCCACGCGAAGTGATGTATTTCAATTTCGAAGAACCGCACAAGAAAGGGCTTTCAAATAATCATCCATTTTAATGTTGCATGTTTATATCAAAGAAAATCTCTTCTAAACAGGTCCGCGTGAGCTCACAGGCATGGCGTTTTTCTTTTTTTTTTGTATGTTTGCTTCCGTTTGCTCCGCGCACCGGTGCGCACTGCGGGCAGAACACCAGAGAAATAAAAAAGGACAGAAAGTTCAACATGAACAACGACGTACAAGTAATTTAGTAACACTTCAACACCAACCGATTACTTTTCCGCCGTCGTCGTAAATGTCAATGATCAATCAAAATATCTAACACAACCAATTTTCTTCTTCGAGTGAGTCGAGGAGTATTTGCTCTTGTTCGGAAGCTTCTATTTTCTATGGACATGAAATGTAACAAAAGTCCCTGTTTATTTAACTGTCGTTACTGAACCCATTTGTACAAGAACTACACTCACACACACACATACCATACGTAGTAACACTTTTAGCAACGAGAATATAAAAGTAAAAATTAAGGTAAGGAAAACATTCAGCACCCTATTGTTCTGCTCGACCGTTGGCGTCGGCATCGGCATCAACATCGTTGTAGTGTTCGTGTCAATGGAGATAAATTCTCCTTGGGGTATTAAGGGTTTTGTATCAGCTTCCCTTTCCACTTTTCCATGTTCTTGCTTGTTATGATGGGTGATACCAAATCAAGGAGAAAGAAAAATCAAGACCCAGCAACACAAGGGTGTTGAGTTGAATTTGCATTCGACTGTCAACATGGTCGTTAACAAACAAAAAAAAAAAGGTACGCGGCGGGATAAGTTGATTTGGCTACGTACGTTTGAATTCATTAGGATTTACATCCAAATATTTGTCTTGTGACTATTTAGTTGGAAAGAATCAATGTTACAGGATGAATTGAAAGAGCAATGTAGAAAGGTAAAGAAACAGATTGTGGATGTGAGAGATGCCAAAAATGAGGGTTGGATGTGTTTTCAAAAATATACATATACACGAACAAATTGTTTCTCGATTAGAATAACTTTGCATTGTAGATAGTAAAGGGATATCATGAATATTAAATAATTGTTACCGTTGATATTCTTTTCATCGAATAGGCACTAAACAAACATACTTTTTATCCGATTTGCTCTTCGGAATAAAAGGCTTTTCCGATGAATCAATCAAATCTGTAAAATGGTTTCACCTAAGTAAGCACTTTAGTGCCCAGTTAAACCGTGAAAGTCATAAAAATTAGAAACACATAATCATAGCAGTTAATCAAGAATAGGCATAAGTTGAACTCACGAAGGGCTCATTAGATATTACCTATAAATAATCTTGGGTTTGAAAGGCTGAAGCTAAGTGCTTCAAGGAAGTAAATGGTGTTGGTTCAATCGTTATTAAAGCTCAAAATGGCAGACAATATTTATCTCATATTGATAAGTGTAAGGCGTCAGAGTGATCATAAAAAGATAAATATTTAAGAGCCCGAAAGTAGGAACAACAAAAATTGTAAAAAAAGGGAATTTAGCTGTTGCTCTCGAGTCCCATATTTGTGTACTGAAAGTTTAGAATCAGGCAATGAATGAAACGTTTTTACAATACTTCGGTGGCAGTTCAGTTTCACTTAATAATCCAACCTCTTGAATGTCTGTTCTACTGATTCATTGAACCGATTTATTCTAATTGATAAATCCTTTTATGAAAACCAAGAAAAACTTATTACGTGTTTCAGTGGAAAAAAGTTCATCGGTAGCCCCAAGGAAAGTAAAAGAAAAATTCATTGAAAAAAAACTCCAAACCACGGCAAACTCTTACAAGAGGTTTGAGAAAATAGTTAGCTTTAAATTAAATGTTAAGGAACACAGTTCTTTTAAAAGATTCTAGGTCTACTACACCTACAACCATTTGGGATTTTTCAAAAACTCTATTACGGGCTGGAAGTACAATTAAAACAATTATAAATGGAACGTCATATATGACCACCGCCGCGCCGGCACGTTTGCAGCAGCCTCAATTGAACGCCCGCCCTGAAATTTACTGATTTGAATCGTTTGCTACGAACGCTTGAACGGCAGCGATATTTTCGACCCTTCAATCAACCCGTTGTCTCAGTGACACGGCAAAATCACACAATGAATAATGTAGACTCCAATTAACAGAACGAAAATCGCTACCGAAATTGTAGTTAGCGCTATTTGAAATGCGGTCACTGACTCCGAATTTCGGCAGAAAATTAAATTAATGATTTGTAGAGATGAAATGTTGAGTTTATTGAGTAAATTTATAATGACAATTCGATGATGAGTGAAAGGCTGCGTTCACAAATTAAATTGAAAGTTGTGAAAATTCTTCAGTGCTTATGAAAAAAACAAAGAAGAGCTATTAGTAATAAAACAAACATTTGGTAACGACCTCATCCCGGCATCCTCTTCCGAGACAGCTTCGTCTATTGAAACGCAATACCTACAAAGAAAGACACACTTCAAAAAACTCTGTCGACCATGTCTAAACAGTTTCAAACTATTTTAAAGGCGTCATAGCCTCACCGTCGTTTGTGCACTTATTTCAAGAAAATTGTACTTTTTATATTATTTATAATTTTCGCGCATATCAAGTGGTTAGGAATACCCTTATATTGCTTGGAATTTAAGAGAGGATTAAGATTTTTTTAAACTTTAAACTTTAGCAGTTTTTAATGCGAGGAAAAAACAAAAACTACAAGCAGTTTACATTCGGATTGAGTTGCCCAAATATGAATCTCTTCATTTTACTGGATAACTAAAGTTGGGCTCAGGATAAAACTAATGAGCGTTTTAAGCAAAAGCAGGTGCAAATTGCTTTGTTTTATTATCTTTTCAAGTAGATACACTAATGCTGTTTGAGAAGCACCTGACCCAACATGGGAAATGGAATTTTACTCTATCTATAGCTTTGGGCGAAGGTATGGGCGGATTCCTAAACGCAAGTCTTGCACAAATTATGCAAAGCACACAGTTCCTAAATGCCGACAAAAAACTCCTTCTAAGCAGAATGTCCCGAAACGTACCAGATTGCTTTTTTTCCGCAATTGCAAGTGAATATGTGCAGAACACTTGCATAACTTGCTTGATTGTTTTTGCTTAGCATTTGACTTGCTCAGCAAGGCCTGCGTTTAGGAATACGCCCTATGCTTCATAAATTGAAGTCAGACCAGAAAGCGTAGAAACTTTCGGCATCGTTTTAAGAAACCTGCTGGTTTTGCCGCATTTTAGACAACTTTACACATGTAGTCATTCCAACGAAGATAATCGTTGCCAAGGGCTGCCCGCTTTTTGATTTCATTGAGGCAGGGAAAAATCAAAGATAATGAAATGGCAAGCAAGTTGGGCCTTAACAATAGGGAAAGCCTTGAGTTTTCAAAGCTCTACACGGCTAATACCATACTATTCTGCCAAGGTCAATGAAGCTCCATCTCTAATCATCTCTAATCTCGGAATAGCTGGGTTAAGCCTTATTCCATGGATTAAGTGGAAAATGCTATACCATTTTCCACTTAATCCATGAAGTAAGGCTTAACCCGGTATTCCGCGTTTATTAATACGGCGGTAAGAGAATAAGAAGTTTCAAACAAAAGATGATTTATTAAAATGAGGAATAGAGTCGTTGACAAAGCGGGGCCCTGAGGCACACCAGTATTTATACCTTCATAAATACTGGTGTGCCTCAGGGCTCCACTCGGAAACTAATCTTTTCTTGTTTCTTACGAAATCTATAAACGTGAAAATAAGAAGAATGATTATGAATTCTAACACCTGTTTATGTAAGGGTTGCGAGTTTGTGAATTAAAAATCATTGAGTCATAAGCTAGCAGGTGACTTATGTATTCTTAAAAAAAGCATTGAATTCATAAGCCAGTAGGCCACACACACACAGTCAGACAGTGTAACGTTTTACTTTTATATGAAATGTTTTCGAAAATTTAAATTCAAATCCAGTCAACGTTCTACAACGCCAGGTTTTGAAAGTTTTTTAATTCATAAGCCACTTACTAGCGTATGAGTTAATCAGTTAAAAGTCAAGAGTTGAGCTAAGAAGTGACTTAAGCCTTTGCAACCCTTGTGCAACGCTGAATTTCATATATGAGCTTAGAATTTACCTACCATGTTAGGTTAAGGTGGCTGTCGGGAAAACAACCGACACACTTAGACCAAAATAGGTCCATTGTGATACCACAAGAAATTTTGAGGAATTGCCTCTTATTTAAACCATTTTGGATCGTTGAAAAAGTACTCTCCTAAGAATGTTTTACGTCTTTGAGAGAGGGCAGGGCATGTACAAAGAAGATGTGGAATAGTTTCCTCTTATTCCTCGTCCATGTCCACAAAAATCGTTTGATGGAACATTGAGACTTGCGGCATGTCTACCTGTAAGGCAGTGTACGGTTATGACACCAGTTACGGAGCTAAAGTGCAGTCTGCTTAAGGATAACAAACTTTTGGTGCGTTTAAAAAATTTACTTACCAGCTCGTGTTTCTGATGAGATGTTAAGCATTTAAGATCGGAAAAATCCAGTTTTTATTAAGTTTTTGGATGTGCTGAATTCAAATTTAGTCACAGAGTCGCTCTATTACATTAGGTTCCTGAGATTATAGCAAGAATAAGCTCAAGAATTCAATGCTTGATTCTTTGGCAACCTAGCGTTGTAGCACGATTCTTTGACTGGATTTGAATTCAGCAAATTGAGAACTTTTAAAAATAAGTTTTCTGTTTCCAATTTCCTTTTGAGACTGCACCTAGGACTCAAAATAATGCATGACCGTCTAATGGAACTTTTGCAGCTAAACACTGTTGACCAGTGTTATCTATGATTGCGTATGGTAATAGAGAGATCTGAGATTCACTGGACGTCCAAAATGAAATCCATGGTTCGATGAAGAATGCAGGCAGGAAAATGCATCCAAATAAAAAGCACCATTAATGTTAAAGCAAAAGAAAATCAGGGTTGTATGTGACCTATACAAGGAGATACACAATAAAGAAAAAGAAGAGCTTGTTTTAGAAAATTGAAAATTACCATGATAGGAATGAGTTTCGAAAGTTTTAGCAAAAGGTAAAAACATAATGCAAAGATGGCAAGCCTCAAACTCAAGCCTTTAAGCATGTGACTTTTTTTTAACATCATATACTTGAAAGGATTGTACTAAACTCTAACTTCAACACCAGAGGTATAATTTTTTAAGAAGCTGTACTCGAGACGACATTGACACAATGGAAAGGAAGTAAGCATGATGTCATACGTACTTTTGTGAGCATTGAAGCGGCAAGAAAGGTTTCAATGATTAGTTAGCAAAGCGAGAATAACGACGAATCGAAAATAAATCCCCATCCCAATCATAAAAAAATAGCGGGATGTCCCGGTCTACCGCATTTCTCTCAATTATTCCTTGCGAGAGAATGGAAGTGATCTACAGTTTTTTGCCGTTTCCAAACTGCTTGAAGAGAAAGCTTCTTTCATGGCATGCAATTACAACGGAAGAAATTGTCAATTCCTCGCAAAAGGCGATACCCGTAAAAAAACATTCGATATTTCCTTGATGTTTCTGAGATTCGAACTTCGAACTTCCCACGTAACAGGCAAACACATTACGCCTCGGGCCCCACTAACCTTCCTTAAGACCTAAATCATCGCAGTGCTGATATACGGCGTGGAAGGGTGATTTTTATCTAAAGCGGATGATCATTGGTACCGTTCCTGAAGACGATGTTTGGTTAAGAAGATTTATTGACGGACTCTATGAGCTGTACCACGAAATTTGCAGATAGGTAGAAAAGTAGGCATCGTGAGACTACTCTTCTGCTTGACGGGTTTTTGGAAAGCATTGCAGGAAGAGGCAGACATCTTCTTAAGTGGCGCAATAAAGTAGAAGAGGAACTCAACCGAAATCGAAATTGTTGGCGAAAGATGTTGGTTGAGACCCAAGCTCATTCCGAACTGAAATGCCCACCTAAGTATATGTAATAGTATGGGTCTTTAAACGCAACAGTCGGTATAACGCTAACAGGAGTATAATATAGTAGGGCTTTTAGCTGAGCATCCTTTTTTGGGTGTGACTGAGAATATCCTTACAGCGCCACAACTATCCGTTTTAATGGTGTATTTTGTGTCATTTAAATTGAAATAAGTTGAGTTGGTTAAAAGTAACGCTTTTGGTTTACTTCTGGGTAAATACTATTCTTTGTTGAGGGCACAAAACAGAAACACTTTATTCATTTTTTATGAATGAAACAAAAGGAAAGGAACAAAGAAAAGCTTCTTTTCTAATAAACACCGAGTCTTATAGCGCGTGCTAACCCTGCTCAGCTTTCCCTTTGATCTGCACAGCCTATCAAGCAGCTTATGAGTAGAAAACCTTGCAGTGTCAAGTGAACCTTTAGCATGACTCACATCGAGAACGTCAGAATATGCAAATCTGTGTGCGCATGGGGAGAAAGGAAACTCGAGCCCATCTTGTGCAGGGGGCAATTTGATATTCTTGGATTCCGATCAATTGCATCTTTTGCTTGTAGTTTGCCGACCCACTTGGCTAACATGCACGCTATAGCACATAATATATCGATTAACGCACTTCTAGCGGAAATTTTCAAAAAGTTCTCAGTTTTCTCTGCGGTCGGTGAACAAAAAGCACACATCTAAGAGAGTCATAGAGAAGCCGCATGGTCGCGCTGCATCTAAAGAATATAGCGCGTCTTGTGAATTCTCTCGAGAGATATCAATACCAATGGCTAAGATAGATCAAAGCTAACGCAGTTGTAAATTTTATTATCTTTTTTTTTTTTGTTCTTGTTTTGAGTGCTGAGAAGTTCTCCAACAAAAAAGTAGTCTACATTGTATGTGCCTATTCATTAGTGAGCACGGGAAACAGAGGGTGCAAAAATGAAATTTCAATTGACAGGTGAGCTCAGACTATGGGTTTATTTCAGAGTGATCCCCCCACATCGACTAACTCTAAGAGCCAAGAGCAGACGAAATCCTTAAAAACACTTCAAAATAATAATTATCACATGCTGAACTGGAAGCTAAACTACATATCGGACCTTCTTTAGTGTTTTGACTCTATTGCAAGCGTAGAGATCCACTTAAAATACTTCAAACAGCCTCAGTTATACGTCGCGTCGTCGACAAATTGTTCATATAAGGACTGTGGCTCGGCAGAAGCAGCAGCAGCAGCTCCCATACAATGCACCCGATGACATTGTACATATGCTCTTACTCGTTGTGCTTAGTGCTTCTGCTGGTGCTACGATGTTGTTTCTTTGGCTTGGCTGAGAAGTCATTCCCATTGTTGCTTCTTTCAACGGGAACACACAAAATTTTGGTGTAGTGTATCTGTATCCGTATCTCTACCTGCCTTTTGAATGATGGGATGGTCTTTGTGGGCTGAATGAGGCAGGATGGGGTTACATAAATGATGTGACGTGAAAATGAGAAGATCGGAAGATACTCAGTCGGTCTTGTGTGTATTTATATGAATGGATCGATAAAAGCAGAAGCGCCTAAAAACATGCATACTTGAGTATAACCATTACATCTTACTTATCGTGTTGAAGTATTTTCTGAAAGTCATCGAGTTATTAAATGAAGAGGCAGAGGCAACAGCACCACCAGAATTCCGAATCCGAATATTGTGCAATCAAGAGTTATTAAAGTAAAGACTGGGAACAGTCAGAATGCCATGCCAAGCCATGCCATTGCCGCTGCCTCTACCTCAGTCGTCTTGATGTGGATGATGATGATGATGATGATGGCTGAAAAGATGACGCAGCATCCAGTTAACTGGCATTATGTGCGCAAAAATATCTCACAAAAGTTGAAGTAGACGCGCGTAAGAATAACGAGGAGTTGTCAATTTCATTGTATTCTTTCGTTTCTGTTTTTGTCTTGGAATTATTGACGAGCGAGAAGTGCTCCATACGCCATATACTCATACCTACGTTTATATAGCACAACAAGGCCTCTGTGTTTTGGTATGGCCTTTTTTTAAATAATAACTCTTTCGGTCATAACAAGTAGTCGGTTAAAGTATTGGGTTTTAGCGACGGCATTCGGAATGTTTTCATTTCATTTCGAATATTGATTTATTAATTCTCGTTTTGAGGCACATCAACTATAAATTAATTGAGTGGTCGGGTTTGGTTGGGGCGAGCGCATAGCATTTGTCTCTATAAATTAAATAGCTTGTCGTTTGTTATGGTGCGCCAGATTCCTCAGCTCATATTTCAAAATTTTGTCTCTGGATTTGCACTGAAAAAATTTATCTAATCAAGACGTGTGCTTGAAAATTCACCTCTTCGCTTACGCAAAATAATAGTTTTTTTTTTAGATAAAAGAAGGAGACAGATTTTGTGTTTTAATTAGGCCACCTAGCACGTTACTTACTACCCCTCTATGTATTAGTTAGACAGTTCTACTTCCGGCATCACTCTTAAATGTTTCCGATCCATAAACTATAATATGATCGTGGCCTTTTCGTTAAATAAATTTGCAAATAGGATGACACAACATAAATCCGGGAGGATAATAGAAAGGACCTTCTACCTTTTGCAGATTTCAGTGTTAAGCCTTTTTCATTACATTTTCTATAATTACCCTCGGATGGCCTGCCAATTCTTTGCGAGAGGTGACAATCATCAAAATGAGAGATTGGACGAGGTTTAAGAGTCACGAGTTGTAACGTTGAAACGTTGAAAGAATGACTGGTCGAAGGTTCGAACTGAAACTTGGAAGCGATGATGAGAAGGAGGCAAGTAGACATTTTGTGTATCTAAGAAATGAAATGGCGGAATACATGAAACAGAATCCGATCTGGAATGAAAAGCCGAAGCCTACAAGATGTTCTACTATAGAACGTATCAGGGTTAAAACGGAATCTTCTCCTTGTGGAAGAGCTACCTGTAAGTCTAGTGACCTTTTGATGCCTTTTAAATTAATGATGCAAGGAAAAGTATGAAATATTGTGAGTGCCTATGCTCCCCAATTTATTTGAGGAGGTGGAAAAAGTTTAATTTTGGTTAGATTTTCACAATCTAGTCCTTCCTTCTACGAAAAGAGGATTTTTTGTTTGTTGGTGCAGATTTGAGCGGAAAATGTAGGAAGACAGATGAAGTCATGTAGATATTGGTGTATACGGCACCAGGAACCCACCTGGTTAAGATATCCTCTTATTAGGTGCAACTTACATGGTCTTAATTTTATGCAATGTTCATCAAACAAGACCTACATCTTGCCACTTATAGCGGTGGTGGAAATGAAGCCCAGATTGACTACCATTCAGCATTCAAATTTATATGAAACTCAGGGTGAAAAACTGCAAAGTGGTATTGGGTGAAGTGTCGCCCAGCAGGTGTCGAATGAAATCAAACTAACAAAGGCTACGAAGAGAATCAAGTAGGTAGTAGAATTTGAAGAAAGAAAAATTTATTTTGAATATGCACAAAGATACCTGGGCAAAACCTCAAGTATCAATACAGTCCAAAACGCAAAGAACATAAACATTAAACAAATTCGTTTAAAAAAGGGAGTCATGTCATTGTTAGGGGATTCAAAGTGACGCTACCAACAAGTAAAAGAAACATGTTGTTGAATGATGAAGATAGAGCAGTGATAAGTTAGAAGAAAGCAGCTTTCAAAACATGATCAAAGTGCCCCTTAATTGATACAAATGATAAGGTCTGCCACGAACAGGAATACAGTAGCTGCTAAAAAGCGATAAGGAAGTGTGCCAAAATCTAAGCAAATGAGTGCAATTATGCATAGAGAACTGATGGAAGAGGTTTCTGTCCCGGCTGCTAATGCAACCCAAGCTTTATTTAGAAATGAGACAAAACAACTTGAATAAGGGAGCAACCATCTTCCGTCACTCAAAGAAGGAGGATTCATTCGCCGAAGTTTATCAACGATGATCAAAGACAACTTCTGTGGATGACGACAAAATTGTACACAAGTGGCGATAGTAGTGTGATGGCCTTTTGAAAAGACGGTTTCCTTGAGTGCACTTTCCAGGGGCCCTACTCTGTAATTCGTTTCCAACAAAAATTTCCGAAAACGAATATTTTGTGCTCCTTATTTCTAAAGCTGATTCGAAAACACTACTTTCTGAAAGGAAAATCCGAAAATGATTTTTTTTTATTTTATTTATTTATATTTCTTAATTTGTTTGCAATTTTCTTACAGATCACTTGAGAAATATTTTTAGACTCGGTAAAATCTATTCCGTAAATGAAAATATTAACAAAAACTTTTTTCCGATTCGAAAACTTTACAGAGTACGAATTTATAAACGGTTCGAAAATCACTTTCGAATAGACTTGCCTCTCGAAACGAAATACAGAGTTGGGCCCCAGAAGCTGAACCTAACTTAACGGATAAACCCGACATTACAGCCGAAGAAGTTAGTGAAGCAGTTAAGTTCTCCAAAAAAGACAAAGGTGCTGAGCCAGACGAGGTATCATATGAGTTTTGGAAAAAGATGGCAGACATCTTGTTTTAAATGGCTCAATAATTCTCTGCTCTAAGTTCAGGAGATGTTAGTTCGCCTTAGCAATTGATGGAAACTAGAAATACCAAAATAAGTTGAATCCTTATCCTCAAAAATGCAATCTTGCAGAAAATAAAGAACGGTCGGCTCAGTTTGTATTGTCCTGTCAAAGGATAGATCCGCAAAGCCACGTCAAAAAAGCTATATCATACCTCGTTAAGACAGATTCGCGAAGAAACAAAAAGAAAAGCAGACTAAAACAGGAAAATACAACGAATTCAGCATTTGGTTGGCCTTAGACGTGGAACAATTCAAAACCGGGATATTTTTGGCGTTGCTTTGAGAGAGGCCAATTCGACTCATATAGTCGAATTATTAGTGGGAAGCAGAGAAGTGGGAGAGATGTGACCAATTCGAGACCACGATGCTCGTAACGTCAGTAAAGGAAGAAGAAGACGAAGCAATACGAGTATAACGTCAAAATAGAACAAAAACTTATTTATTATTAATAAAAAGATTTATTAATAAGAAAAAAATAACAAAAAACTATGTTTTCTTTTGCTTTTAGTGTCATTCGAATTAAATCTTAGGCCCTTATTGCGAGTGTCGTCTAACATTCGATGCGACAAGGGTCGAAAGCTTCGATAAATTTTCCTTTTGGTATTGCGTATCCCTATCGACAAGGATTTCTGTTACTGTGAATAATGAAAGTTGTCATTGTGAATAAATCCTATAATTTGACATTTGAGTTAGTTTCCGTGATAGTCGAACGCAAAAATACAGACGACAACGACCGAATTCAAAATTGAAAGTATCGAACAATAAGGATACGCAATACCAAATTTCATTTTCGACGTTCGACTACCGACAACCGTCGTATATAAACAACCAAACGACACTCGCAATAAGGGCCATAATAAAAAGAAACGTTTTGTTCAGTCGTTGGTCGCTTTTAGGAAGTAAATGTTTTATCGTGTGATTCGGGCACAATAAGACAAATGAATCTGAGGTAAAATTATTATTTAAACAGTCAAAAAGTTAAAAGAGATAAGCTTTGGTAAAGCAGACATGAGTTTGACCCGGTCAGTCTACTTTCAGTGTACAAAATATTTTTTGGAATGAAGTAGGTCAACAGTTATGTGACGGGATGATGGGAACAATTTTTAAATGAAAGAGTTGATGAAACAAACTCTCTCGTATGTAAATACCTTACTACTTTTTTCAATTTCAAAGAACCGTTTTTCTTGTCCTTATTGGGGATTTGCCAAACACAATCTTTATACGCTGCTCGTTTTCTCCCCTTGATAGTTCTTGTATTTAGCTACAGACAAGCTCTGCTTGAAGACCTCTTCAGCCCTCTAATAACTTATAACTTATAACTTATAACAACGTAATAAACTCAAGATTGAAAACTTCTCTGGAAGCTGTTTATAATGAATAAGTTCTTGAACAATATGGCATCATAGGAATTCAATTGGCAACGATCTCCAGATATCTTTTTTAAGACCCTAACCAGCGATTTGTATTAACTGTTTAGTGCTATCAATAATATAACTACAGACAAAATACCCCATTGATGTTGGCACGACCGCTTCTCCAGCCAAACATTTGTATTTCCTAGTTCTTCGTCAAAAATCTTACTGCGAGTTCGCCGAGGAACCAATGGCGGAACTATAAAAAAAAATTAAGATGTAACGGCCATCAACTGAGGGACAGTAATTGAAGTTTCCGGTGATGCTTGACAATACTTGACATACTTGAAAGGATGCGGTTAATCTCTGCGGTGTTAACCTATTTTCAAACATTTACATGAGTGTAAAGTTTTGGCAGCTCTGGAGCATTTATTGATATTTAGATATAGCAGGTCATGGCCGTGGGTTCTGGTGGTAAGATGGGTGGAGCAATTCTTATGTTCTGTTTAAAATAGTAAAAACAAAAACTTTAAACATTTTTGAAGATTTATAGCTCAATACAAAACGCTTTGTTGACTATAAATCTGGGTCAAATAACTAACTAGGTATAAGGTTCAACCCTAATGCTGTTACCTGCATGCAAGGATTACGTTCCATACAGCCATTTTGACGTGTTGAGAATAACGTATATGTGAACAATTTTAACTTTTGGGACTTTAAACATAGTTAAAGCGAACCTTCGCGAGTTATTGATGAGTTGTCCTGCCTATGACAAGGCAGTGTCATAGAACGTGGACAAATATTTCATTTTCTTATCCATCTTTGTAACTCCAGTAGAACATGTAACAGAGGGTAACCCAATCTTGTTGCATGCTCTCGAATTCATTTAGGTATCGGACCAGCTCTTGCATAGGATGTCATTTGTTCTGAATATATTACAGGTATCCCTCTAGATGCTCTATAGTTTGATAAACTTTTCAAAATACGATTGGCTTCACGGAAATATTGTGAGAAAACACCGAATGAACAACGCTCTGATTCTTTGAGTGAAATGTTGAAGGATATCTTCTGGATATTTCGTCCGCCTTTTTACTACTATGAAACTATAACGTGTCCAGGGATCCACAAAGCAAAGTAGAGTGATTTCAAGATGTGTAAAGTGACACCAAGAAACGCTACGAGAAATGCGCAAAAGATTTTGAATACTTCTCACCGCACTTCTATGAGAGCAAATTAATATTCAATTTCTTTGTCAAATTCGAGTAGTTTTGGTAGATTACTTCGACGTTATTAAATCGATGTCGCCTACAGGAAGCTACAAGAAGATAGCAAATATAAGGGGAGAAAATGCTTCTCCTACAAATCCTTAAATATGTCAAGCAAAGAATTTCAGACCAACAGAATGAGCTGGATCTGGTTTCAAAAGGAATTGTCTAATAGCATTTTCACATTCCAAATTAATTGACGATTCTTAAACTGCTTTAGGTTTGATTTTAACTTGAAGCGGAAGATTCACGCAAACTTGGTTTGAGATGAGTTCTACATTATATCGTTTTGACCGAGCTCCGATGTCCGATCTCCTTGGAAAAGTTCTCAATCTCCGAATAATACAATTAAACAAAAATAAAATTCAAATTACTTAAAAAAACCCTTACCTGTTTTTGGCTGCAGCCGCTCGATCTCGTTGCCTTCGATTTTTAAACCAGTTCCCCACTTGTGTAGGATTTAGACCAGTCGCTTTGGCAAGCTCCCGCTTTTTCGTTGGATTTGGATACGGATCTTGAAGATACCATTCTCTCAGAAGACTCCTTGTTCTTTCCTTAAAGCAGTGCGTCTTCTGCTCACCATCCCATATTGTTGGTGGCAGGGGGAATTTCTTGCGCACTCGATATTTGTCCACAGGCCCTGTCACGAGTGAATTAAAATGAATAAAATCAATTTGTATTTCCATCTATCTTCGATATTCGAATCTACAACGCATTAATCGACTCATTGCTTATGTAGGTATGTAGGTGCATATGTAAATAGGTGTGTATATGTACATATGTGTAGTATAAATATATTAATCAAAGCAATTTACCTAACGAACGTCCGCGCAGTTTTTCAGCTTCTATATAGTGAGCTTCCAACCACATTGCTTGTAACTTTCCATAAGATGCTTTCGTAAATTTATGATTTTCTATTATTGCATAAAGTTCCCTGTCAATTAAAAATAAAAAATAAATTGTAGAAAGAAAATGAGAATACAAATTGATTAGAAAAATAACAATATAAAACATATTTGTGGTAAGCATTGTTAATTCCAGTTGTTGTTGTTGTTCGAACTACAAGGCTCGTTTTTGTTATAAGTTATAAGTTTCATGGATGGGGAAGTTATAAAAGTCAGAACAGACATGAGGCATAAGGCACGTGTTGGTTTTGCACTTTGATAAATGAGAATGAAATTAGAATCGAAGGAGTACAACAGTGTACACTATACTTGTCTGTTGAATGTGCTGTGTTTGTATTTCGAGCGAGTGGATTTGAGCCGTAAGGGGTTGTTGAAGCTTATGGGATTCCAAAGGTATGGAAAGGAAATAATGCTGCCTGTACTATAATTAACTTTGGTAAGTGCCTGGTAAAGTGTTTGTAGCAGATCTTCGATACATTTACCCAAGAATAAGAAGAGAAAAAATTGAAATTAAGTCCCGTCTGAAGTTGACACCTTTATTCCTTTTGATTGTTGCCGGTGAGATACTTAGTCTTTCATTGATTTCAGCATGCTGCTGTATATTGTGCGAAACCTGCAGAGACAATTTACTTATATAAAGTTGAAAAGGAAGTCAAAAGAAAGTTTATAAAAGTAACACTTTCACTTTGAACTACTAAAGAATTCCAAAAACAGTTGTAATAACTTTTACTTCTAAAATTCGATCAAAGGAAGGAGCTTTTTATCTGACGGATATTTTAATGAAAATCAAACTATTTCATTTCAACTATTTTTCTCGCCGAGCATTATTATACTATACATACACATACACATTATGTACAAATGTATGTAAATAGGTGCATAAGTAACGCCGCCTTTTGAAGAAAAATCCTTTCCTTCGGGGACAAGCTTGTTTGAACAATGGATTGTCATAAAGTTGTACATATGTGAAAATGGGCAATGGAAAGGACGCCCTTTAAGATAATTTTTTTTTCAGCCACTAAATCACACTTGAAGACTAGAAGGACCAACTTCAAGAAATTTAAGAAAGTCAAATCGACTTGCCCCAAGCAAAGCCAATTCCAAAAGAAGTCTATTGCAATCTGTGAACTGTGATGGCTTTTTGATGTCTAGGTCGTCATGGAAACGATGTGTCGACACAGGAGAAGCCGTCCTCTGAGGTATATATATGAATGCACCTACATACATACATATGTACATAATATATGTAGACATTCGAACGTTGGGTATTGGACCAAAGTTGGGTCAGTTCCATTACCATGTTCGGGGATATTTTACTCGTCTACGGAATATGTACATATACATAGTTCGATTAGCCAATTGTTGTATCACAAAAAAAACGAGTAAGGACCGGCGAAATGGGTTTTTTTTCATTTTTGTCGGCAAAAAAACGATAAAATCTGAATTATAGGAATTAAGGCATTGAAATTTTGCACATACGCAATTTTTGAATTTGGTCAAAATAATTTCATTGAAAAACCATTAACGAATTCTTAATATTTTAGGAAAAATAAAACTAGACATAGAGAAACAAATTGACACATATTTGAAAAAAAAAAATTAGAAAATTTAGATGAAAAGAGCTAAAAATATTTTTTTTGAATTTAAGGGTTTTTAATTCTTTAACCTGCCTTCGTTGTACTGTGTTGCAGACCTCAAACATACGATAAAACAGACATACATACATAGAGTACCAGAGCGAGGGAGCCCCGGGACCTAGCGCGTTTCTCGTAACCATGACTTGTGAGTGAATGGAGGGGGGGACCTACAATTTTCTGCCGATTCCGTTTTTCGTGGCATTAATTTATTATTGGAGGACTTACAAGTTCCTCACGAAAGACTCGTGGAAAAACATTTTTGCCTCTGTTGGGAATCGAACCATACGAACCTTCCGTTCAGCAGATATGCTAACCATTACGCCACGGGCAACGCAGACGATTTACATCAAGGGTTCCGCATCAAACATTGCTGGTAGCTATTTTTACCGAATCTGAGCAATTTTGAAGGAAATTTACCTTTTCTTAGTTCGGTTGTATCTAAAGCTCTCTCTTTGACAATTTTTAACCGTTGTCATGCAACTTATTTGAAATTTTGCATAAAATCCACGTTTGTTCAGTTCTTTACTTTTGAAAAATTGTTACAAGACCAGTTTTTTCAACAAAAGTTATTTCATTTGCAAAATAAGCTTATATTCTGCGGGAAATATGAGTTTTTGTTTTTTGTTATTGAGCTAAGAAATTTCTAGTTGACAAATGCCGTATTGTTTTAAATATTAAAAATTGCGAGTTTGAGCAAATATATCCGATACAGTGTAATAAAGACAATCTCAAATTGTGTGCGTTTTGTAGAGTACGTCTTCAACGAAAATGTGTTCTTAGTGACCAACAGCTACTAAAAATCATCAGTTCAAGGTGGAAAAACGAAGACGAATTTGATTTTTCGTTCGATGAGGATCCTACATTTATTCCTATGACAAACAGCTCGTCAGAGAGCAAATTGAACAATCCACCAGAGCCAGAACCATTATCTCAACCAACTGATTCATCTCCTCCACCTCGAATTCCTACTTCTCGCGGAGTTTCTTTTTTAAATGTAGAAAATAAACTTTACGGATAGCATTGTTGTTGGACATAAAATTTTATCAAGAAGCAGGTTCTGGTACATGCGATTATTTTACCATCATCTTGACATTTGGTTATAGTGAATTCTTTGCTGCTTTATCGGTGTATCAACAAAGAAACTGAAAAATCCAATTGAACGCCACACTCTTCGAGTTGAAGTAGCTGAAGCACTATTTAAGATGCGCCTAAAACAGTTTTTACCAATATTGTCGAAGCTGTTAGCAGCTTTTATTTGATTCTCTATAGATGTATAGAAAAATCAATTCCCAAAAAAAAAAAATTTTAAAATTCTGAATCCAACCATCCATGGTATACTAAAGAGTTAAAAATCTTAAGAAATAAAAGAAATAAAGCTTGGAACACTTATATTAAAACTCATTCCGTTTCCGACTATAAGTTTTACGTTTTTCTTTTTGAAGAATTTAAGACACTTTCGTGAACGTCTGAAACCCCACGTCAACAACTTGATAGGTCCTTATCAATGTGGTTTTAGACCAGAGAAGTCCACAATAGACCAAATTTTCACATTACGGCAGATCTTGGAAAAAACCCCAGAGTATAATATCGATATACACCATCTTTTTATCGTTTTCAAGGCCGCGTATGACAGTATTTACAGAGACGAGCTGTATAGAGCCATGTCTATTTTCGGCATCCCTGCAAAACTCGTACGACTATGCAGGATGACTTTGGAGAATTCACGCTGCTCCGTCAAGGTCGGTAAAGAACTCACCGAGACCTTTGATGTCGAAAAAGGCTTTAGGCAAGGCGACAAACTGTCATGCGATTTCTTCAACATCATACTTGAACAGATTGTAAGAAACTCAAACGTCAACACCAGAGGAACAATCTTTCAAAAGTCTGTACAATTACTCGCCTATGCAGACGATATTGACGTAATGGGAAGAAAAAAGCGTGATGTCATAGGTGCTTTTGCGAGTATTGAAACAGAAGCGGCAAAAATGGGTTCGATGGTTAATGAGGGCAAAACGAAGTATATGCTGTCATCAAACAAGGACACAGAACATCGACGAATTGGACAAAACGTCACAATAGACAGACATAACTTCGAGGTAGTACAGGACTTCGTCTACCTAGGATCCGCTGTAGACACGGACAACAACATCAGTGCGGAGATCAAACGGAGAATAACTCTTGCCAACCGTTGCTTCTTTGGGTTAAGAAGGCAATTGAGAAACAAAACCCTCTCTAGAAAAACCAAGGTGACCTTGTATAAGACCTTAATCATCCCAGTCCTGCTGAAGCATGGACCTTATCGAAAGCGGATGAGGAAACTCTTGGTCGTTTCGAAAGAAAAATTCTCCGAATGATCTTTGGTCCCGTATGCGAAGACAATGTGTGGAGAAGAAGATACAACAACGAGCTGTATGAGCTGTACCGCGACATGGGCATAGCCAGAAGAGTACGCATCGCGAGGCTACGATGGTTGGGCCATGTAGAGCGGATGGACCCAAACGCTCCGGCTCGTCGGGTGTTCGAAAGCACATTGCAGGGAAATCGCGGAAGGGGAAGACCTCGTCTTAGGTGGCGCAATCAAGTGGATGAAGACCTCAACCGACTTGGAGTGCGAAACTGGAGAGAGCTCGCCCGAGATCGAAATCGTTATAGAAGGATGTTGGTTGAGGCCCAGGTTCACCCCGAACTGTAATGCCCACCTAAGTAAGTAAGTAAGACACTTTCTAAAAATCTTTATTCAAATTACATTGACCGAATGGGATACTCATTTAAAAAGGATCCAAAAACCTTCTGGCAGTTTGTTAACTCAAAGAAGAAATCAGATGGTTATCCAGCTAGTTTTGTGTATGTGAACTGTTCTTATGAGAGCATCTCTGATATTTGTAATGCATTTGCTGACCAGTTTCGTAGCTCATTTTGTGATACTACTGTTGAGATTGATGCTGATTTCTTCAGATATCTTTGCAACTGTAATCAAGTATGTTTTAATAACATTGTTATTGAAATTGATAAACTTTTTTGGAGTCTTGAAACCTTAAATGACGATTTTTCTTCCGGGCCGGATGGAATTCCTCCAATTGTACTAAAAAAATGTAGGTCATGCTTAGCATTCCCGTTACAATATTTGTTCTTACTTTCTTTGAAATCCAGTAAATTTCCTTTACTTTGAAAAGATCATTTATCACTCCAGTTTTTAAAAAAGGGGATAAATGTGATATAAAAAACTATAGACCCATTGCCAAACTTTCTAGCATTCCTAAACTGTTTGAAAAACTAGTATTTGACCAGCTGGCTTTCAGTGTAAAAAACGTTATTTGCACACAGCAACACGGTTTCGTCAAAAATAGATCGACTGTCACAAACCTGCTATGCTTTCTTCAAAAATGTTCTTTAGCACTAGAAAATGGTAATGAGCTCGATTGCATCTACACGGATTTTTCTAAAGCTTTCGATCAACTTTCACACAATATTATACTGTTCAAACTAAAGGCTATGGGCTTCCCACCTGTGTTCACCGATTGGGTACTTTCTTATCTGTCTATGAGATCTTACCAAGTAAAGTTTCGCAATATCCTTTCCAACCCTTTTAATGCTGGCTCAGGTGTACCTCAGGGAAGTCATCTAGGACCTCTTCTATTTATTTTAGCTATCAATGATGTTGTGTCTTGCATTTCCTTCAGTGAAATATTAATATTTGCTGATGATATGAAAATTTTTAAAAAGATAACTGGTTCGCTTGATCGCTCTCATCTCCAATCCGATATTAATCATTTTGCTGTTTGGTGTTTTGAAAACGGGCTCAACCTAAACCCCAACAAATGCCAAAGCATGACTTTCTCTAAAAGGAAGGAGCCTAGCAACCCAAGTTTTTCTATTTCCAATAATATTTTGCGTCAATTGAAATGTTTTAAGGATCTTGGCGTAAATTTCAGTTTTAATATGGACTTTACTCAACATGTCAACTACATCGTTAGTAAGGCCAATAGTATGCTTGGTTTTATGAAAAAATGGTCAAAAGAGTTTCAAGACCCGTATGTTACCCTTGCTCTATACAATTGTTTAGTACGACCTCATCTAGAGTATGCTTCTCAAGTGTGTTCCCCTTTTTATGAAATACACAACTCAAGAATTGAATCAGTACAACATAAATTCATAAGATTCGCTCTTAAAGGGCTTCCGTGGGTAAACCCTTATGATTTACCACCATATGAGCACATCAGAATCCAATTATTACATTTGCAACTCCTTTCTCAAAGGCGTACCATTAATGATCTGGTGTTTTTTCATCAACTTATCACCGGACATATCGATGCACCTGAGTTACTTTCTTGTGTTCAATTCAACTTTCGAGGCGGATCTTACCACCTGCGCAACTTAGTTTTGATATACTGCCCTTACCATAGAACGAATTATGGCATGAATGAGCCATTGACTCGTATGGGTAGACTTTTTAATCTTAATTCGTGTTTAATTGATTTTAACTTAAGTAAATCTAGTATAAAAAATTTGTTAAAAACCAGTGCTCCACTTTCTTAAGTTTAGTTTGCATGTTTCAATTATTTTTAGTTTATGTTTGTTAATTGTATCACATTTTGTATGTCTTGTTTGTTTTAATAGTGTACTTTATTTAAGATAATTTTGTAATTTATGTTTGTAATTTTTTTCTATTATGTTTTTTTTTTTTTTTCTTACTATCCTTACGTTCTCTATGTGCTGGTGTTGGTGTTATACTAACTAACTACTAACACTTGCATTCATGATGAAGAGCGTATATAAGTGTGTACATATGAACTTGTTCTAAGCTCAGTACTACTTAGTCTCTGAAATGCAAATAAAAAAAAAAAAAACAAAATCTATTGAGAGGACATCATATGTTGAGAAAAAAAAGAAAGGGCCTGCCCAACAAGCACCGACGGCCCAGAGAAGTTCGAAAGGACTAAACTAGCTATTGGCTATTATGCGTGGAAAAGAGAATTCGGTGCATGCAAAGTGCCCAATTGGTCTGGTTTTGTACAAACACTGCATAAAAAATATTGTTACGATAAAACAAACAATTGTTTCAATCACACAAAAACTTGACGCCAAGGTGCGATGATGCTTATCAGTAACATTTGACTTTTGGTAATGAAAATGAATAGTTATTTTTTTCATATATGTAATTTTTTTCTAAGTACTTTTTTGTTTTTCCTCTAATTTCAAAATTTTTACGAAAAATACGTCTTTGTAGCGCGGGTTTGATAAAATAATTTGATCTGAACTATGTAACGTAGAGTGATTAAATTTTGTACAAATGCCGTGTGTCAAATGCCAAATGTTTTGCCGTTGGGTCTATTCTTTGTATTTTGTAAGTGTTTTTGTCTTCAAGTAATTTGTTCATTTTGTTTTTGTAGTCTTCCTTATACATTACGACTGCTTGTTTCCTTTATCTGCGTGGGTTATTATGATTTCTTCTTTATATTTTCTAATTATTTTCTGTGTTTTTTCATATGTTTTTATTATACATTTTTCTTTTATTGTGTTTTTGATTTTTCTTTTATATGTTTGTATTCTGTTGGCAACGCAATGTCTTTCTCTTTTTCATCTTCTATTTTTTATATGCATTGTTTTAACCGCTAAGTGCAAATTTCTTGGATAAAGAGAGAAGCCATCGACTCTCTTCGGGGGAAATTACTTTTGTTTTATTGACAAACCATTCTTCATTAAATGTAATACCAAGTTTAATTATGTGTTCTTGTTTAAGTTTATTGATTTTAGGAAGGTGTATTAGTTCAGTGTTATGTCTTATATGATTGAATATGTGGATTTGTTTTTGTATAAATGATTTGCATTCGGTCTCATTTAGAATATTTTTCATTTTGATTTCTGTTTGGAATATGTTTTTATTTACTGTGTTTATAGTTGTTAGTGTTTGTTTGATTTCCAAGTTTAGTACGAAACGTCGGGATAAAAATTTAAAAAATGGATTAATTTATTAATTGCATATAAAAATCATAGATCAAAAAGCCCAATAAAAACAATCAAAAATTAATTTATAATACAATTGATCATTTCTTCATAATTATTGTTTAACATTTCAAGAATTTGTCCCTAAAATTTTAAGCAGATCTAAGCACAATACTGTATAAGCGGAAGTTCAACGAACAACCTGTTTGTCTATAAGCGGAGCACTGAGATCAACACCTTCAGCTGCCCTAAGCATACTCTTTATTCTCACACCACTAGATATCTTCAGCAAACAAATGGCCGCCAGCTCAGTCATTCGCATCTGAGCTATCTCCCAATGGACCAATAATAACATCGGTCACGCTACAATCCTGAATCTGTTCAGATCAATCCCTTGTCACTCCGACAACGGCATCCCCTCATTGGTTTTTAAAAACAAGTTCCCAGTCTCAATCCCATCGAGAACTATCTGGGAAGACGAAGAATTCTTGAGAGATGATTCAAAAACCGAAGAAGGGGTCGGCTGCGGGGTGTACTCAGACAGACTCAATGTAAGTCTCTCATTCCGCCTTCCAAACCACTGTAGCGTGTTCCAAGCGGAAATTCTGGCGATCAAAGAGGTCCTATCGTGGCTAAAAGAAAACGTGATATCCTCAGCGAATATTCGGATATTCTCAGAGAGTCAAGCAGCCTGCAAATCACTTGGCGCTGTTTCTACGAACTCAGTAAACGCCCTCAACTGTCGCCTATCTCTTAGGGAGATGGCTGAACAGTTCAACAGATGGATGAACTCACCAGGAAAGGAACCGTTCTACCGATCTCAACCAGCAGGTTGAATATTGGTATACCAATCGCTACATGTAAACTTATGCTAAAGCGAGAGGCAATGTACAGAACAAATAATAGGTGGAACAATATCACTACGCACTACGTGTGTGGCAACAAAACAGATATGGCCAGAGCTAGATCTAAAACGCACAAGACATTTGTTATCCATAACGTCGCACGTTAGCTCCATAATCAATGTCATAACCGGACATAAGACTCGGCGATTCCTCTAACAACTTCTGCAGAAGCTGTTTAGATGAGGAGGAGGAGGACACAGTCCCATACCTCCTCTGCTAATGTCTTGCACTCTCCCTCAAAAGAAAACTACATCTAGGAAGATGAGTCTAAGCGATCTGGCAAACACAGATATCCTTCATTTCTATCGCTTTATCAAAAGCTCCAAATGGTTTTGTTTAGTGATATACTTTCTCACATAATTCTTATGGTTCACAATGAACCTATTAAGTGTGTCAGTTATTTTCCTGACAGCCATTTGAACCTAACCTAACCTAAGCACAATACTTGAAGGCTTGAAGCTTACTACCTGCGCAAGATAACAACAAAGCGCTCATTCAAACTACTGCTAAGAATGCAAAAAATTCATCAAAGTGCATTAAACCACCAACATCTACAACCTCTGCTACTTCTTCTGACCCCATCATCGAAGAGGATAACAATGTTTATACACTCCAAATGATTTACCTTAAACTTTCAAACTTGAAGGGTTCAAATCAACGTTTCTTGCAGCAACTAAATGAGTTACAAATGCAAAACAATGAACTCAGCTCCAAGGCAAATTTTTTGGAAAGTAGACTTAACTGGATACAGCAAAAGTAGTTGGATAACTTCATTGAAATCGTTGGAGCCCCTGATGTTAATAACAATAACGCATCTGAAACCGCAAAGCTAATTTTTAATAATTCTTTGTCAATTGATGTCCCCGATATGGAAATTGAAAAATGTTTCGTGAAGAAAGTTCCTAACAAGGCAGTACGAGCTGTTAACAATTCTATCATCTGCGCTAAATTCTCTTCACTTTCAACAAAACAAAGAATTATGAGCGCAAAGATTTGATGTTGCTAACACTTTTAATGATTTTTATGAAAACATAACTAGTAGCTTACAACCTTTTACTATTAACTCAGTTTGTTCTTCCTGTCCGTCCAATGCATTGTCATTTGAGCCTTCGCAGAGAAACAGTTTCTTGTTCACTCCCATTACTCCTGTTGACATGCTAACAGTTATTCGTGCTTTGAAAAATTCGAACACCAGTGGAGTTGATGGCTTATCTAGCGTTATTTTAAAGCAAATTTCTTATCTTATAGTAAACGTCTTGACTGTTATCTTTAATAATTGTGTTTTTTCAGTATTTCCGGCAGAGCTTAAAACTGCTGATGTAATGCCACTAAAAAAAGGTTCTGCTTTGAATGTTTGTAATTTTAGGCCTATCTCTCTTCTTCCAGTGCTGAGCAAGGTTTTTGAGAAGCTTATGAAAGATAAAGTTGTAAGTTTTTTAAATAAAACAAGTTTTTTTAGTTGCAAGCAATTTGGATTTCGTAAGGATAGATGTACTAAAAAGATGCGCTCTTACAGTTTTGCTCCCAAATAATGTCTAATCTTGACGGTAAAAAGTGTACAGCGGGGTTTTTCATTGATATAACCAAGGCCTTTGACATGGTGAACCATAAAATTTTACTGAAAAAGCTAGAAAAAGCTAGTTTTCGTGGATTTGTTCTGAATTGGTTTGAGGCTTACCTTAAAGATAGGTCACAAAGAGTACAAATTTGTGAGGTAAGGAGTGACTTGAAATTTTTCAACTTGGGAGTACCTCAAGGATCTGTCCTTGGTCCAATCCTATTTTTTGTGTATATAAACTCTCTCTTGGAGCTCGACTTCAAAGGTTTGCCAACTGTATTTGCGGATGATGTGGGTTTTTCTTATGGTGCGAATAGTCCTCTTGATCTGGTTGCTGATGTAAATTGGGATCTGAGTTTATTATTATAGAGGGTTTGGTTTGCTGAACACAAATTGGTTCAGCAATAAATCAAAAATAATGTTTTTCAGCTTAACTAAGTCAGTAAATTTGATATCTGGAATCCACTTTCATGCACCGGAATGCCCTAAATGCAAAACTAATAACTGTGTATGCAATATGCAGTCTATTTCTTCCACCTTTTATAGGCATCATAAATGTAGTGATAACTGTTTTGAAATTGAGAAAGTTAATGAGTTTAAATATCTAGGGCTTACCATTGACTCTAACATGAGTTTTTCAAAACAAATTGGTTCCTTATACATGTATTTTCGTTCAAATCTTCGGCTGTTTTATTACCTGAGAAATGTGTGTTCTGATTTTGTCATGAAACAAATCTATTACGGAATTTTTCATTCCAAATTACAATACGGAATTGTTTGCTGGGGAGGTTCGTATTTAAACAAAACTCAACCTCTTTTAGTGCTGCAGAAGCATATTTTAAGGAAAATGTACCGTAAAACTGTAAGACATCCTAGTTTCCATTTGTTCTGCTACCTTAACATCCTTCCAGTTCTTCCATCTTCTGTTAGATTTTTTAATAAACTTCCACCTTCAATTAGAGCAATATCGTCTTTTAAACTGTTTCAAAGATGCTGCGTAAACTTTTTCTGATGTTCTGATTCAACTTATTTAATTATTATTATTTATTTATTCTGATTTTATTTAATTATTAATTATTACTATCGCTATTATTTTCTATATCATTCTTGTTTTTGTAATTTCACTTAAATCAAATATAACATTTCTTATTGTTCTCCTTTGCTTCTAAAATGATGTTTTTTATTATTGCCACTTCACATTAAGCACTTAATTTGTAAAGTCTGAATATTTCTTTGAAGTGACATCATCACTATTTACTTCTTTTAAGAAAATACCGATTGTCTCTAAATCCTTTTCCTTTGTGTAATATTTACTTAGCTTAAGATTAATTATTATGATGTAATAATGTATGGAATAAACTTAAACTTAAACTAATCTAATGTGCTCAAAACTCTAACAGCTGTGAGTGAGCGTTTAACTTTAAACACGTTTTTTTTTTTTTTTCAAAAACACTATTGCAAAGTCTGTGTCCACGCCCATTTTAAAACTACTTGATCAATTTAATTGAAATTTTGTATACATTTTTTATATATAAAATACCTCCCTACAACGTTTAGTTAACGGTCTTTCCTATACCCACAAAATGGTGTAATTTTTGATACATTTTAGATCCTCACCATACAGTTTATGAATGAGAGAAAAAATTATCAGAGAACTTTGGATAGGGGGAAGATTTTATATGTAATTTAACTAAATTTCAATGGTGTTTCATTTACAATTTCCGGCCAAGTTACAGTGAAAACCGCAACATTTTTTTCCCAAGGCGTTCTGGAGGAATTTCTGTGTCCGGCTTAGACGTTATACCTCAATATTTCTCCATAATAAAATTAAACAGAAGAATAATTTGCTTTTTTTAAAACGGTTGTTCATTTATATATCTGTTTCGGTCAAATACAGTAATTGAAATTTGACCCCCTTCCTTTTTCTCTTAGATTTGGTACGCACCTTTACCTTTAATGACAATAAAGTTTAATATACATTCGGTAGGTATCATTGTAAATCAAAGATGGCCGCCAACACAAAATGGCTGATTGTATCTTTTTCCACTACTTCTTCAATATGTACATGAATAAAAGGGCTTTTTTAGCAGAATAATTTTTTTTTCTAAAAATAAAATAAAATTCAAGATGTCTGCCAGCAGAAGTAGTTTCATTTTTCTTTTCACAATCCCTTCAATATCTCTGTAAAATAAAACGTCTTGACTAGTAGAACAGATTACACTGAAAAAATAAATGAAAATCCAATGTGACCGCCAGCAAAATCAAGAATCAAAAACTTGACTAACCGTAAAACATAAATATCTCTTCTTTCCTTGTTGTCGAACATATGCTAAGTAGCAAATTTTATCTCCGAGAAACATAGAAGAGGATCAGGTTGTATTTGACAGGAAAACGGAAACAAATAAATACATTTGATCATACTTGGCTTCGTATGCGCTTAAACGTAGTTCCGATAAATTTTTTCCTGCGTACCTATACGAAGTCGTTTGCTTCCCTTTTTGACACATTTTTTCGATGAGCCCTTTACAGCTACAACATTCTAAAAGAAGGGTAAGGCGCTCACCAACCGCTTCGACGAAAACTCATTGAAATCTCGACTTTTTTAGTCACGAGAGTAGTTAAAAGACATCACAACAGTTTTCTTACGTAACTCTGTACTTCTGTAAACTCCGTTCTCCTCATGTTTTCCTTTGTATGTAAATTGTACAAGTAAACAGAAACAAAACTGAACTGTACTTGAAAGACCAACTAAACTTTAAACACATTATTATGTCCTCATGAACAAATGAATAAAATACAATTACAATCAATTAAACTCGTACCCCATACATCGGAAATGATCCGATACATGATCCGTTCCTAATCAAACAACAAAATTAACTGATATTGATTAATTCTAAGAAAACTGCAAGTTAATTCATTTCAATTATGGGAATCCACATCATCCAGTTATACAAACGATGATGCTGAAATGTCTCTTTGAAACCTATATGCCCTTCAAACACAAACCAAATGCAAAAACACACGCTCAGATTGTACACAGGAAGACCATCAGCGTCTCTTGCCCGATGAATGAAATGCAAATTCAATACATTTCCGTTTGCCCCGGCTTATAAACATTAGTTTGTGCAAATTCAAAGTGTTGAATTTGAATTTGGCTGGGAACGGCCTCAGGACTAGGGTTTCGCGAATCATCTCTCGCAAGCTCTCTATACCAAGTAATGTCATGCCATTAGTTTATTCCCCTGATATAATTTTTTTGTTTAAATTGCTCTTGTTTGGGGTCTTTAATTAGTAAATTAATCCCATTGTTTATTAATTGAACTAATTTTTTGCTTTTCATATTCAATCGTGTTGGCTCTTTGTGTGTGCTTATAATGGAGAGAAGCCCTAGTGGCGGTGGCTATCAAATATCCGTTCTGTGTAAATAGCTATGTGCAATATGCCATACCGTGATCTTGAATAGAAATTATGATCATTCATTAAAAGAAAAAAAAAAGAAAAATCAAAACAAAATATACTAAGGGGTTTTGGCTTTCGAGAGGAAATTCCATTGGCATCAAGCATAATACGAATGAACGGACCAACATGAGTATTGGAATTTGTAGGTACAACATTTTGAATTGGATTTCAATGCGGAGTTTGTTGCAAGCGGATAAGAGAAGGTTGTTTAGCTTTTATATGGTTTTATTATTTGTTGTTGTTGTTGCTATTGTTGGCATAATTAATAGAGTAAATTAGTTGTTTATAGGATGTGTTTTGCTTTGAGTGTTTTTTGATCTGTTGTCTTATGAAACTAATACCAAGTAAGGGTTGGGCTAGCATATTGAATTTATTTCATTAATTAGACAGACATTTCAATTATCCAACAAAAGCACGCACGTACATCGTACAAGTAGTTTTAGTTTTTTTTTTTTAGTTGTAATGACTCCTTTATTTCATTGCATTTTAACATTTTTGAAAAAAAATAGTTCTTTAGCCTAATTAGTATGGCCTCTGTGGCCGTCTACCAGATTGACATTTTGAATTATGTTTACGTTAATAGAAATAATAATATGTAGTGTTAAAAAAAATTTAAAAACCGGATAGTTTGGACGAAGTAAAAATTACTAGAAATCTTCTTCAAGAATAGCTTTCCTATATCTTAATGCTGTTATGATGTAGTTGTAAAGTCTGTCCCATCCTTGGTCACCGTTGAGTATGCTGAGCATTTCTCCTTCCGTCATCTTGTCTTTGCTGAAATATCTATACCGGAACTCTGCCAGGATTGGGCATATGGCAATAAAATGAAATGTATCTTCACGCGCTCTTAAATTGCAAAGACTACATAGTAAGGGCAGATCTGGTCGATGAGGTACGAAGTTAAGATTGAGCAGTTCTCCTCTCGCTTTGAAGATAATACTTATTTTATTCAATTGGTTCTTATTTAAAAGGTACGAGTTCTGCTGCAGGTTGAAACTTAGACGACTGTAGTATCCTCTAAACAGAGAAGAGCTGGCTTCTGAAACATATCTTTGAAACAGGGTTTTTCCAAACTTTTCCAGGATTTCCTTGAACTTTCTTCTTAATATGTACGGTTGCTCGTTAGCACTTATATTTATGGTGATGCAACTCGTTGCAGCAAGGTTAGTCCATTCTTCGAACATTATTCCTTTTCTTTTGATAGCAGCTGTTAAAACTTTTCTTGGTAACCTGTTATCCTCCATTTCCATTACCTTTACAATATAGTTAAAGTGCATGGCAAGGGTGTCCATAATTAAAGGTGGTGTTCCCGTTTCAAGATAAATCATGTAATTTGGAGTGTTCATTGGTAATCGAAATATCCTTTTAACGAAATATCTTAAAAAATTTTCCACAGGTTCCATGGAGCAATGTCCCCACACTTGCGCCCCGTAGAACAGGATTGACAATGCCGTAGCTCGGAACAATTTTTGTTTTGCGCTGTGTTCAATGTATTTGTTCTTGATGCATTTTTCCCATAACGACGAAATGGCTCGTTTAGCGTCAGTCAATTTTCCCTCCAGGTGCTTCTTCATGTTCAGATTTGAGGTTATCAGAACTCCTAAATATTTATATTCGCGGACAACTTCGACTGCTTGGCCACTATACTCCCATTTTTCATTTCGTGAATGCCTGAAACCTCCGGATCTAAAAATCATCATTTTCGATTTCTGCAGGTTGATTTCAAGATTCCATCGGTTGCAATAGACCTTAAGCCTATTTATCATGAGCTGCATTCCATCTACCGTTTCAGAGAAGATCACTATGTCATCTGCATACATAAGTGCTGGAACAGTCATTCCTTCCACAGTGATTCCACCTCTCACTTCATCAGTAATATCATTTATGAAAATTATAAATAGCAGGGCACTCAGAACGCAGCCTTGCTTGAGACCAGTGGTTATTGTAAACTCCTCTGATATAGTCTCGCCATCCCATACGTAAGCTACGTTGTTGTCATACATCGCCCTTAGCACTCTTATAATTTTGCTCGACACTCCAATCACACAAAGCTTGTAGAAGAGAGCTTCACGATCAACAGAGTCAAAAGCTGCACGGAAGTCTATAAAGAACGCGTATAGTTTCTTTTGTTTCCTTTTATAGAGATCAGCAATGTTCCATAGCGAAAAAATATGGTCTATCGTCGAGTAACCTTTCCTGAAACCAGCTTGAAATTCCGATGAAATTTGTCTGTCCTCAACCCATTTTGACAGTCTGTTGTGAATGAGTCCCGCAAAAAGCTTAGCGCAAGTGTTAAGGGAAGAGATCCCTCTGTAGTTTGCTGGGTCCTCGTAGTTACCCTTTTTGTGTATCGGGAAGATAATTGATTTTTGAAATGCTTCCGGGACTGACGCGTTTTCGAAAATTCGGTTAAATTCAGATGTAAGTAGGTAGATGAATTTTTCCGTTGCGTGATTGAAGAACTCGAAGGGGATACGATCATCCCCTGGGGCTTTGTTTAATTTTGCACTATCGACAACTTTTTCCACTTCTTGGACTGAGAAAGGTGCATCTAAATAATCATCTTTAATCATCGTACAAGTATGTTGCATAGAAAATATAGACTGGAGTTTGACTGTTCGTGTAATAAAGACTATATAAAGTGGTGCAACAGAGCGGGGAGCCCCGGGGTCTAGCGCATTTCTCACAACCATTGCCTTGAACGGAGGAGTTGCAAATTTCTATCGAAAAGCGACACCCGTGAAAAACATTTTGGCTTCTGTTGGGATTCGAACCACGAACCTCCCTGCTAAAAAATGCTTATTTTCACGAACTTTTTTTTAACGGAGAAATCATGAATATGAATGTAAAATATGTTAGGCCTAAAAAAATACGCTCTTAAAGTATACTCAAGAAAATTTTGTTTACATTTTTTTACAGTTTTTTTTTTACAAAAGAGATAAGGAGAACAATTGTCAAAAAAAACTATGGGTGTACGTTGCTCATAAAGTATTTGGAATGGATGATCTGAACCTTACCAAAATTGTACCACATGCTCTTTATGACTGTAGCTAGGTCTCATATCATACGATTTTTATCAATTACAAAAATGACAAAATGGCAGCAAACAGTTCCAAAACGTAATTCCGAGAAAAACACGTTTAAAATTTTTTGTAATGAAAAATCGTGATATTAGGATAACCACGTAAACATCACACAAAAGATAAAAACTGCTCAGATCTTTATAAAATTTTAGTATAAAACTTCTAAATATTTGTATACTTTTGAAAAATGCAATAAAAAAGAAATCGCTTTTCTGAAAACACTAAAAAGGGTATAGACCACTTATAAAAAAAATAACGCACAATTTAGCAAAATGTTCTAAGTTTAAATATCTAATTATGCATTTATAAAACTTCGCACAGGACTCTCACTCGATCTTGAATATGAATCGATTAACACATGGAAAGACCAACTCTACAGTTTAATCAGCTTAGTAGATGAGAAAAAACGTGAAGATTTCAGTTGGAAAGAAAGAAGCTCATTTCACAGAAACATTTATGCGCAGCTTGACAACAACTTAGCAGCTAAAAACTACTTCAGGGCGGAGCTTTCATGTCACTTGTTTTAAAAACACAGGGACAGTTACTCCCTCTGAATCATTTACCTCACAGGAGCGATTTAAAAGAAATCTTCAGCATGTGCAACCTTAGGGAAATAGAGAACGTGTTTCATTTTGAGGACAGATGTCCTATGCTTGCAGAAACTAGGCGAAGTTTATTCAGAACGAACTAGGTTGAGGTTGAAATCATCGATATCCTAAATGGAACAACTGAATGGGAGAATTTGTACAGATACTTGAAAATAGCATTGAGTTACAGAACGCGAATCAATTCACTGAACTTTTCTAGAACACAATACATAAAATATATATATAAAAAGGCGGGTGAAAAAAACATTGTAAAAATACATTTATTTAAGTATTATTTGCCGACTGACAGACGGCGTAGGCTATGTCATATAATGAAAGCAAAACAAAACTATTGTAAATTTCATGAAATAAAAATCTTTTAAAAACTAAACTAACTAACTAAAACTTCGCACTCCAAAAAGTAACTATAGTTGTCTTTAAAGCATAAAAGAATTTATTCATTTAAAATCCAAAAATGCCCCAAAGGTCAATCTACCCCCATATAGATTGGCAATGAAATTTATCTTTTATACAATGCAGGCAGGTATAGTAAATAAAATAAACAGGGTGGCGCAACAGAGCGAGGAACCCCAGGGCCTAGCGCATTTCTCACAGGCATGCCTTGGTAGGTATAGGTATACGTATACCTGAATAAATAAAAAGCCAAAGGGTTGCAGCTTCTAATATTTAATTCATACAGGGATATGCTTAGGCCAATTGATTTTTTCAGTTGTTTGTCAACTATTCAATACCTCTTAACAATAACAGATTCAAGAGGTACACGTCAATTCGCTGTTTTTATTATGAAAACTATTATTAACTATCACACTACCTTTAAAACTTATTTCGCCACTTCGCTATGTGGCAAAATGTTGATTTGATTTTCCCTCACTTCGCTTGAAGATCAAGTCGCTTTCCCGTCTACATGAAACCTTCCAAATGGAGGTATTTTTGAAATTAAGGACTTACAAAGTATCTTATTATTGTACTAAATAGTTAAATCAGGGTGTTTAATTTTTTTGAACTTGTTAAATAAATGTGGTGACATGAATCATATTATTGTTATTTTTCATTTTTTTCTTATTTCATATTTTTGTCAATAAAGAATAACTTAAAATTTGGTAGAGTCGGTTCAGCCTCGATAAGTGTTTGGGTTGCTACTCCTATAGAAGTCAGAGAGAAAATTATTTTCATCAATTTCGAAAAGTCTTGTTGTTGAGGAGTTTGCAATACTTATTGGAGAGACATAATATCTGTCTTCAATATTAAAGGAGATATTTTCCGTGTAGATATTTTTGATCAGAGGGTTTTCGTGGTAACTGTATGAGAAAATTTTTTTTGTCGCCAGATCAGAAAGATATGCAAGTAGAGGTTTGATTTTCGATTCATTATATATAACACTATTTTGAAACCATTTGCCATTAGGTCGTTTGTATTTGCTAATGCAGTGTCTTAGAACGTATCGTTCAAAGCTTTGGAGCTCTTTGGCCACTGTTGGCGAAATTTTGAACCAAGATATAAAGCCATATGATAGAACAGGTCTGACGAGGGTTTTATATAAGAGAAGTTTCGTGTTTTTGTCGATAAAGGTTGATCTAAATAGTGTCTTTAGTTGTGATGTTGCTGCTTTGCCTTTTTTAAGTGCTATGCGAGCATGTGGATTCATTCTAAGTTTTTCATTTAAATTAATGCCCAAATATTTTATTTGCTTGTTTAGGGGGATGTTATTGCCGTTAATGTTAAGTTTTATTTGCTTGCTTTCCCTAACAGCAAGATAATGACCGCGAGGAGAAGCATTTCTAAAGCAAATTAATTCCGATTTTTGATAGTTGATGGAAATACCCCAAGAATTAAGGTAATTTGCAAGAAGTTCAACATGTTGTTTGACTGATTGAAGTGCTTCGTAGGGGTCTTTCATGTGAAGCAAAAATAAGTGTATCGTCTGCATATTGTATGCTTCGAGATGGTCCGAAAGTTGAAGGTAAGTCGTGTATGAATATTTTATATAAGAAAGGGCCCAAATATGAACCTTGGGGTATTCCACATGAAATTTGCACATTGTTGGAGAAATTTGAACCGATTTTAATTTTGAACGATCTGTTAGAAAGGTAATTAGATATAATTTTAATTGAATTAACTGGGAAGTTAAGCGAAAGTTTAAAGCCTTGGTAGTTTCTAACTTTTGAAATTTATGAACATACATTTAAATAAATAATAATAATAGAATTTGTAAGATTTGATAGAAAAAGTTTTTCGCCAAAAACATAAAACGAAGTAAGGCAATGCGAAATAAAACAATGCGAGGGCGAGTAAAGCTAGCCAAGGAAGCTTACGTAGAACGAACGAATTGGGTATATGTTTTAGAGCAAGATGAACAAAATACAAAATTTTCGGAATAGAAACTGCGAAGAAAAAAAATTCACGTACATAGTTGATAGGCAAAATAATAAAATTCGTATTAATCGCAGCCAAAAAGGAATATCATAGTTTTTTTTTACTTAACAGAGCGGTTACTTCCAACAATTATTAAACTACAAGACCATTTTTCAAATACGCTTTGCTAACGGGCACATGTTTCTACCATATTGCAGTAACAGTGTTATTAAAATTCAGTAACAGTATATTAAAATTCAAAAAATCCCTACGCATGCTTAAGAAAGTCCCTACTTTTTCTCTACACTGAAACATACTATAGAAAACAACATATAGATTTAAGGTGGAATGTTGGGCGATATTCTGTTTCGCAAGGAGTTCCAGTTTTTTTTATACAACATATTTAAAACACAAGTTTAACTCATCAAGTAAAGTAGAAGTAGTACAAACACACTTTGAAGATAAAACAGCTTTTGTAGTTTTCTAGATTTTAAGATACTAAAAAAGATTAACCCAAAAATCTATTGGTTATGATTTTCATAGTTTCCGTTAGCAAATATAGTTCGGCAGCCTTTCGTTCGTTTGCTGTTATGAGACAACTTTTTATTTCAAGTATTATCAAAAACGATTTAGCACGACGTACAACGTACGAACAATAAAGTGTTTGGTTAGCATTCAAAAGGTGTGGCTATAATGTTTACTTATTGCTTAGGAGTTCGGAGTTCGAATATCAGAAACATCCAACGCTTTTCATGCAATGAAAGGGAATTTCTAACTAAATGCACAACTTCTAGAGTCCAGCCAATATGAATTTTTACCAGGAAAAGAGGCGATTGGATTGCAATCGAAAGCAATTTACTGAGACCGAAACATTGTTGGATTAGTAGGTATGCAATTTTTGAGAGTCCTTAAGTGAAAAAAGTATTTTTTAAAAGAATCTACAATATCCTAATCTGTCATTTCTTCTAATCCTAATTTCAATCTGACAATCCATACAAAAATGTTGGCCGCGGCTGCGCCTCGAATGGTCCATCAGCTCCTTTTTAAATTTTCGGCCGGTATCGGTATGTCACGATTAAATACTTTAATATTGGCTTCCAGTGCGTCAATCGAAGCGAGCTTGTCGCTATAGACACGAGCCTTAGCATAGCCGCATAGCGTTTAAACCAAAAACGTTTTGTTGAAACCACTTTGTGTAAAAGAAGTTTGTTATAGTAACACGGAAGCGCTCCACCATTAATAGTAAAGGCGCCGAATTGATAATTCACAGTGAACTCTAACACTGGCCGAAACAGCTGCGATATTTTCCATTAAATTTGACCATAAATTGGAAGAAGAGTGCGATGAACTTTCTCAACAGAGCACGCATTTTGATAATAAAATTCAATAATTTGCTCTCCCTCTCCCTCTCCAGTTCTCTCTTTTTCATTCTCCTCTGGGTAATTCAATTGTCACAAAATTGGTCGTTTGGTATAAAATTGTCCGCGAAATGCGTTAACGTGCGTCCACCCTATGTCGTCGACCGGTAATCGGATTCATTTAATTAGGTTCCAATTCGGGTCGAGTAAGGAGGAAGGATAATCGGGACGTCCACAGGTTCGCACTATTTCGGTATTGCCGATTGCTGCCGTTCGGCGTAGTGTGGACGCATCTTTAGGCCCCGAGACGCTTAGAGTTTTTTACTTTACAGAGCTTTGATCTATCTTTTTCTATTTTTAATAATTGGAATACCAAATTGGGTATTACATTTTTGTCCTTCACAAAAAAAAAAAATAGATTCTTATACTTAGCTTACATAATGCTGCTATGTAGAAACAAACTTTAAATAAACTAGAATTAATAAAATTTGTTCCAATAGTTTCGAATATGTCGCTTGTCAGTTCTTTTTTATAATCACACTTATTTTAATATATATAAGTACTGAGTACTGTGAGTACAGACGGAATTTGGATTGCGAAAATGGTTTAGCAGTGAGCAGTGACTAAATATTAGCGATTCGCTAAGCTTTTTTAGATACTACTGGTGCTACTGGATTACTCCACTACATAAACTTATTATTGATAACGCAGTGGTTTTGAATTTAAATTTATTAATAACTTTAAGTTAGATATTTCTGTGTTAAAAATTAACACGGTGTTACTTTTTGTTCCTTAAATATACAGGATGGGCCATCTAGTCGTTTCTTTTCAAATCATACTGCATTTTGACACTGACAGTTGTTTTTCGTTCGAAATCAGTATCATATTCCGTAGTAATGAAATGAGTCGCTTTAAGAAAACAAAAAACTGCTGAGTCCAAACAGTGAGTTTTTTTAAAAGAAGTTTTGAAAGCATCTACCGCACCTGCTGCCCGCAAGTTTGTATTAAAAGTTATATGGTTTACTGACTGACTGGCATATTTAAAAGTTTTATGTTATGGTACCCGTCTTCGTACAGTGCATATAAACAAGATGCGAATCTGGCTTCTGATAGTCCTGAATATTTTAAAATAAATTGGCGTTGCACGGGTCCCATTCCCGTGGGAATATTGGGATCAAACCTTTACAGGAAGCATACCTACACTAGACTATATTTAGTCTAAATATTTCATTGAATTCCGTTGGGCGATGTAGGAGTCTATCCGGACAAACAAACAAACATATATAAATTAAACAATAATAAAAAAAACTTTGTTATTGTTGGAGTTGTAATTTGTTTATAAATACAAAAACCTAAAAAAAAATAAATGTCTTTAAAGGCATGTTGAATGATCGTGAAGATCAACTTCAAATCCAAGTTCGCGTTTCGCCCAGGTACGGCAATGGGCTCATCAGTTAGATGTCGCTGTACCCTTCTAAGACGCAAACATTGTTCGGATTACACCGACACTAATAAAATTCACTGCACTCACATGCTGTGTATTTTATATGGACAAAAGTGACATTCAGGAGAAATGCCATAACTTGGGAACGGGTCAATCGATTTCGTTTTTTGTTTTACAAAAACCATCTACCAACATCCCCTAAGCTACCACAAAAATTTGGTATCATTCGGTCGAGCCGTTCTATCGAATTTATTTTAGTGAAGATTTATCATTTTTTCTGTTTTTTGAATTTTTATCTATTGTTTTAGTCTTCTTGTTTGCATTTTTAGCTTTTTTTCTTGAAGCGGGGAATCACTGTCAGTGGGCACTCTAGGTTAGGTTAGGTGGAAGTGGCTGTCAGTCAATGAGTACATTGCCTAACACACTTAGGCCGCAAGGGCCCATTGTGATACCACAGAGATCAGCAAGTTAATCACCTACTGATCTCAGAAACCCGATGTAAGATTAACGAGTTGATCACTTATTAATCTTCCATTACGGGACTAGCCGGTTAATCACCTGCTAGTCGAACCACGTGGAACTTTTAATGTATTTTGAAAGACTTTTAGGGTCTACGTAAGCTAGGTCGCTAGTATCATCGAAGAAGAATTCACCGAGATGAGTTTTCCTCCTATGAAGTAGTGCAGGGCATGAGCAAAGAAGGTGTTGAACGGTTTCTTCCTCCTCCTCGTCCATGCAGCTTCTGCAGAAATCATTGGAAAACACACCAAGTCTTTTGGCGTGTCTCCCTATTAGACAGTGTCCCGTAAGAACACCTATGGTAGAACCTAGATACAGACGGTTCAGGGCCAACAAACTCTTCGAGCGTTTTGAGTCAACACACGGCCAAACTTTTTTGGTTGCAAGGCAGTTGTTCCTCTCAGTCCATCTAGTGTTTGTTATCCTTGAAGCGTCTTGTCTAAGTAGGAGTTTACATGTAGCGATAGGTACACCTATGTTGTTCCATTCTGAGCGTAGGGAAGTGGTCGTGCCCTTTTTGGCTAGTTCGTCTGCCATACAGTTGCCTGGTATGTAACTGTGCCCTGGCACCCATGAAAGGTGAATGTTAAACTGATTTGACATCTCCCTCAGAGACATCTGACAATTTTGGACCGTGATGGATTTTGTAGAGACAGAGGCAAGAGATTTAAGGGCAGCTTGGCTGTCTGAGAAGATCCGAATATCCGTGGAGGATATGACGTTTTCTTTGAGCCAAGACAGCACCTCCTTAATCGCCAGAATTTCCGCTTGGAACACACTACAATGATCGGGTAGGCGGAAGAAAAGACTGAGATTCAGTTTCAGTGGGCACTCTGCTCTACCATTTTTATTTTTTGTCTAGTATAGTGTCTTTGGTCAGCAAGCTTATAGGCTCACCCAAACCAAAGCGTTTTCGTAGTTGCGGCAGCGACAAATTGAGCTGTCAAATTATGTTTACCCACATTAACGCGACAAGAACGATACTACGTTTTCATAAATTTGCAGTTATGGGGACCACAAAAATCGGTCTGGATTCTGTAATTTTTAAGACGACTTTCGCCTGAATTTAAGGTACTAAAAAAAAATTACTAAAACCTGTAAGACGGAAGTAGAATAGCTATCCTTCAATAGCTGGAAACAAAGTTGAATAAAATAATCTTTAAACGATTGGACGATTATTATCTTCAAAAAACTACGGAATCCAGAAAAATATCAATGCTAAATAAACAGAGTAGTCCAGGGATTTCGAGTGTTTTTTCTTATCTGATTTGCACAGAAAATAAATTTCATTGGAAAACTCGATGGGAGATCGTTAAGCTTAGGCTGCATCTTAGACTAATATTTCTTTTTAAACATTCATAGCATTAATTTAATTAATTAATGTTGACCAATAACGTGTGTATTTGTGTACAGGTGAGGTTTCAATGAAATATTTCAGTTATTCAAAATAATTATCAAAGATAATTGTAACAATTTGTGACGGGGTTTCACTTTGTAGAAATGAATGCTAACAACTTCGATTAAATAACTAATATCATCTATCTATCAATGAATGAAAACATTTTCACAAAGTTTTTCTGTTCAAACTTAGCTTCTGTGCATGCAGATCCCAGGTTTAACACGACTGACTAAAAGAGGAAGCAAACTTAAAACATTTCGGAGGCTAGCGAGTTGAAACGTTGAAACCATGACTGGTCGAAGTTTCGAACTGGAAGAGGTAAGGAAAAGGAGAGAGTAGACATCTTTTGTGTCCCAGAAATGAAATGGAGGAGTACAGAAAACAGAATTCGGAAAGGAAAGGTGTGGAATATTGTCAGTGCGGAGACACTACTCGTGAAGATATCTAAAGGACCATATGTTCATCAAACAAGACCGACACCTTGTCACTTAAGCAGTGGTAAAAATGGAACCCGAATTGACTACCATTTGGGAGCCAAATCTATGAAGTCTCAGTTAAGAAGTTAATGAGGCCGCGAAGTAATACTGAGTGAAACAATTTCCTAGCAACACCAACTTCTGCTGACAGAGTTAATTATGAAAGCGAAGGAGGAAGTCAAACAAACAAGGGCTACCAAAAGAATAAAGTGGTATAATTTCGACAGAGGAAAAGGTAAACAAGCCATGGTGCTGGAAAAATGAAGCTAGGTAAGAATAAAGTGGCTTTCAAAACATGATCAAATAGTAGGGATGCAAAGGCTGGTCTCGAAGTTGAATACAGAAGCTGCGAGAAAGAAGCGAAAAAGAAGTGCACCTTAATCCAAGCAAAGAAAACGGAGGGAAATTTCTTCCCCGGCTGCTAATGCAAACCAAAATATTCAAGAACTACGATAAAACAACTCAAATAAAGGAGCAATCATCTTCAAAAAGCCGCTCAAAGAAGAAGAAATGCTCAAGAGAATCGTTCGCCGAAGTTCATCAACGATGGTCAAGGACAGCTTCTTGTGCACGACAACAAAATTCTGCACAGTTGGTATTGCGATGACCTGTGGAACGAACAGTTTCTTCGAGAGCACTTTCCAGAAACTGGTCCTAATTTAACGGAAATACCAAATATCACAGTCCAAGAAGTTGGTGAGGCAGTTAAGTACTCCAAAAAAGATAAAGGTGCTGGCCAAGTCGAGATACCACAAGAGTAAGTTAAAAGCAGCTGAGATGAATATGCTTCGTATGACAGCAGTAGTAACAAAGTTTGATCATATTAGAAGTACCAAGATCTGTGGAAGCCTTTACGTCAAAAATGTCATCAGCAGAAAATAGACTACAAAGGGTTCAGTTGGTATTGTAATGTTCAAAGGAGAGATCCCGTCAAAAAGGTAAAATCATAAAGCGTTTAACCGCACGATCTCGAAGGAAGAAAGAGAAAGGCAGACCAAAACATTTCTGGCACAGGCGATGCAACGACATCTGCCTATGGTTGGCCTCAGACATGGAACAATCCAAAAACGGCAGACTTCCGAGGCATTCTGAGGTCAGCGCGGCGTGCCCACAGTCCGATCACTCTAGTGTGAAACAGTTAAGTTGGAGTGCTGTGATCTCTTCGAGCTCGTAACGTCAAAAAAGAAGAAGAGAGATAGTGGACCTCCATTCTAAAACTACACCGAGTCGCATATTGGTGGGCGACAACCGCACATAAACAATAAACTCTTTTCAAATATTTTAGATTTGTCAGATTGAAGAGCAGTCTTCCAATTCTCGAAAGCCTCAAGGCCACTAGAACCTTACAACGTTCAGAATTGCCCAAATACGAAAGAAAATTTAGGTGTTCTTATATTGAATGAAGATTAAAAAGGAAAGGAAAGTTCAATAAATTGATTAAATAATTGTTTAAATGCGAGTCAAAGAAAACTCGCCTCGAATGTCCAAGTAGAGCTGATTTCTTCCAGATTTGTTGTTTTACGTACTTATGAGGACGTACCTCAAAGTGCCACAAAAGAGACTATCAAAAATTGGATGAGCTTTATTGGTCTTTTTTTAAAAAGCAAGGGCATGACTAACAATTGGTGGCATTCAAACAAACAAATAAACGTCACCTAGGACAAAACGTTTGAAGTTCACGGCTGACAGAAGAAACTTCAAAATAGTCTGTCTACTCGTTTTGATGTTCATTATTTGTTGTTGAGTAAATTCAGTGAGCAGGCGATTGAATTTTCTTATAAATGACTTTGTATTGTTCATTTCTGTGCAAACTAGATAGCTTGAGGAAGCAACAAAACTTACCTAATCTATTGAGTTCAATCGCTTATTCACTGAATTTAAGTTTCACATTGGGCGCCAATTTAGGTTCATATTCTAAACTTAGCTCTAAGAAAAGATTCCATTTGAAGCTAGGGGAGTGGAGGGTCTCAAAACTTCACATCACATATCATTATATGAACTGATCTAAAAAACTAGTAATGAATTAGTCACATCAATTCAGTAACTTAATTCTGCATTTACTTTCTCTCTGTTAGTTGAAATTATGGAAGCCATTATATCATCAAAACACCTATAACGTTATACCTACCACAGTAATCAGTAGGTGGTAAGCCCACCTCTATAATTCTCAGTACATTGAAAACGTACAGATATCGAAAGTGCAAAATAATTATCGTTTTAATGAGTAAAGATTGGGGCTTATATCTTGTAGAGCAATGGAACGATCATCAGACTCTGGAAACTTTGGCATTACATGTGCGCCATTTTTGAAGATCAGCTATTGGTAAAACGGAAACGTAGTACGCCATTAGCTTGGAAGCATTGCTGTACTTCCCATAGGCTTCAGAAAGTATCTGACACATAATATAAGTTTATCCATTTTGCTTGGTAAAAGAATTTATATTCGATATTAGAAGAAACGTCAAGTCTTTGAGAAAAAAAACAGTGAAGATTAACTCTTATCTTCGCAGCGAGCTTTGTTAATTCTTCCAAGATTTTGATGTTATTCGAGAAACCAAAGCAGTCCGACCATTTGGCTTGATAAATTGAGCGAATAATAAATTTCGCCAAGAAGATTGTCAAATGGTTCTGGTGCGGGACTAAAAAGGAAAATCCAATCTTAAAGACCCAGACGTGGCGAGTGCCAGAGATCTTCGAGTGAAGTTCGAATTTTTCCACTCAAACTTGGCCTTCTTTGATAGAATTTTACAAGAACATTCATTTTGATGGAAAGCAATCCTTTAAGCCCTTAACTATCATAACATTCGAAAACCAGAGTGGTTCATTTTGTTTAAATTCAATTTCTGTGCCTGTATACACTAGGCTTCTTTATTCAGGGTTTCGCCACCCAAAAATAAAAGAAAAAATAACACCGAACAGCGAAAACATTTAACAAGTTGTCAATGAAGGAAAACAGCCTCGATTCGACACATGTCTCGCAAGAGCAACTAGACACACAACCATTAAAATTTTATATAGTTGAGACTTTTGACTGTTAATTTCATGTCTTCTTTCAACCACATCATTGTCCAAGATATTCAACGCTTTGGCAACTGAATTAGTTTTTGCAATAAGACGCTGTATACAAAGCTATTTATAGTCATTTTCATTTTGTGCTGATATTTCAGAATCCAAATATCTACGAGTTTTCATTTCTGGCCTTCACTGTCACTGTAGTTGAGATATGTTCGAACAAACTTTTATTAGCAAATGAAGATATAGGTTTCTATGGGCGTTGTCAGCGATTTTCCTTCGTTTTCCAGCAAACAAAGGACATTTGCAAAAACGTCCAACTGGGCGCCAATTAACAATACCTCAGTTATAAACCACTCAAATCTAACCTAAAACAATATAGGTACTATACTAACCTGAAATTTCCAACATGATAGGCTACGACAGCTCTCGCTCGGAGAACTGCTTCTGAATTTAGTATTTCGTGCATGTTAGGCAAAGCTACCGGCAGACTCCACAAGAACCTTGCTAAACGCTCAATATCCCCCGAGTCTTCGAGAGTTTTGCAAACAATTTCAACTTGTGTAGCCGAAAATGCCAACGTAGGAACAGCCAGAATCGGACTCGGTGCTATAATCTGATGGTTTGGGGAAAATGTCTCGGAAGGAGGATTTTTACCCTCCGTCGGTCCAACGGCCATTTTATTAATTGAATCCACTGTGAACAAATTTGCATACTATACTTGAGGCAATTTTGTTACTTTCCAATCATTAATTTGTATTTGTTTGCATTTAGGCAGGAAACACAACATTCATCCTTATGCACTGTGTTACACTTGGAACCGGAAACAACAAAACCAAAAAAAAAGAAGTGAAAACAAAAATTATTTGTCAGAACATCCAATTGGACACATTTGTTTTGGCTAAGAAATCACACAACTTTTTCTTATTAACGCAATGCACTTTGATCTTTTTTTTATTATTATTTTTTTGTTCACTCAAATTAATTTCTCACGGTTGTTGGTTGGTAAGGTATCGGTAATATTTTGGTTTTTCGATTAAATGAACACCGACGCGAAAGAAAAAATCATAATTATTTCGAAACCGCACTATAGTAGGTATATGCACTGAGAGCGGAGACGTCTGTCAGTTAGCAGAGTATCGCTTTTGCTTCGCCTTCGCTTCACCGGTAGATAACCAGCTCATTAGAGGCCAATTCCGTTGTCGATGCCGTATTGCCGTTTCTCGTCGCAACCGCCTTCGCCCAAACACACAAACGAGATACACACACGTATCCACTTAAACCAATGAGACATAAACAGATATCCGCTCGTTTCGGTACACGTCGTGTAATCTAAACATTGCCCGTTGTTGGTTAAACTGGTAGCCAAAGCGATATCAACACAGTATTTGTCGCCGCGCACTGACTTCTGTCATCGAGCAGAGCATACAGCAGCAGGGATACACTCAAAAGTGGGAGTTCAGCAGAGACGTTTTTAAAATTACCGGACGCCAAGCATATACCTAGGTACTAAACTTTTATCAACAAAACACAACACACCTAGCAAGGCAAGCTACTCCGGTCATCTGATGGTAACTGAGCCGGCACTATGTGCATGCACAAAGCCCAACCAGATTCTTAATGGGCGTCGACAATCCATTGAATCTCCTCCCATCTAAATGGTGCTATCTCTGTTAGTTGTTCATTGTGTGAATGAGATGAGACAAATACTGTTGTTGTCGCAAACTACAATATAGAGTGGAGTGTCGTCGTTGTTCTGAATTGGATGGATCGAAATGATCCGTCGAGCAATGAAGGGCAACAAATCAAAGAAAAGACACTCTACTGCTGAAATATGGAGTAGGAAGAGGATGGCATGGCATGGCATGGTTTTCTGTTGAGGGGAGACTTTAATACACACAAATATATGTACACTCTACTCATACCTCTAAATCCAGTGGAAATGTCACAGTGACATTTTGCAGGGGTGGAAAGCAGGCGAACCACACAACGTCGTTGTTAGAACGAAAACGATATTAGGGTGTTAACAGATTAGTTGTTTACATGCCAAAGTAAATGAGTTCGTCGAATGAATGGATACACGTATCGTGGATCTGGAAGCAGTAGTAGCAGAGCCGCAGTCACCTTACAGTAGGGTACCTACATCGTATACCTACCTATACCCGCGTATACAAAGAAACTTCCACTGTATCCATCTTGGCTTGGTAGGTTGGCTGTTGGTATAGTGAATGAGTGGTTTGGTTGGGTTTAGTCGTTTTGGCGTTATGGTATCTGGTTCTGTGCGCACAATGGGAGTAATATGATTATACCTACGAGAGTCAGAAGAAAGGTGGTGGTGTAGAACACGGCAGTGACAAGCGACGACGACGACGGACGACGTGAAATTTCCAACAATGCATACATCACCTTGTCGTCGTTTTGCTTTCTGGGGCGACTGACGGTTGACGGAAGGGATCCTATTCACTGTTGTGTCACGAATTCACTTCGCACTGGTCGTTTTGTGTGACGTTCGTTCAATTTGTTACTTTTCCCCATTATTATATTATTTTCCCTTTTTTTTTTTGTTATTTCTTTTTTGTTGAATGTAACAGGAACAGGATCATTGTATGTCGGTCGTTAGTAAGGGCTGCTTCACAGCCAGGGTATATAAAAGTACAAATGGGGTTGCTCAGGGTGATTAGAACCGAGTTCCTTGCTGAACAGACCTACCTACTGATCAATTGTTAGGTAGAATGTATATTATATACCTCACCTTACTCCCTACCTACCCGAAAACAACCCTAAGCTCAAAAATAAATACAGTTTCATTGAGTTATTATAGTGGGAACTGGGAAGTAGTTACATACATAGGTAGGTAGTACTTAGGTACCCTATAGGTTTAGAATTTGACTGTTCGTAATGAGTTTGCAATAGGTAAGATGAACTAAGATGGGCGCTGAGGAGCGCTCATCGCATATCCTCATATCTATGACTTAATCTGTTTACTTTAAGGGCAGAGTCCATTCAACATGGTTTATTGGGTTTATTCAAGTTAGATGGGTAGGCATGTACCTATCTGCCAAAGTGTATTTGAATATTGATGTTATTGATTTTGAGAAGAACTTTATTGTGATTGATAATAATAGGTGGTAGAGGGTTGTTAATGTATCGAGTGGAATAAATGTTACTCTGTCGATGCATGCAAGGAATCGAATATTCTTAGGTACCTATACAAAGAAGGTTTTTCGTAGATAAACACTTTTGAATAAATTTATTAGCTGTGAAGGTATCTATACATATACCGTATAATGGCGGTTGATAGACCAACTGGAGTTGTTTCTATGCAAATGATATGTACTTGTACAGGTTGTACACCTACGCACTTTGCAGTTGCTTCTTTATTTGGTTGAGAATAAAATTTCAATCCAAAAAAAAACTGGTAACTTATACCTAGATACCGGGCTTGTAAAAAAAACATTTTGGTTGCACAATTTTTTTTTTTTTTTTTTGTCAGGAGTAAATCTTCAAAAGACACTTAGCAGTATTCGATACCAAGTAGTGTGGGACTCTTACATCACTAAAAACTGCTCGTAATCAGAACCAATCTATGAACGATCGACATTAGATTTTTCTTTCTCAATAGTATAATCGCTTCAGGGGAAGCTTAAACTTTTAATGCTTCCCATGACTTTTAGACCATTAGCTCGTGGCTTGGTTCTTCTTAATCTCCGAAAATTGCCTATCGTATTTAATACGGACTCCATTTCAGAGTTGATATGACTATGCAGTCGCTGATTGTGTGATACAGCATGTTTTCTTATAACTTCTGTAACCATTTCTATTTGTAGGTCACGATGTAAATCGCTATTTCTTATATACCATGGTGCATTTACTATTCCACGAAGGACTTTGTTTTGGAACTTTTGGATGATTTCAGTATTTGTTTTCTTTGTACAGCCCCATAATTGGATTCCAAAGGTCCAAACAGGTCTAAGTACTTGTTTATAAAGCATTACTTTATTTTCGACAGATAGGTCAGAATTTCTACCGAGTAACCAGTACATTTTTCTATAAGTACTTCAAGTTGAGCTCTTCCCTTTTATTTTTGATATGCTCTTTCCATTTTAGCTTTGCATCCAAATTCATCCCAAGGTATTTGGCCGTATTGGCGTAAGGTACAGCTTGAATGTTGATGAATATTTGAACGTAGCTTAACTTTTTATTTGTAAAGTTTATATGTGCAGATTTAGCTTCATTGAGCTTGATACGCCATTTTTTGGTCCAATCACTAACGGTGTCGACGGCATTTTGCAATTTTTCAGCAGCCTTGACGACGCACTTACTGGATGCCAAAATTGCGGTATCATCTGCAAAAGTAGCCATAATGGTGTTGTTATCCACTGGAATATCCCTTGTATATAGCAAATACAGGGTAGGTCCTAGGACGCTTCCTTGTGGAACACCGGCTTGTATATTACATAGCTTTGAATATTCTTGATCATACCGTACTCGGAAGAGCCGGTTTGAGATATAAGATTTTAGTATTTCGTAGTACTGCCTGGGTAGGTCCCTTTGCAGTTTGTACTCTAGCCCCTCATGCCATACCTTGTCGAATGCTTGAGCAACATCTAAAAATATAGCCGAACATACTTGTTTTTCTTCTAATGCTTTTTCAACCGCATCCGTTATTCTATGAACTTGGTCTATCGTGGAATGTTTATTTCTAAATCCAAACTGATGATTTGGGATTAGATTTCTTTCTTCTATGACTTTGCTTAGTCTTTTCAGTAGCAATTTTTCAAAGACTTTTGCCATTATTGGTATAAGCGATATTGGTCTGTAAGACGTCACTTCTGTTGGTGGCTTACCTTGCTTTGGTATAACAATTACTTCAGCAATTTTCCAATGATGTGGGACATATTGGGTCCTTAGGCATACATTTATTATGAATTGGAGTTTTATGAAGGCTTTTGATGGCATTTCTTTCATAACCTGAGCAGTTATTACATCGTACCCAGGTGATTTTTTGTTCGATAGTTGATTTCGACACATACTTTTTATTTCTTTGAGTGTTACAGTTGGTATGTCAACTTCATCGACTTTATCAATAAACTGTAAGCTGTTTTCAGATGTATTTGCTGGGAATGGCTTAAAAACATTCGCAAGATGTTCTGCAAACAGGTTAGCTTTTTCTTTCGGATTTCCGATCCAATTCCCGTTTAGAGATTTTATTGGCGGGTTTTGTAACTGCGGTCTTTTCAGGCGCTTAGCTGCTTTCCAGAGCGAATAAACGGTTGAAGCATCAGTCGTTAAATTTTTCAGGAATCTACTTAATGAATCATTTTTGAATTCGTAGATTTGTTTTTTCAGTTCGTTGCTTAGCCGGTTAAACGCTGTTTTATCGTCTGGAAATCTAGTATTTTGCCATTTTCTTCGAGCTCTTCTCTTCTCCAATATCAACTCTCTTATCTCGGCAGGGTATTTTGTTTCAGTTTGCTTCCTCGAGTAAGTTGGTGTACTTTCTTCTGCAGCTTGTTGAACATCGGCAATGAATTGTTCTACTTCAAGGTCGATTTGCTCTTTTGTTTCCATAGGGGATCTGAGATTTATATAGCTTTCAAGCTTTTCTCTGAATTCACTCCAGTTTGTTTTATTATTTACAAGCTTAGGATTACTTTTTTCCATTATCTCTGATTCATTAAGTGATAAAATCACCGGTGTATGATCTGATGATAGGTCATAATTACCTTCGACTCTTATGTGGTTTCGTTTGATGCCTTTACCTATGAAAAAGTCAACAAGGTCTGGTATTTTACTAGTATCCGATGGCCAGTAAGTTGGTGATCTGGAAGAATAAAACTAGCAATTGTATTTGAGGCATGCTTTGTAAGGCCTTCTGCCCTTTGTTGTTATAAGTCTGGATCCCCAATGGGTGTGCTTAGCATTGAAGTCACCGCCAACAAGGAAGTTATGTCCTAGTAGATTTAGCAGTTCTGTATAATCATCTTCAGTCTGGGAACGCCTTGGCGGGCAGTATATTGAATGATGCCAACTTGAAGTCTTTCTTTTTCATACCAATACTAATTATTGTTACTTGCATATTCTCGTTTGTAAACATAGCTTCTTCATGGTGTTTTAAGCTCTTTTTTATGAGGATTGCCGATCCACCTCTAGCCTTATCAGCTGGATGAGGAGCGTGGTAGCAAATATAGTTTGATATTAAATCATCAAGAACCAGTCCACTTGAGAAATGAGTTTCGGACAAATATCTATGTGTTCGATGTCTAAGAAGATTTTTAATTCTGATAAATGGTGTAAAAGACCGTTTGCATTCCATGTTCCAATTTTTAGTGTTCTGTCCATCATTGTTTTTTAAGAGCGACTTCTTCACTTAGCCGTTTGATGTTCAAATCCTGATTGTCAATTCTTTTAAGAATAAGTTCAAGAATTTCTTTAATGGAAGTTTCTTCATTCTTCCTCACGTTTTTAACAATCTGTGAATAGGATTTATTTTCGTCGCTTTTGCTTTTAACAGCTTCTTTCGGCAGTTCTTTCTTACCTTTATCTTCAGCTTCAGGAGTTCTTTTTGTGTTGGCTGAATTGCTAGGCTTTATTGCACCGGATGTCATTTTGCTTTTGGATTTTTGAAATCTTTTAGCAACTGGACAGCCTCTATAGCTTGCAGGGTGATTACCTTGACAGTTTACACATTTTACTTTCTGTTCGGTACCTAGATACCGGGCTTGTAAAAAAAACATTTTGGTTGCACAAATACAATTTTTAATAACTTCAATTTGATTGAAAGACTGCATTCAATGAACTTACTTTGACCCAAAACTAAGTAATCACCATTCATTTGACATCAAAATATTGCTTTTGCATTCAACTGCCTTCTTTTGCAATTAATTCATTACATTTTGGAACCAAAGAACACACAATGAATGCCAAAGAATACAAAGACTTCAAACAAATGCAAAAGATGTAAAGCCTACAAAATGAAATATGAAAGATGGAGTTCCAAAAGAATAACGCATCCGTCAGAAGAGTAAAACAGATTGATTTCGTTCAACACAGATCTGAAACACTCTCTAAAAGACGAAATCAAAAACATCAATAGCAAAGCTAACCCTCCTTTACAACCTGGGGTCCATTTGGTACATTTGGACCCCAGAGCATGTTTGAACACTCATAACTTTTTCGTTTTTCATTTTTTTTAAATGAGATTTATACTCAGTTAACCAAATTCAATTTTTTATTCATTTCTTAAGCTGAAACGATTATCAGATGTTTACTGATTTTTCTGCGATTTTTTTGTGAAAAGAACCCGTCCACCCGACCTGGGGTCCATTTGGACTCCACTACTTAAATTCTATGAAAAATCATATTTTTTCCAATAAATAATTATTTTATTTCAAAAGCAGCATAGTTTATGTTTAGAACGATTTAGTTTGAAGTTATTGGCAGTTCCGGCAGACATTTAACACATAAGGTTCTGGTGTGGCAAGGGCAACAACATCTGCCACATCCATCGTAGCTCGTAGGTGGTTCTGCTTTTCTTTTCTTTTTTTTTTCCTTTTACAAGAGAGCCTTTGGGGACTGTTGGTAATACTTCCTGAACTCTTCCAAAATACAGAGAGCATCCAATGCCAAATTGTGTTGCAGCTTGTGAACAGTTATTCAGTTCTGACTCACCCAGTTCCTCCGCTAGTTCGATGAGTTTATAACTATAACTGAACAAATTTTTGTTTCTTCTAGACGGATTGATGTGTCGGAAAATTATGACAGCTGCTAGGGCTGCTACGTCCAGTAAGTTGTAGAATACGGTGCAGGGAATTAGCTTCACGGGCACTACCTTCACATGGGAAATAACTCCACCTCATGTGGGAAATAATTTCACTTTTTTGTGGTGGAGATATTTCCTACTGAAGGTGGGAAATAACCTCACTTTTTCGTGGGAACGAATTCCACTTTTATGTGAAGCTATGTTTTGGAAAAAAAACTTATACATTTCGTTGCAGTGCAGATCTGTTTTTGAAAATATGTTTACAGGGTGTCCCGTAATTCGTGTTACATATTTCGGGATATTATTCTTGGTCGTATTCCAAGAAAAAAACTGTTTTACAGTAAAGTTCGTTTCTTAACTTTGACATCACTTTTTGACATTTCAAAAAAAGGGATCTTTGGTGTACCTTGACCTGTGTTAAATTCGATTTCTCTGTCAATACTGATGGTAGAGACCTAATTTTAGACTTAATTTTTTGGAGAAATGATAATCTTTAAAACTGTATTTAAATTGGACTTCTATAGGTTTAGGGTTGCAAGATCTGTTTTTGAAATATGTTAAATAAATTTATATGTATTTCAAAAGCAAATTTTTCGTTTTTGTGTATCTTGTCGTTTTAGTGCTTTATTCAAGGAAATAATGAAAAATTCGCGCGAATTTGCTTTTGAAATACATATAAATTTATTTAACATATTTCAAAAACAGATATTTCATTTAATATATAAAATTAGTGCCATCCAATAATATACAGTGAAAGATCTGTTTTTGAAAATATGTTCATTATTTTAATTGACGTTCTTAGCTACGCATATTCGCAGCTAAGTAGCCTTATGTTGGACTTACATGCATCTGCTAGTGCAGATTAAAAAAAGGAATTAGACACAAGATGTAAAACTCAATCGCTCGAATTTTTCACTATTTCCTCGTATATAGCACTAAAGCGACAAAATGCATAAAAATGAGAAATTTGTTTTTGATAATGTGTTACATAAAAATTTATTTAGCATATTTTCAACTTTCCAAGTCTTCGTTTCAAAGGATTTCAGAAAACTAAACGAAATCACGATAAAAGATGCTTTTCCTTTACCGAGAATCGAAGAAATTCTTGACCAATTGGGCCACTGCCAAATTTTTTACCAAATTATTTTATTTTTATAGTTATCTACATTTTTGTACCTTTGTTAATTTTGTAAGACTTTTTTTGTTTGAAATAAACCACCCAAAAGCTATAATTTCTCTTTTGTTGAATGTCTACAATCTTCAAACTACAGGTGGGAAATAACTTCACACAAATTTCAGGTGAAGTTATTTCCCACCTACAGTGGGAAATATCTTCACCACAAAAAAGTGAAATTATTTCCCACTTGAGGTGAAGTTATTTCCCATGTGAAGGTAGTACCCGTGAAGTTAGTTCCCTGCACCGTAGAATACAACCATCGGTCAGCGATTTGTTTGACGTGTACATGAATGTAACGAGACCATTTGGTCGAATACATCGACTCCACCTTTGGTGCGGTTATAATCCAGTATCGTGGTACGTTTACTTTGATGACCGGAAGTGGCTTTCTTGCAGATATATTAGATGTGTTCAATGGCTTTTTTTTAGATCAGAACAGCACAGCACAGCACAGAAGCAGTGAAAAACGTCAGGCAAGTTAGAACAAGCAAACTTGTCAAAAAAAGCAACAACAAAAACGAAAAAAAAAAACAACCACCAATTTTTCTTTTTCAGATATCAATTTAATTTTGCGTATTTTCGTCACGAATAAGTAATTTTATTTTCAGCACAAGGTTAGGTGTTATTTTCCTGATTTTTAAAATTTTTTTAAACTTTTCACAACAAATTAAAATTACAATGCGCTTAAAAAACTACGAGCAAAAAGTCAACAGCTGCTTTTGACAGTTTTCACCAAACTTGCACTTGCTCAAGAGGAGGTGCAGAAAATGCTGTGCTAAACTGTTCTAGAACAGCTCATTGAACACAAAAAAGATCAGAAAAGATCAGAAAAGAACAGAAAATTTCTCATTGAACACCAAAAGCCTGATCTTTTCTGTCTGAAACTGTTCTAGAACAGGTCATTGAACACTCTTGTTGTGTTGATAAAACAATACCACTTGTTTGTTTGGCTTCGGAACATAACTCACCAACGCCATTTTTCCAGAAAATCCAAAGATGGATGAGTGGAATGGACGATACTGCTTTTTGTTATTAGCCTTAACAGGCTCATTCTGGTCATCAAGAACCCCCTTCGCTACGAAAGGTTTAGGTCTCTTTTGTTTTTCCAAATCGTGCCAAGAATAGTGATCTTCTTATCCAGCCACCTCAATGCCAAATCCACCGACGCGACGTAAGGAAATTATCAATAGTGAGGTTACGTCCAAAATTGAAATATGATGGCATCAACGACATCACCACAATATCCACGACCAAGTCCTGTAGGCTTTGAAAACTTCAGTGGAAAGCCTGTTGAGCTTTCATTCAGCCACCAAAATTTCAAGCCATATTTGGTAGGCTTGCTCGGCATGTACTGGGGAAATTCAATCCTTTTTGAGGTCATAAAGCTGTTTGATGACCTGAACAAACGGAAATAATGACTTTTTTTCTTTTGATAGACATACATGACATACCTGAACAACTGATATGTATGGATTTTTCATTCAGTAATTACGTAAAAAAGATATATCGAGAGGGGTAAGAGGGAATCCCAGATTTGCGAATATAGGCAATTTTTATCGATTTTGAAATAAAAAATTTTATTGATGACCTCCTACATACCGATATAGTGACATCTCTGCTTAAATTTCTTTATCACTGCTATAAAAAATATTTAGAAAGAATTCATACAATAGTCAGAAGAATTATAACTGAACAATATAAATCAGAAATCAAAAAAAACTCGAAGAAAAAATCGTGGGGTCCATTTGGACCCCGCAGGTCGGGTGGACACAGCTTTTGCTGGGTCGTAAAGGAGGGCTAAGGGGCCAGTTATAGCGATCAGGAAAACGAATCAGGAACAATTTTCAAATGGAATAATAACTATGTTCTCGTTACAATTGAATAACAAATGTTATACCAATCGATGGCAAATCACTCAAAGAATTTTTTGTGCCCAAAAAAGATATAATAGAGCAAATATTTGCTGTTTAATTTGTATTTTTCTATTTTCCTGTTTCAATTCCATCAGGAAAATAGAAAAATACAATTTTACGGCAAAGTATTTGTTCAATTGAACATTAAAAATAGATTCTCTGGGCTGTTTACTATTGATTGGTATAACATTTGTTATTCAATTGTAACAAAAATGTAGTGATAATTAATTTTGAAAATTTTTCCTGATTTGTTTTCCTGATCGCTATAACTGGCACCTAAGTAAGATTTCTTTGCGGACTACGCAATAAACTATCATAACGGACAACTGCCCTCTGAAAACAAAATCAACTAAAACACAAACCAAGATCTTTGGGCAATTGAATTGAAGCAACATCCATGGATCTTCTGGAGGTGTTAAACTGTTGCTTACTCCTAACCTCAATTGTTTGGATGCAATTTTTTAAAATTGCGCTTGACAGACATTTTACCCGGTTATCAATAGGATCACCTGGCAAGTCACAAATAAAACAAACACGTTCTTGCTCATTTTCTTGAGCATTTCTTTCACTTTCACTAGAGTTTTCATTCTCCACGAGGTCAGACATGATCGGAGTGCTCACAACACGTAAACAACAGCTGGTTGAGAGATTGCGGTAGACAAAACGGTTAAAGTTTATAATTATTCTTCACTATGATTACAGACTAATACCAAAAGCACAAGTATCACTTGAAGAATTACTAACTGGACACGAGGTGAACAAGTCAGAATATGTCACAAGAGTGAAGTGTGAAAGATTCGTAGAAGACAATTAGAAGTTCCAGAAAAAAAAATAATAAAAAGAAGGTCGCGTACGAATGAAAACATAGATGTTTACACAGTTACAAAGGAATATTTATAATTGGAAAGAAATGCCCGGTTTAGTGAGCCGGAATAAATAGTGAAATTAGAAATGAGAATAGAAATTATTTATGTAAAGATTTTCCAATGAAATGGAATTTCCTGTTATTAATAATTACCACGGTTTATTGTAATCAAGTAAATCAAAAGGTAGATTTCAAACACACATCTACATAATTCAAAAAACTGTAAGCACAAATTCTTAAAATATTTTTTTTTCCACTTATTCATTTCTGAAATAAAAGCTCAAATTTTACAGGTGTCTGCTAACTTCAGTGTCATGAGTACTTCTCAAAAATATGTTGTATTTTGGAATTATCAGTGACAACATAACTATATTTTGGTATAAATCGATAGTATAAAAAAAAAAAAAAAATAAATAGGGTGGCGCTACAGAGCGAGGAGCCCCTGGGCCTAGCGCATTTCTCACAACCATGCCTTGTGAGGGAATGGAGGGGACCTACAATTTTATGCCGGATCCGAACGGCTAATTGAGAAAGCGCTTTTCATGGCATGAATTTACTAACGGAGGACTTGCCAATTCCTCGCGAAAGGCGATACCCGGGAAAAAACATTTTTGCGCCTCTGCTGGGATTCGAACCTCGAACCTCTGGGTTAGCAGGTGGACATGCTAACCATCGCACCACGGGTACCACAAATCGATAGTATACAAACCCATATTTAACATAGTTTGTAACTAGGAACCTAGAATCACGAAAAGACTATGAAAATTAGTACAAATAAACTATTTAAATGCCGTATAAAAAAAATTTCACCTTACATTTCGTTATATGAATTTTTTTTTTTGATTTTTTCTTTTTCAGTTTTTTTTTCTCCTTTGGACCAACGAAAATGTACGGCATATGAAAAAATATTATCTATGCATAAAATACTTTCAAAAAAAATTTATTTCATGTTGTGTCAAATCACCCCCTGGACCACGGAAAGAGAGGGGGTGGCAACCCTCGATTTGTTCCCCTTGTCGCATGATTTTTGTACGGCGTTGCGGAATAATGTATTAGAAGCAGTATTGAAATAGTATGACATAGATGCCGTATAAAATCAAATGACCTAATTTACCCTGGTAATTGTCGGAAAATAAAAAAAAATCCGACTTTGTGGCGCACCATTTTTTTACGGCACTGTGCGTTTTCTTATTATTTTTCATGGATCTATCGGTGGTAAGAATGCCGTACAAAAATATGTGACCAAAATGTACTCACTCTACCTGTACTTTCGAATTCTCACCTGCACTCAGTTGGACAGCTTACAAGTGACGGCATAGTGCTGAATCTTATTATTTTATGCTCTTATATCGTTCTAGATAGGTCACCTGGTGGTTCAAATGACCCATAATTTTTACAGCATGGGCCAGTAGTCTATTATTGCGATAGGCGTTTCACTAAAACGCCTAAAAAATGACAAAGCTCCAGCCGCCATAGTTTTTGTTTACATAAAAATATAAATTCTGCCCTCTATCTGTTCCTCATTGCTCTTACCATTCAATCAAAAGTTGTTTTATTTAAACGGCAATTATGGCACCTAGAGATAAGTCATCTTATTGGCGTTTTATTAAAACGCCATTCGTAATAAGGGTGAATGAATCATCTTTGAATAGAAATCAAAAAAAATGCGGCAAATTCAAATAAGTGCTGTCAAATTTGGGTACATATTTGTTTCTTCAGAAACTTCAAAGAGGTTGTGGTAAATGATGAAGTTTTTCATAAGGTATCTGTTACTGGTAATTCACTGGTTTTTAATATACACTTGGATATCCTCTTTTAGTCTATTGATTATGTCATTTCTTAAGGAACTCGACATTAAATGGACTTTTATTGCATGAATCGATTAATGGGTTAATTTTAGAGAAAAAACCGAAAGTGCTATTAAGTTAGAGGGTGCGATTCGGAGATATGGGTTCTTAACCATCTTCATTCGTATTTTCAATATACATATCTCGAAAGCGAAGCAAAATTTTGATGCAATTCCAAGGATGTTTTTTGTAGAAAGCAAATTTTCCCATCGAAATGCATCTTTTTAAAATTATAAATAAAAATTTTCTATCCAAAATAGTAAAATTCTCGACAGAAAAAAAGACAAAATTTCAATTTTTATTTGAATTATTTTTTTTTTAAATTTTCTTTAAAATGTTATATCAGAAAATTTTCTATGTTTGAATTTCACCGAAATATTGTCACTTGAACATAGACATTTATCGTCGATTTTCATCCTTTTTATACAGAAATCGAGCTAGCTGCACATTGTTTGACCTGAAATGTAGTTTGTTGTATTGTTAATGGCGGAATCTGCAATTGCTACGTTCTCTTCTTAAAGTTTTGTAACGCCCTCGTATACCTCCTTAATCTTTTTGTAATATTCTTTTGTGAAGTATTCGTGAGTTATCTATCTCTATCGTCAAAAGAATGCAAAAGACTTTCAAACTTTTCCTTGAGCAGACTCAATTTTTCCATCGTTTTGCGATCCTTGCTATCCTTCCCTTAGGTTAAAGCGAGGACGCAGATATGTGTTCCAACTTGCTTCTGTTTACCCCTTAGAACTTCCATTAGCTGAACCATTGTTACTTATTTCTTTAATTTATACGTCGCAAAGCTTGAATAAATTTAAGACCATTTTTCAATTAATTAAAACTCAGAAAATAGCTTGTTGATTGGGCTTTAAAAGCTTGCATATATTAAAGCTTACTTTTAAATCAATTTAAAACACTCATAGTAGGGGAGCCCAGGATACTAAATTTGCAGTTACTAAAGCGTCATGGGGACTTATTGGATTAAGAAGTTTACGCTCTAAAACAAAAAAAAGTTTATGTCAAGTTTTCCATTTTAGTGGGGCGGAGAGCGTGTATGAGTTTTTAAAAATGTAAAAAACAGTCACATTAAAATACTAGAGAACGTCAGATATTCACTTTGTCTTTCTGATAACCGATAAATATTAATCTGACGATTAACTGGAGGGAGGTTAAAAAAAAAAGAAAAAGAAGTTATTAGCGTGCTAGATTTTTAAGGTGAATGTAAAGTGAACTCAAAAAAGTGTATATTTCAATAATCTGACGATTTAAACGTGACCATAAGTCATGGCTGATTTTTAAAAATCTAAAAATAAAACGTGCATATATGTTTTCCGTAATCCTGATAGGATTACATTAAAAAAAAAAATTAATCGCGCTTGATTGAGTATTTCAAAATGTCGACTTTTTTTACACCTTTTTGACTCGCCTACTTACTTAGACCACGCGCAAATTGTCAGATTATTGAACATACACTTTTCCGGATGTAATTAACTTACCTTCTCTTGGGCTCAGGATCACCAAATTGTTTTAGCAATGTCCTGCAACGATGCTGTGGTTAGTTAAAAAACTCAGGAAAGACTGTATATACATACACACACGTTTCCTTATTAACTCAAGTCACTGTGAAGTTGTAAAAATAAATGTTTTTCTTGTTTTTAAAATATAAAAAAATAAGAAGCAAAACTTTTGTAATGTGAGTTTAATAGGGCAAAGAGGAAGATGAAGATGATTATAAGAGAAAATGAATTTTATGGGGAAAATTGGAAACATTCATCAGGGTGACAAAGGTGAAATCAAATAGACTATGGAAGAGCTGAAATACGGGTGAGGACAGAAAAAAAAAAAGTAGCGAGACAAAAGGCAAGGATAGGTAAAGGAAATTGAAAGGGAAAGGAAGTGTCATAGAACCTCGCAGGATTGAAGCTTGGTTTAGCTCAACGAATTGAAGGAGAATATAGAGAGGGAGGGGAGATTGTATCCCTTGACGGGTACCATACAACAACAAAAAAAAAACATGCCAATCCAGCCACACTTCAGACACATGTTTTTTATTGGATGATTTATTGATATTTTCTTTTTGGCAACAATGGGCGAATTCCTAAACGCAAGCTTTGCTAAGCAAGAATAATCCCAAATAAAATTTATTTATTTATTTATTTATTTATTCATTTATTTATCTACAAGCAGTTTTACAGCTAACAGATACATATACATAATTAAATTGTAGACTCTACAAAAATAACTTAAAATGTAATTAAGTACAATAATTGGAATTTAAAATTTTCACGTGTAAGGCATGAAAAATCAATATTTAAAGACACTTCATTGAAAGAAACAATTGATCTGGATAAGGGCGCATTACTTCCATATCTGGTTTTGTGCGTTCTTTCAAATAAAAAAATTCTAGCTCTTAGTGTTCTAGCGGGAACATAAATTGGAACCAGTGCAAGAAGAGATGGACTTTTTATGTGGTAGCACAGTAAATCTCTAATGAACATAACACCATGAATTTTTCTTCGAGATTTTAGAGATTTTATGACAAGTAATTGGCATCTAGCCTTATAATCAGGAGAAAAGCTCCAGCGCATTTGTATAAATATGAATTTGGTGAATTTCCTTTGAATTTTTTCTAGTCGGATAGAATGAGCGTTATATGCTGGGCTCCAAATAACATCTGCATATTCTAGAACCGACCTAACAAGAGAGTTATATAAACAAAGAAGTACATAAGGATCTCTGAAATCCTTTGCATTACGCTTAATGAATCCCACCAACGAGTTGGCCTTAGAGATTAGGTATTCAAAATGTAATTTAAGGGGGCCCGGTGGTCTAGCGCACGAAAATGACACCTATTTTCACGATTTTTTTTTTGCTATTAAAAATAAAAAAACCGATGTTCTAACATTTCGAGCTCATTACTACTTTTATTAATGATATAAAAAAATTTTGTTTTCATTTTAAAAACAATATGTATTATGATAAAAATGCCGCTAAAGATGACCCACTCGAAAAATCGGATCCGGACCCCGTAGATGATTTCGAGACTTCTACTCATCTGAAACAAAAAATCCAAAGACATTCTTAATCAGAAAGAGTACAGTTATAGTCGGAACTAGAACAAATCGAAAAACTTGAAAATTGACAAAATGGCGGGCGTTGAAAAAAAAAATTTGTAAAATCATTAGTTTTTTAGTGTAAACAATAGGAAATTGTTTGAATAAAATTATGATTCTAGTTCCGACGATAGCCATACATGTTGTTAACAACATATCCAAATTTCAAGTCATTCGGTTGAATAGTTTTTTTATTTTCACCCCCGGCGTGCCGCAAAAAGTCGTTTCGAGATAAATGAGTTTAAAGTTTGTGGTATAGGAGCGCGCGGACCGCTCTCTACCTGGTAAATGGGCTGTAGAAGCTATAATATTGGGAATTTCCGCATGAAAATTTCACAGTATATTCTTAAGATACTATACTTTCGAAATATCGAAAAAACAAAAAATCGATTTTTCGAAATTTCTAGACCACCGGGTCCCCTTAAAAGAAAAGGCGGAATCAAGTATAATGCCTAAATCATTAACTTGTGAAAGACGATTTACTGGCTTAGAATCGATAGCATAGTCAAATACTAGATTGAGTGTTTTTCGTGAGAAAGAGATTGCATTACACTTTTTGATATTGAGTCTTAGACCATTTATATGGCACCAATTTGACAAGCCATTAAGGTCAGACTGAATCAACTGGCAATCTTCAAAAGTTTTAATTTTTAAGAAAAGTTTTAAATCGTCTGCGTAAATCAGACAATCACAATGTCTTATGACTGAAACAATATCATTAATAAAGATAATGAATAGAAGGGGGCCAAGGTGGCTTCCCTGAGGAACACCTGATGAACAAATAATTTTCCTAGAGCAGGTATTATTTATTTGCACTTGTTGACTTCTATGAGTGAGGTAAGATGCCAACCAACCTAGCAAATTAGAGTGAAATCCAAATACTTCAAGCTTGGTGTTTGGTGGTTGACAGAGTCAAAAGCCTTACTGAAGTCGGTGTACACAGCATCTACTTGAAATTTTTCTTCCATGGAATTAGTGACATAAGATACAAAATGCGCTAAATTTGTTACAGTAGACCTACCAGATACAAAGCCATGCTGTTCTGGTGACAAGAACTCGGATGTTAGAAAAACAAGTTTTCCTTTCACTAAACTTTCAAACAATTTAGGAATAGCAGAAAGCTTACAGATACCTCTATAATTTTCAATATTATTCTTAGCACCAGATTTGTAAATGGGCACGAGATACGAGAGTTTCCATTCCTCTAAGAAGTAACCTTCCTGAAGCGATTTATTGAAAATAGTGAGCAACGGTAGATAGATTGAATTGCAACAATTTTTGAGAACTATGGCAGGTATACCATCTGGACCAGGGTTGGAGTTTGGCTTGAGAGAATTAATCGCAATTATAATTTCTTCATGATTTAATTGGATACTTCCAACATCAATTTTATTCACCACATTATTCAATGAGCTACTATTGAATGTAGAAGAAGTATAAACCGATTGGAAAAATTCTGCAAACAAGTCTACCGTTGATTTTAAATTAGCAGACTCAACATCTCTATAGAACATAGAATTCGGTATTCCTATAGAATTTCTTTTCGAATTGATATATGTATGACCAAAAGGATTTGCTATTACTTTTTATGTTACTCTCGATATTCAAGATATATGATCTATATAGAAATTTACTGAGAACGACAAAGTTTTTACGAAGTTTACTAAAGATTAGATAATTAGCTTGATTTTTTGATTTCTTGTATTTTGCATAAGCCTTACGTTTAAGCTTTTTAAGATTACTGAGCTGTTTATTACTCCACGGTGGTTCAGACGACCTTTATTTATGCATAAGAGGGGTAAACTTATCGAAACCCATTGCTAATATCTCAATGAAGCGACCATACATAGATTGCAGATCTAAAGACAAAAGTTCGTTACACCAGTCAATGTTGGAGAGATAGTTACTTAAATCAAGGAAATTGGATTTAACAAAATTAAAGGATCTACAGTTTAAATTTACATCATTTAACGAATAAGCATAATATTATTGATGAGTTTTTTAGTTGAGATATTCCACGTGTTTTTTAATCTAATAAATGAAAAGATTAGTAAAGTTTTTAACAGTTAAAACACTTAAGTGTTTTAACTGTTAAAAACTTTACTAATCTTTTCATTTATAATATTATTATATATTATTATCAAACATTAATTCCTTATGGTGCATGGAGTTATTTAACAAAGAAAAAGGAGCCTTAATCACATTACTTCGCAAATCATCACAGCATATACAAATTAAATCTAATATTTTCATCAGAGAATTAGGAATATCATTTGTAGTTGAATTAAATTTAACGAATAAATATAATCAATAAATGTGAGCTCAAAATCAGTTTTCATATTAAAAGGAATTAACATCTTATCAGATTCAGACCAAATCCATCTTACATTAGATAAATTAAAATCACCTATAACACAAATATTATCAGAATCCAAGCAAAGATTATTTACATGTTCAATGTTAATAATATGTTTTTCATATATATCAAGACAGCTGCCTGAAGGCACATAACTTACTAGAAAAAATATATTTGATTTAGGAAGAGTATTTACTGTAACAGATATGCAAATTTGTTCTATGTCTTCAATAGGAAGATTAATTTCGTTACAAGAAAAATGATTCCGGACAGCTACAATAATTCCACCTCCACGTTCCTTAGAAGATTTGCAGCGGTCGAGACGATAAACGCTGTACAATATCTGCAGTCAAAGATTTCGGTTGATGTAATTCCATTATAAAGCCATGATTCAACAATCACAATAATGTCATAAAAACAATGACAGGAGTTATTAAAAAGATCAACGACTTTTGTTCGGATACCACTGGTATTATGATAGTAAATTTTTAACGCTGGAATATCTTGCCAAGATGCGTGATCAAACGAAATTAGGTCATTGGATTCGCAGATAATTTTCCTGTTAAGTTTTTTGGCTTGAACATAAATGGGCGAATCTTAACACCTGTTGGCCAAAAAGTGTCAATAAAGATCAAGTTTGCAATTTCAACCGGTACACCGATCTTAAAATTTACAAAATTAAGTTTGCGATCATTATCCTCAAGTCGAATCAGTTTATGGCATAAAATTTGAGATGACTTTACTCCAAGATTTGTAGCAATGAACTTAAGAATATCATCAGCAGTTGTAGAGCTTTTAAAACTACCAATATGATACCATTTCAGTTTATAAGCTACTTTCAGATCACTCTGGCAAGTATTTGATCCAAGAATTACTTTTTTATATTGGTTTCCATCGGAAACAAGAACATTATCCGAACGCGTAACATCAGCCAGCGTGGTAGCTTCAGCAGCATTCACAACATTACAAACATCAATAAAATTATGAGTGTAAGCAACATCCAAAGCAGCATTAACTGCAACAACAGCAACATCATCATCAGCAACATCAATGGCACCAGTAGCATCTTTTTCTCCAACAGCATCAATAGCAACATCATCGTCCAATACAACATCGGAGATCTTCAAGAGAGAAGAATCTACGCACAGATTAGAATTTTCGGCGAGTGCACTCTTATCAACATTATCCGAGGTCCGAGCCAACAGACAAAGAGTAAGAGCAAGAAGCCAACGTGTTATCATGTGCAGCAGATTCAACAGCAAGAGCATTATCAACTATCCCACTCTCAATAGAGCCGGTGTTAAGCTGAGCTTTTGCTTTGGATTTTAACGAAGAAACCGGTTTTATTGCACTTTTACCAATTTGTGTTCGAGCTGGTTTATTCTTATTGGTATTGGGTACGACGAGGGGGGATACGCTTCGCATTTGTGCAGGGGAAAAAGAAACACTTCGACTTTTGATCAGTGACACGTTCGTATTTGTTTTGTTATTGTTTTCAGGTATATTATTCTTCATTCTAGAGCGGGTGACACGAGAGCTTTTTGCTGCACTAGAGTTATAGGAGGAAAATAGCTTTTCGAATTCACTTTTATTTTCAATAAAAAAGGAAAATAGTTCTTGAATTTTAGTCATGCAAGATAAGATTGAGAACTTTTTGCACGAATCACATTTCCAAAACAAGCAGTCTTCAGTCTTCTTTAATAAACTTAAAGATTGTTCACTCAGTTTGGTGCACTCGAAATTAAATGGACATTGACAGATTCCGCAGCAGATGCTATTGTTCTTGGAACTGTTATCCATTTCAAATTAATTAGCAAAGAGTTTATTAGATCTAACTGACGTCAACGAGAACTAGAGACTGACCGTCGCGTCGCTTATCTCTTAAAGAGATGGCTGAACAGTTCAATATTCACCTTATTTGGGTGCCGGGGCACAGAGATATCGTGGTTAACTGCAAAGCCGATGAACTCGCCAGAGAAGGAACCGTTCTACCGATCTCAACCAGCAGGTTGAATATTGGTATACCAATCGCTACATGTAAACTTATGCTAAAGCAAGAGGCAATGGATAGAACAAATCACAGGTGGAACAATATCACCACGTGTGTGGCAACAAAACATATATGGCCAGGACTAGATCCAAAACGCACAAGACATTTGTTATCCATTACCAGATTGCACGCTAGCTCCGTAATCAATGTCATCACCGGACATTGTCTGATAGGAAGACACGCCATAAGACTCGGCGTTTCCTCTAATGACTTCTGCAGAAGATGTTTAGACGAGGAAGATGAGGAGACAATCCCACACCTCCTCTGCTCATGTCCTGCACTCTCTTTTAAAAGAAAACGGCATCTAGGAAAATATTTTCTTGATGATCCAAGCGATCTGGCGAACACATCTCCTTCGCTTTATTAAAAGCTCCAAATGGTTTTGTTAAGTGAGGATAATCGCATAATTTCTATGGTATCACAATGGACCTAATATTGGTTTAAGTGTGTCAGTTTGTTTTCCTGACAGCCATTTAAACCTAACCTAACCTAGGTTTCATGCATTTTTTGGGATTTTTTTTTTAAATTTCCAATAGCTTTTAAAAAATCAGTTCTTATAATTTACGCACACATCAAGGAGGTATGACTACCCCTAGCATCCAGCATCCAAAGTTATAAGACATATATCCAGGCTGATGGCAACTGTATAGGTGGACCATATGCGAGCAAACGTAGACCTCTTTTGGCAACAACACACTCAGTTCTACTGTATCTACGGAAGCAAGATTTTGACTGAAGCACTAAGACAAGACACGTACCGGGAAACACCTAGCATCAATACAGAGCAGTGGCGAGGGGTGAATAATTCCAAAAGGTAACTCGAAGGAAACTTAGTCACCAACAAAAAAAAAGTTTACATAAAATTTTTTTGTGCAATGTTTGTCTTCGCATCAAGCCAAAAAGTCAAGTATTTCAAACCAACTTTGCTATTAGGTAGAGCGTCATAACTTTTTTTTTTTATAAAACTAAGCTAATTAAGACTACTTGTTTCCTCTAAGTGTAAATCAGTTAAGCAAAAGTCAATAGATATTAAGGCCATAATCAAACCACAGAAACTTACTATCGGAAAACTTTTCAGACTTTTTGCACTTTTCAATTTTTAAAGTCTAAACTTGTAGAATTTAAAAAAATCACGAAAAGCATCAAATCAATTTAAATAAGTATTACACTGCGTTCTGCTGGTAAACTGCGTTTTTCAAATAAAATACGGTTCATTGGGAACAGAATTCATTTAGGCCAGTTGTGCCACTTTAGAAAAATTCTAATTATTTTTTGCATGTTCTGTCAAAAATATGCTTTATGCTATGAGATCTAATACCCACGCACATTTGTTATCAAAGTGGCAACCTTTGACATATCAGTCCAGTGCGGAGACACAAACAAATTCATGAAATAAGTCGGAGACCAGCGGGTTATTTTCTTGTTCTTCAAGCAGAAACCTACCTCTCAATCTGCAAACCTGCCATATACATTTTTGTTTATAAGCATGTGTCCATGGGAAGAAATACGAAGGAAAGCGCTTTTTTCTTTTATAAAACCAATATCATGCAAACACCGAAGTGTGCAGAAGCCAGTGCTGCCGTTCGATGAATTGACAAAAACAGGAGATTTCCTGTTCAACGGGTTGAAAAAACAGGAGATTTAATTTTTTTCGAATAGAACGTCCAACTGGACTCGAATGTGTTAGTGAACCTCGCTTACGTCAGTATTTATCAATAATGTGCTGGCATCACCTTAAGTCAAATCAAGATTTAGCAATGCTTCTTCTAAATTGTATAAGAATGCTATGCAGAGAGTTGAAAACTCGATACATCAACCTTACAAAATGAAAAAAATTCTAAGGTTTCTGTTTGGTCTCACCAAACTAAACTGGAAATTCATTTATTTATTTTTTATTTATTTTTTCAAAACAAAACTTAATTATTATTCAAAGCAATCAAAATAAAAAACTTATAAAATTATCCAAAAACTAAACAAAAAAATTTCATGTTCACAATTACATATTTTACATATATTATATATTACATAATATATAATACATTTATATGGCTTACTAATCAAAAAAGAATTAAAAACTAAAATAAAATAGGACAGTATATCAGTCTTTTAGTTGAAATTATTATTTAAAATATAATCACATATTTTCTCATTGATTTTTCATTAAATTCAAATGTGTTTCCGTAATTTGGAATGACGTACAATTCAAATCATCTTCTTTTAAGTGCGATCTTATGACAGCAATTGCATTGAGAGTCTTATTCCCTAAACAGTTTGTTTTTTTTTTTGTTTTTGCATCGGTAACAATGCTGAAAAATCGCTCACATTCTGCATTTGAGTTTGGCAAACTTAAAACAATCTCAGCCAATTTAAAGATATTTTTAAAAATTAGTTCATCGTTGTAATCTTTGATACCTGCAATCATGTTCCAAAATTCTTCAATACCTGCGTCTTTTACTTTTTGTCTTTCTTCCTCTTTAAAGTACGTAGGCAAATTATGCCACTCGTTTAAAAGATCAACTGTATTTATCAATTTTGAAAAATGATTACAAAGTATTTGCAAAGAATTCAAGTTTTGTGTTCTGTTTAAATTAAGAGCTATACAAGGATCTACAAATTGAAACTGTTGAAAAAGTAATCCATTTAATGGGAAACGATTTTTTATTTCACTGCATCCTTTAATGTAGAAATTTAAAGCATTTTCCCGAATATTTTCAACATCTTCAATCAAAAAAACTGATTTTCTTAAAAATTCCTCACATTCGGCCCCCAAATAAATCTTAGACAAGTTTTTATAATTATCAGCATCTGAAATACCAACAGAACTTGAGGTAGAACTTGAACAGGTATGTTCTTTTATAATATCTTTTCTTGAAGATGAAGAATATTGTGGTACGAGGATAAAAAAAATTCTTATGAACTTATGATAAATATTTGTTAAAAGTAATAAAATGTTTGACTACTGAGTTACTCAATGTATGAGGTTAGAAAAGTCAGAAAAACAGTAGAATTTTGAAAAAAATGCCTTGGTAACAGGAGACAGGAGATTGGACTTTTTTAGAGTGAAAAAACAGTAGTCTACTGTCATGACAGTAGAAACGGCAGCACTGGCAGAAGCAATGCTGCAAATGAGTACTGGGCTACTGCGCCGGCGCTATATTCACGTGCTCAGAGCACAAAGAGATAACAAACAACAGATTTACCAGAAAATATGACGCTAGAACACCGGGTTATTTTCTTCCATAAAAAAGCATGTATTGAACAGAGAGGTGCCTAGCGCTAGGCTCTTCTCTGTTCAATACATGCTTTCTTATGGAAGAAAATAAGACGATGTTCTACCGTCATATTTTTTTGGTAAGTCAGCAGTTCTTGTAGTTGAAAGGTGTCCTACCAGTTGGACAATTGGTCTCCTCGCAGCTGAAAAAAAAAAACATATAGATACACGAAGAGAAAACAGAAATCGGCGTGTAAGTGGCACTTACACAACAGAAGTGACAGGAACGACGGACGGGTGGGTAAGTAGAGGGCGCTGGACTGTTAGGCTTATCAGAGGCCTAAGCGAATGCAGTAACTGATAACTATTGAACTATTTTGAACTATTACGTCACACAGCTTTTTACCAGACAGGTGTACTTCAACGCGTTTTGGAATAAAATTGAAAAAAAAGAAGACCTTCGTATGGTCCCAACTGCTTACCTGCGTCGCGAAATATGCTAGGGTTAGGACACCTTATTCGTGTGCCAGAAAAATATGGATATTTTCTTACATACGTGCGTAAAGCATTTGTCCAAAAGTAATTTAAAAAAAAAAACCTAGAATGTTGGGAAAATATTAAAGGATTCTGTAAGAGACACCGAAGCACGTTGATTGAATGTTAAACATCTCACGTTCGGGTTGAACGGCTAAGATATGAATCTCTATAATTAATTATGATTCCGAAGTTAAGTTCAATGTAAAATTGATTACGCATTATGATGAACCGAGAGAAGGGGGGGGGGGGGGGAGGGGTTCCCACTGAGGCATCTCTTCTTTCATCCAGACGGCAGCGGAGGAATTCCCTAGATGGAATCAACGGTGGCGTCTACAGTTCCAGTCAGGTTGAACTACTTAGTGAACACCTTATAGGGCTACTACAACATATTTGGAGCTCAGGCCTATAAGGAACGGTTTATCCGGCTCCCCATCTTTGGAGTTATACAAGGATCTGGCCCTCCAGGTTGGGGGTCGTGCTGTCGGGGTGACTTCTCGGCCACTTAAAGAAATCGTTAGTTGCGAAGCACCAACAAGCCTCGGATACGGACGGATTTACTGATGACGAACCTAGCAAACGAAAAACGGACAACGAACTTCGGATCTGTACGTGGAATGTTAGGTCCCTTAATAGACCACGTGCAGCCGAACAATTAGCGGAAGCCCTAAACTGCTACAAAACAGATATTACCGCTATCCAAGAAATGCGATGGGATGGACCAGGTAGACGCAAATTGAAAGACTGCGATACCTACTACGGCGATTGCTACCGAGAACAAAAGCAGCGACTGTTTGGATGTGGATTTGTTGTTGGAACTAGACTCAGGCATAAAGTCTTTAGTTTCAACTATGTGAACGCATCAAGGCTAAATTCGTCAACATAAGCCTCATTTGCGCACATGCCCCCACAGAGGAAAAGAATGAAGACACCAAAGACGTATTCTACGAGCTCCTGGACAAAACATATGAGCAGTGCCCTAGCTATGACATTAAGATTGTTCTAGGAGATTTTAATGCCTAGCTAGGAAGAGAGGATATCTTTGGTGGAATAATCGGAAGATACAGCCTTCACGACAACACCTCCGATAACGGATTCAGGCTGATCGATTTCGCTGCGGGTCGAGACGTTCTGGTAGCTATTACGCGGTTCCAGCACCTAAATATCCACAAAGGGACATGGAAATATCCCGATCAATCAGCCGTCAACCAGATTGACCACATTGCGATCGACGCACGAAACTTCTCCAGTATAGAGGATGTCCGAACATTCCGAGGGGCCAACACTGACTCTGACCACTACCTTGTTGTAGCCAAGGTACGACTGCGGATATCCCAATCTAAGCCAAAACAAGGAAATACTGTGAGAAAGTTCGACGTTGGACTACAATCGCAAGAGATCGCCAAGTCCTTTTCCGATCGAGTCTCTTACTACCTCTTAAGGATGCCGCCAGCATCAAGTATCGAGAACCAGTGGCAGCTGGGTTTCACACGGAGCATACAAAGCGGCGCTGCACAAAAAGACAAGAACTGCGGCTGTTTGTGGCTTAATTGTTTCAGAGGAGGAGCACAACTGCTTTCAGTAGAGGACTGTTTGTGAAAAAGGCAATAAAAGAAAGTGATAAAGTAATGTTTGCATGATGTTTAAGAGAATCAATCGATCTTGCAATTGAATTATCCAACGATCCGTTTAAAAGCTCTGTTTTGAAATCTATCAATGTTTGCCAAGCACTTGAAGCTTTACAAATTGTAGCAAGATCAGAAGGGGTCAAAATTTCACTATATCGTTTCAAGAAACGTAGACATTTTGCACTACTTTTCGTGGGTTCGAATATGTGGTCATTCCATCGAAGGTCATCGTTTACACATACACAGCTATTCAGTTTCCTTGATGTTGATACCAATAATCGACAATGGCAGTTGGGGAATGTTAAGCTAAAGCGGTAGAAGACAGTATTGGATTCTTGAAGCCGATTTTTACTACCCCATATTACAATGTTATCAATGAGCTATTCATAGGCAACCGTTCTCCTTCCACATCAGAAGAGCAGGGACTTAAAGTTGGAAACCAATATAAGAAGCTGAGCTGCTGATGTCGTCAGCATAACTATTGAAACGATTCAAAGTTTCAGACAAGAAATCACTTAGGAAAATAAGGAAGAGAGTGGGAGACAAAATGGAGCCCTGTGGTACACCAGCATTTATAAAGCAGGTGAGGGCAGAAACCATTCATCAACACAACTTGTAATGAACTGTCGGAAAGGTAGTTTTTCATCAAGCAAAGAAGAGACCCATTGATACCAAAAGCACTCATTGTCAGATCTTATTCCAGGGTACCTATGGTCTGGAGCTGGAGCCCAACCAACCATAAAACTCGACCGGTCATATTTTCGATTTTACCGATGATGATCACTGTGGCCTGAAATGGAACCAAAATCACCAATCAATCGAGAACGTCCTTAGCACGCCATCACTTCAACCGAATAATCAAACATAAACGATAACATTCAACTACTCGGCCGGCGTGATGAACATTGTTTGTTCCTTATTTTACATCAAACAAAACTTATCCTTAACTGACAAACAAAATACAAAATATTGTAAGCCCTTGCAAAAACCATATTAAACCTCAATTTATATTTAGCCCGTGAGAATCAAAGTTAAAAAAGCCAGCTGTTCCGTCAAGCTGTCCTGTTGAAAAAGCACTTGCTGCGACAGCCTTTTACACACAACAACCAACTCCTGCATTAAGACATGTAAACGTCTCTACTTATCTAAGAAAAGGCTTAAAGTTCCTATCAGTTGGGCATTTAATTGCCTAGTGCCTAGTGAATTTGCAAGCGCATATTGCGTACACCACAACTATATTTATGTCCTATGCAACACGTTTTTACATAAGCACAATAAAGAATCAACAATCAAGTTCCACCTTACTACACTGTAGTACAGCAAATTGCACAGACTTTAAAATGGTCTTCAACTCATTAATATCTTTTTCTTTTTGTTTCTGCCACAAAGCATTGCTTTGAACCTAATTACGCGAAAACCATTACTAGTAGATAATTTTTCAAGATGGTTATCGCACATTAATAGCGGTGTAGCAGCGGACATTCTGAAATCATGCAACCAGGACCATCAGAGAAGCGCGCGCATATACCAACAACCGCTGCGCTCGTGTAATACCCCGTTGTACACCGCTCAGCGTCTCTTGGTCTATTGCAATGGGGCAAGGTATAATAAATAATAAAAATGTGTTACGAAAACGATAAATTGCCCGTCACATTTTCAGGTGAGAAAATTACAGCTAGATTGAATGATGTCTACAAGAAGTTCCGACAAAAGAAATGACGCAAATGCACCAAGTAAACCATGCCTGTGCAGTGATGTGTGTTTTAACTGATTGCTCATAGGCTGTCGTGACATGTCATCAGGATATTTTTGTGTAAATGTCTCTAAGCACTGACATTCATTAGGAGGCATGGACGACGACGATGTTAAACAATATTAGCACCATTAAAATAAAAAAAAAAGAACTAACAGTGCTGTGTTTTGACTTGACTTTCTTAATTACAATAGGTTCCCGAATTTGATGGACGATGTTTTGTTGGTAGGTAAGTACTTCGTCCAATTAAAGTAATGTGTGTGAAAAGGTCTTTAAGAAAAATAATGTCATTAGAAAGAGCCATGTATGTATATTTGTATAATGGGGGAAGAAATTTTTGACTCTCTAAATCAACGCTTGACTTTACTTAATCGGTTCGTTGGTTTGTACGATTACGCCGCTCACAATTTAGCTGTTAACGTACTGAATAACCATATGAATATTCCTTTCATCAGAACCTGACGTGATTCTGACAGATGAATGCTTTTTAGGGATGTCAAAAATATATCGATATAAAAAATATCGATATATAATAATCGATATATATCTACGATATTTTTTTCACATATATCGATATAAATATTCATGTATCGAAAAGGTATAAAAACGATACTTTTTTCGGGTACTAGAAACTAACCTGCCAACATACCAAATTTATTACAAAAAAAACTTTTCTATACCTTTCACTATATTATATTAGACAGGAAAATACCCATAAAATGTGTGCAACCTTTCATTGACCACTTAGCAAATCATTTTGTGAGTTTTGATAATTTCACAGTGTACAGTAATAAACCAAAATATCGAACACAAATAAAAAGGATGTGTAACCTAAGTGGTCAATGAATAGGTACATGAATTTTATGGGCCTTTTCCTGTATAATGTAAATAATATACCTTGCATACATTTCTCATAGTTGGAAAACTCTTTTCTATACCTGTCGCTGTTAGTTTTGTTTTACAGGAACAACCCATAAGTATAGAGATTCGTATTTCAGTCGCACCACCCGAATGTGGAATGCTTTACCTGGCTCTGTATTTCCCCTTCAGTACGATTCACAAAGGTTCAAAAGCAACGTGCATCGGTGTCTCCTTTCAAATCCTCTCCTATTTTCCTAAATGCTCGCACTGCGTTCTATTACATTATAAGGGTAGTCATAACCGCTTGATGTGCGCGTTAATTATATAAAAAAAAAAATTCATGCAACGTTCATTGATCACTGGGCACTGGGGTTGAAAATCATTTTTATTTGTTGTTCAATATTTTGGGTTTTTTAAACCCCTGTGCCCAGTGGTCAATAAAACGTTGCATGAATTATATTGGGTTTTCCTGTCAATTACAGGTTCTCATTTTTAAGGTCGCCCATTTCATTATTTAAAATATATCGATATATCGATATTTTTCTGATTCGATATATCGATACTTGATATTTTTTTTTGATATATATCGATACGATATATATCGATATATTTTTCCATTTCCAACATCCCTAATGTTTTTGGCTAAGGTATTAGGCAAAATAAAACTTGGTTTAGAATGAACTTTGTGCCTATTTGATTTTTGTCTTTTTATGTTGGCGGCACCAATTTGGAAAATTAGGTTTCAAGACCTCAAGTTATTGTTTTTACCGTCGTAGACACGGCGCGCGGCTGCGGCGTAGGTACCAGACAAGGGGATCACTAATGTGAAGAAGATAAGTGAGAGAGTTGTGACCAGTTCGAGATCGAGATACTCGTGGCGCCTTAAAAGAAGAGTAAGAACTGTCATAAAGATACCTTATTTCATATCTGAATTGATCAAGGATTCACGAAATGCTGAATTTCCTAGATGTGTGAGGTACGAGTCTTTGAAAAACCTCGACATTTGACTGGGGTAAAGGCCATTGAGAAATTTTTTTCATTCTAATTACACGTTACTAGACGCGATTCCCTAAGCTTCACTTTGTTGCGTAAAGTCCCATGAAATTAAGTCCGAAGGAGTGAAATCACTGCCGTGATAGATTGATTGTGGCGTAAGCAGTGGGGCGCCATTCTGTCTTAACGAACCACAGGTAGTTCAAGTCCATCAATTTCATTTAAAAAAATCGGTTAACATGGCCCTATGCGGTTGATTCTCTATGGATGCATTGATTTTTCAACCATAACGTGTGGTTTACTCTAGATCCACCGTGTCGCTGCAGTTAAAAATGAGGATTTGTCACACACAAAAAAATGCTCTAATGCCCTAATAGTCCGGCAGGTTTCGTTGCAAATTGAAAAGTCATAGTATGCCGGCTGATATTTACACCAGTCGTTGATCTTGTATGACTTATGAGTGAACCAGCAGTCAGAGTGGGAGGTCGCGAAAGTGGTAAAAAAAAATAAATTCATAGTATGCCGACTGAAACCAATTTCAGGGATAGTTTAGATCATACTGAGTTGACAAATAATCGTCAGCTGCATCGTGGAGGGGGGAATATGCGTCAGCTGCTCGCAGTAAAAAAAACACCTTACTTAAAGTGATAGTTCGCCGGGTGAAATTTAACTGGGTGATCGTTTAAACTATTCAAAGTACGAATACAATAATCAGCTGAGGAAAGAGTCTTGGTGATGAGCACGGCTCCAAAGCTGGGTGATATACGACGTTCGTAGCAAATGCTGGCGTAGCTCGGAATGTCATGGTGGAAAGATAGCCCCATCGATGCGCTTTCCAGTTTAGCAAATCTTCGTGCTCAACAATTCTATACTTTTCAAGGAATGTCGCAACTCGTGTGGCGTTAACATCGTTTATACCTTTGAAACCGTATATATGCGACAGACAAATTCTTCGATCGTTCCGAATACCTCGTCTAACGTACAATTTGGGACACTTGTAATAGTACTCAACGTTTGCATGTACGCCTTAGATTTTTGCAACAATTGAAAGGGCTTCTTCTTTCCTTTCCTGTACAACGCTGGATTGAAATATTGAAATATTGATAAATCTTTGGAAATTACCGGTACCAATGTGCATAGCGATTATCAAATCTTTCTGAACGGAGTTCATATTAGCATTATTATAGCAATATCCGTGTCTGAGCATCTAATCGTAACGCGAGCATCGAAATAGATCTTACAAACGTGAAATACAATTTTTGTGTTCGCTTCTTCGTGAGCTGGACAAAACAAATTATAGTCGACGGTTCTTACAATATTATTACTATGTACGTCATATTTATAACAAAAATCGTCGTTAAAATAGATCGTTTTTTCACCTATGAAGCTAGCCATATACCTAATTGTTTTCCCAGTCGTCACGAAGAAATTCCACAAACGTAGCTTTGAAATAAATGTTCTTTAATTCGCTGGGCCATTTATATGGTAGTGTTGACCTCTAACCCAGCCTCTTAACAAATACTCATTATCTTTAATCGATGGCGAAAAGTAACGATCGACTGTGATTATAATAATGTGCGGATTATTTTTATTGAACATTTGAATCAGCTTTTCCGAAATATTTCCAAATGTAGAAGGAAAGTCTTTCAAAACCGATTTATCAGTTTTACAAATAACCCCATCTGCAATACACATAGACAAGGGAACAGGCGTTAGTGGATACGACAAAACTTTATTAATATTCAATGTTTGCTCCAGAGAAATGAACAACAACTGTGCAAATAAGTGGCGTTGCATACGAACCTCTAGCACGTTTCCAGCAATAGCAACTTTTTTTCGGCACTGCATCAAAAAAAGTCAAAACTTTATTCTTTTTCCTTTTCAAATTTTTCAACATCTTCCGAACATTCTTTAATAAATTGTTCACGAAGCTCATTTCCGCGATTTTCTACATTAAGCAAAAATTGTTCAATGTTCGTTTGTATTACTTGACCTTGACCGGTTGAAATATTATACAACATTCCTTTGTCTAAATCATTTGAAAAGGGATTGATATTCTGTTTGATATTTGTAATGACATTTTCGAGCTGTACCGAATTTCTTTTTATTCTACTCTTCTCAAGGTCAGCAGTAATGTCCTGAGACTTTTTCAATCCTGTTTGCTTCATGATATGACTGATAATGGTTGAGCGAATGCTATGACTTTTACACCAACGTTGACGAGCCGAAATAGAATTGGACGTATGCATTATTTCCGTCAATTTGTTCAGCATCTGCATTTATAGTCTGTTCTAGTGTTAGATCAATTGGCTGTCTGGAAAATGGTTTGTGGGTTCTCTTAACTCCAAACGATCCTCTTCCAAGTTGCAACTGTAACCCCGGGTGTGATTCGTGCACTTTCATCAATTTCTCGTGATATTTCACGGTATAACGTGGATAATTTTGCTGATTGAAAGTAAAAAAGAGATATGCGATTTTAGGTAAAACAAATCGGATAATACCAAGGTTTGCTGTTCCAATACTTCTGCACAGTATGAAATAATACTCAACTCAACTAAATTATGTAAAATTGCGGAGTTTCACCATCTTGCTCTTGAGTGTTTGTTGTTTGTATAAGTTAACGACATCAAGATCAAATTCACAACATTTAGATAGACAGCCACTACGAGCCGAAAACTGAGAAGTAAAGAAAGCTGCTGTCAGCGTCTAGCGTCGCTGTGGGAAAGATGCGGCAATTCGAATACCTATGAGAATGAGTTGTTTTTGTTGGCTTTGGGTAGTGCAGATTTAGTATTTCTTCTTTGCATTTCCGGCGTTACGAGTAGTGATCTTGAAGCGATCACAACTCTCCCACTTTTCTGCTTCACACTAGTGATCCGCCTGTGGGGTACGCCGCGTTGACCTCAGAAAGCGTCGGCAAGCCTCCCAGTTTTGGATTGTTCATCATTGTTTGCAGATTTAGTATTTAGGCTTATGAATTATAAGAATCTTTGTCAGTTCAATAAAACTTTTTTAAAAAGTAATTTAAACATTTAGTGTTTTAATTTATACTCTTCAAACTTTAAAAAAAAAAAATAGTCATCTCTTCTTGCGTTACTCGCTGCGGACCAGACGGCTTTGTAATAAAATTTGAAAACCGAGTACCTAAAGGTTTTTTTTGGCCATAATTTTTTGGGATATCATTTTTGAGGTCCTAAGGGACTATTTGGAATTAGAAAAAAAGAAACGATTTTTCGAAAATTCTAGGCCTAACCCCTTAAATAGAAACCACTAGATGCCTATTCTTCTATCATGTGCTCTAAGCACAGTGTCAATTTTTTTCGAAAGTAAAGTTTATATGGTGCTTGCTGTGTCAAAGAATTTAAAAAATTATTCGTAATCGCACATAAGTTTTATAACAGCAATCTGAAGGATTTCACTCTTACTTCTAGGTAATAACTACACAAAAAAGTCATCAGAAAAAAGGCCTACCTATATTTTTTAATTTGCATAAACTAATATATGCACAATTGTACATACCTATTGTAGATACTAAAGAGTGAAGAATAACGATGAATAATAAAACAACTGAAGTCGTCTTGGATCAAGAATCACACAGCGTATAGGTACACGTTAAATTCAAATACCATTTCCTATGCATATGCGAGTGTGAATAACTTAATTAATGTGCCTGGCGTTGCTTAATTCCCCGCATGCCAAAGTGCTCAACTAACTCGATAGTATGAAATCAGTTTTAATTCTGGTCAGTTTGTGCCTCATTTGGCAAAATATTTCGTTGATTGCAATGTGCCAAACGGATCTATACATCAGGCCATTCGCACATACAACGAAACGACAAACCATAATATGAAACATCTCCCATGTCCCATCGTCACATCTCCCTGGTCCCTGTGCCAACTGCCGAGACCGACCAGCGACCACACTACAGCATACACAACTAGCATTGCCACTGCCGGCCGCAGTAAAAACTAACTGCACAACCAACGTTCCCATCTTATTTTAATTCCCAGTATACGTCAGATAAATAGATGTGACGCCAATCCGAATTGATTGTGTTTGACTCGGACCGCGAGAGAGTGAACCCAAAAAAAAAAAGAAAAGGAAGAAAACACAAAAACTTTATTAAATGTATATCGATATGACGCATTGTTTGAATAATTGACTGGCAAAAAATTAAGAATATTTTCGTCGTGGTTGCTTCTGTGGCGTTGATGACATGGCGCAGTTGCACCGCGATATGTTATGCACAACACTCCTTGAGCGGGCGCATCTACTCTTTACAGAAACAACAGAGGCATACAACAAGGAGCAGCGCAATGTGGCGTTGTTGTAGGTATGCGAAGCGTTAAGCGTAAAAGGAGAAATATTCGACGATCCATCAGAACAGTCAAAAGAAAAACTAAACAACAACAAACAACTTTTATGAAGACATTTGCGAGTTCAGATGGATCCAAATTAAGAGTATCTTCGTTTTAATGTTACCGTCACTGACTGGTGTGGTGATGGACGAACCAGCCAAAGCCAATGATGATGATGATGGAAGCGAACTGATGATGGTTGGCACTGGCACTAGCACTCGCACTGGCTGTTTGGCGTTTGGCCGACTCTGCTACACAGCCGGACTTGCTGCCAAGTATGTGCATCAATAATAAATAAAATGCGGAATGCAATTTAAAATTGTTGGAGATTTCAATACATTAAATAATATTTTGTGGAATTCTCATACATTTTTGTTGTTACTTGTTAGAGCCATCGCCATACGGATACGCCGGGAGCGTTGGGCTGGGCCTTGGGAATGCGAGATAAATGAAATACCAATATTTTTCAGCAGGATCAAGGTGCACACCACTCCGGGGGAATTTTTGAATTTCGAATAATGAAGCCAAAGTCAAGGAAACGCTACAATGAAATATAACATGTTAATTCTGGCAAATCGAAGAGAAGAGAAGAACATTAAAGTGGATTGCACAAATCAAACCAAATATTTTCCATGTCTGTGGAATGAAAATAACTAAGACTATGGAAGCTGGTCATTTTTTGGATCAGAAATAAGAGCGCTCTACTTTATGTAAGGTTCATCGTCCTTACTTGCATAGGTGGGCATTACAGCTCGGGGTGAGCCTTAGGCTCAACCAACATCTTTCGACAAGAATAACCATTTCGCGGTAAGGCTCTCTTCAGTGTTGCACCCTAGGGCTGGAATGATAAATGTCTTATACAGCGTTATCTTGGTTTTCCGAGTGAGGATTTTTCTCAATTGCCTTCTTAACCCAAAGAAGCAACGGTTGGCAAGAGTTATTCTCCGTTTGATATCCGCACTGATGTTGTTTTGTGTCTATTGCGGATCCTAAATAGCCGAAGTCCTGTAGTACCTCGAAGTTATGTCTGTCTATTGCGACGATTTGTCCCATTTTTGACGCTTCTGTTTCAATACTCACAAAAGCACCAATGACATACAGACTTTTGAAAGAATGTTCCTCTGGTGTAGACGTTTGAGCTTTGTACAATCTTTTCAAGTATATGATGTTAAAGTAATCGCATTAATGTTTGTCGCCTTGCTTAAAACCTTTTTCGACATCAAAGGTCTCGGTGAGTTCTCTACCTACCTTGACGGAGTAACGTGAATTCTCCAAAGTCATCCTGCACAGTCGTACGAGTTTTGCAGGGATGCCGAAACTAGACATGGTTCTGTACAACTCGTCTTTGTAAATACTGTCAAAAGCGGCCTTGAAATCGATAAAAAGATGGTGTATTCTTCTTCTTCTTCTTTTCATTTCTGGCGTTACGAGTAGTGATCTTGAAGCGATCACAACTCTCCCACTTTTCTGCTTCACACTAGTGATCCGCCTGTGGGGTACGCCGCGTTGACCTCAGAAAGCGTCGGCAAGCCTCCCGATTTTGGATTGTTCCATGTCTGAGGCCAACCAAATGCTGCTGTTTTTGCATTTGCTTGTACCAGGGGTGTTTTGGCCTGCCGTTTCTTTTTCGTCGCGAATTTGTTGAAACGTTGTACGATATTGCCTTTTAGACGGGGTTCTGCGGATCTCTCCTTTGAACATGGCAATACCAACTGAGCTGGTCGTGCTGAATTTTGTCCAAGATGGTACTTTTGACATGAAGGCTTCCACGGATACTTCTAATTCGATCAAGCTTTGTTACTCCTGCTGTCATCCGAAGCATCTTCATTTCGGCTGCCGTCAATTTGCTCTCATACTTTTTGTACACTGTCCAACATTGTGAACCGTATATCAGAGCTGGACGGACAACTGCTGTGTAGAGTCTTCCCTTCAGCTTAGGGGGCATTTTTCGATCACAGAAGATAGCGGAGTTTTCTCGCCACTTCATCCAACCTACGCTTACTCGATGATTGATGTCGTCATCACAAGTTGCTTCGCTATTGATCATAGATCGATCCCAGATACTTTTCACACTTATGAAGCACATTTCCATTCAAATAAATGTCTGGAATAGGTTTGTCTGGATCAGAAAAAGGGCAGCACATGTATTCAGTCTTTTTAGCGCTAATACGGTACCCATTTCCTTCCAGAACATCAATCCAAACGTCAAGTGCTCGTTGCAGGGATGTAGGATCCTCGCTTATGATGGCTCCATCGTCAGCAAAGAATAATTGTTGTACTTTATTGTCCGTTACTTTTCCTTCGAGCAAATAATCCAGAACAGCAATAAAGAGCAGTGGACTCAAGACACTTCCCTGATGTACACCTACTGTTATTTGGAATTCTTCGGTGACTCCAGCTGGGCATCTCACTTTTGTAACTGCTCCCTCGTACATGTCCATAATTATTCGCACATAGGCTTCAGGAACTCCTCGGTGTCTGAGGGCCACCCATATCAGATCTCGTGGTTGTCGATCGAATGCTTTTTCGAAGTCAACCAACACAATATGCAAATCCTCTAAGGCATCTCGGTGTTTTTCCATAATGATCCTTATACTTTGGATTGCGTCTGTAGTTGACTTACCCGCGACAAACCCGCATTGGTCATCAGACAATCTTATTATTTTCCGCAGTCGGCTATCCAAAACCCGCTCAACGATCTTCATAGTGTGGGACATCAACTTGATCGAACGATAGTTGTCACAGCTTCTGGTATCACCCTTTGCCTTGTACATTGGAAGAAGAAAACTTTTCCTCCATTGATTAGGCAAACTGTCACCTATTATAAGTTTGGGGATGAGAATCTTGAGCCATCTCAACCCGATGTCTCCCATATTTTTCCAAAACTCATATGGTACCTCGTCCGGCCCAATCGCTTTGCCTTTTTTGGAGTTCTTAGCTGCCTCCCTAACTTCTTCGACTGTGACGTTGGATACTTCCATAAAGTTAGGTGCAGCTGTTAGAAAGTGGCGCCGAGGAAACTGTTCATTCAAAAGATCATCACAATACTGTCGCCACCTGTGAAGAATTTTGTCGTCATCCACAAGTAGCAGTCCTTGAGCATCATTTATGAACTTCGGCGAACGAATCTCCTGCGCATTTCTCCTTCTCTGAGCGGCTATTTTGAAAACGGTTGCTCCCTTATTCAAGTTGCTTTGTCTTAGCTCTTGGATTGCCTGATTTGCTTCAGCAGCTGGGGCAGAAATCTCTTCCAGCTCTCGATACAGGCCCTCCGTGCTTTTTGCTTGAAGTTCGGCGCACTTTTTCTTCGCTTCTTTTCTGCAGCTCTTGTATTCCATTTTGAAACGCGCTTCTTCATTTGTATTTCTTGAGGGGCACTTCGACCAAGCTTGGAAAGCTGCTTTCTTCTTTCTAATCACTGCTTTAGCTTCATTCATGGTGTATATCGATATTATATTCTCGGTTTTTTTCCAAAATCTGCCGCAATGTGAAAATTTGGTCGTTTATGGACTTTTCGGGTCTAAGACCACATTGACAAGGACCTATAAAGTTGTTGACATGAGGTTTCAGACCACAAACTACAGCAGACAAGATCTTGTATACGCTACGTTAAAGAGACTTATTCCTCTATAATTCGCGCAATTGTGAGATCTCTCTTTTTTAGCATCTGGCATACGATGAATGAATGAAATGAATGAATGTACTTTACTTAGCTTCAAAAAAGCCATTTAGTTTTAGGTTTTACATTTGAACTTATGTAGTATAAATAAATAATTGATATAGTATAATATAGTACATTAGTGTAATTACTTTAAAAGATTTTTGTACTTATAAAATTTACTTTTCACATTTATATATTTATAAATTTGAACATATGTGTTCAATTAGTTTTCTAAAATCATTTAAGCTTTTGCAACATTTTACTTCTCTAGGAAGCTTATTAAACCAATGAAACCCCATGTAAAAAATTGTTCTTTGACCCTTTGATGTTCTAGATCTCTCAATTCCTAAGTCATCATTGTTTCTGAGATTTTGTTGCATTACGGAATTTGCTTGTATGTTTTCACATGGTAACAGATTGTTTTTAATTTTAAACACAAATATCATAGTACGCATAAACAGTCTTTGGTTAACATTCAGCCATTTCAAAACATTTAACATATGTAGATCTTATAGGTATATCAACACTACATTTAAGAATTATTCGCATAGTTTTGTTTTGTAATAACTGTAATCTATCTTTATGACTTTGAGAACACGCATAAATAAGACTAGAGCAGTAATCAAAATGAGGTTTGATTAAGACATTACATACATTAATAGCGGTACTCATAGATATATTTTTCCTTATTTTTCTTAATGCATCTGTTTTTTTAGACACTTTTTTACATATATAGTCAATGTGATCATTAAAATTTAGCTTTTCATCTAAAACAATACCAAAATATTTCATTTGTTTTACAATTTCAATTGGTTCATTGTTTATTTTAATATTTATATTTGCAGGCGTACTTACAGAATTACATTTAAGGAACATACATTTAGTTTTGTTAACATTTAGCACCAGTCTGTTCATTTTAAGCCAGGCGTTCACCCTCTCTAGGTCTTGGTTTAGTTCCTCTATGCAATCTTCAGTGTTTTTTCCAGTGATGTATAATAAACCGTCATCAGCAAACAGAACAAGCTTTTATGAACATACTACCTTGCTCATGTCGTTGAGTTAGTTAGTTATAGAAACTTATGCAATAGTTCACAATCATAATACTTATCATTAGTTTAATATGGTTTGGCCTAAGGCCGTCTACCAGAATAACATTACACAAAATAATACACAAATGTTTCGAAAATTCAATTCAATTTAAAAGTCGCCTTCAATTATACGTGATCTATAACTCAGAGCCATCGTTGTGTATCCATACAATTTCTCCCAACCAAGACTTCCATTTAAAATTCTGATAACATCGTTTTTATCCATTATGTATCTATCAAAAAATCTGACACGAAATTTTCTGAGAATCGGACATCTAGCAATAAAATGGAAAACATCTTCTCTTTCCTTGAGGTTGCATATATCGCACAAAATCGGTAGGTCCGGACGATGTGGAATGTAATTGAGATTGATCATTTCCCCTCTCAATTTAAATATCATACTCATCATTGAAAGCGGCAAACGATTTAAAAAGTACGAGTTACCTTGCAGGTTGTAATTGAGCTGGCTATATAACATCCTATACTGCGAAGATTGAACTTCCAAAACATAACCGTTGTAAGCTGATTTAGCTACACCATCAATTAGCTCATTAAAGAAGTTTTTAAGATTAGCGGTTCCAATATCTGCTATACTCTGAGGTCTCTATATGCAATGATCCACTCCTAATCGCTCCCATTCTTTTACGAGGTTGCATCTCCGTGCGTGCAAGTATTGACTTGAGGATCAAATTGGGCAGCCTTCCTTCTTCCATCTCCAGTACTCTAAGTATATATTCGAAATGTAGTTTAATAGTTGTAGTTGCGAATAACGGTGGCATATTAGTTTCTAGATGAACCATGTAATTTGGAGTACAGTTCGGCAACCGAAAAATTCGTTTTAGAAAGTATCTTTCAAACTTTTCAACAGCATCGAACTGCCAGCATCCCCAAACTTGTGCACCATACAGCATGATAGAGGGAGCAGTGGCACGAAAAATCAGTATCTTTGCGCTATGGTCCACAAACCTACTCCCAATACAACGTCCCCAAACTGAAGAAATTGCTCTCTTAGCTTCTGCTAATCTGGTCTCAAAATGCTTTCTGAAGTTTAGGTTAGAACAAATCAAGACGCCGAGGTACTTATACTCTCTAACAATTTCCAAATTCTGTCCTTTGTAGCTCCACCTTTCATTTCTCGAGTATCTACCACCACCGTCCCTGAAGATCATCATTTTAGACTTTCCGAGGTTTACAGTCAGGTTCCATTGATCACAGTATCGTTCCAGACGGTTGATCATGCGCTGCATACCCTCCACTGATTCCGCCAGAAAAACAATGTCGTCAGCAAAAATGAGGCACGGTATTCGTAAACCTCCGAAATCAATACCCCCTCCAACTTCCTCGACAATATCATTTATAAACAAAATGAAGAGCAAAGTACTTAACAAACATCCTTGTCTTAGTCCCATTTGCGTTTCAAACTCATCAGAAATAAATTTTCCGTCCCAAACATAGGAAACATTGTTCTCATACATTGATCTCAGCAGATTCACAACTTTGCTTGAGATTCCCAAAGCATAGAGCTTGTAAAATAATGATTCTCGGGCAATAGAGTCGAAGGCAGCCTGGAAGTCTACGAAGAAAGCATATAACTTCTTTTTCCTGCTTTTAAAGTGATCAGCAATGTTGAACAAGGTGAAAATCTGATCTATAGTGGAGTGGTTTTTCCTAAAACCGGCTTGAAACATGTTGAGTATGTTTTTATCGTTGACCCACTTTGTGAGCCTTTCAAAAATTAATGTGCTGAATAACTTCACTGAAGAATTCAAAAATGAAAAGCCCCTGTAGTTTTCGGGGTTATCGTAAGCACCATTTTTATGCAGCGGATATATTATTGATTTTTTGAAACTGGTTGGCACATCTGCGGTTTCGAAAATTCTATTGAACTCTTTGGTGAGCGAAAACTGGAACTCGTACGTACGATTAATAAAGAATTCTGAAGGGATTCTGTCATCTCCTGGAGCCTTGCCAGATTTAGTTTTGTCCAATGCATTTCGCACTTCCACTACTGTAAACGGTGGGTCAAGTAAATCGTCTAAGAAAAACGGTGCAGCATATTGGGGATTAGGTGAAAACTGTGCAGTTTGAGTAACCTTTTAAAGTACTCCTGAAGTTCTGCTGCTTGTAGTGAAGATCCAATACGACTAGAGCCTCCATTAATTGCCTTAGCAGCTTTCCAGATCGTTGATAAACATTAAGAATAACCACATTCCGAAAACTGTACCTTGTGGAATTCCTACGTTTACACTAACTGGTGTTGATAATAAACCGTTTACGGACGTTCCTTGCGTTCTCCCCGATATAAATGATTTAAACCACTTGAGTTCATTTGCCTTTATACCAAAGCACTTTAATTTTTTAATTAATATTTAGTGGTTTACAGTCTCAAAGGCTCGTTTCAAGTCCAGAAATACCGCTACAACTACATTTTTTGAATCGATTTCTTTTCGCCAGTTATTTATCACAAAATTTAAACAAGTTTCACACGAGTGGTTTGCACGGAAACCCGACTGATATCTGTCCAAAAGACCTTGCCCGTCTAGATGTTCTTGTAATTAAATTGCAACAATTTTTTCTATAATTTTTTCGTATAAAGGCATTATTTACTGGTCTGTATTCACTGAGACTTTTTGCGTTAGGTATTTTTTTTATTGGTATAATAAGAGATTCTTTCCATGAATCTGGGAAAACACCTACACTCAGGGATATATTTATAATACTTTCTAATACCGGACCGACAAAACACAGAGAGTCTTTGAACATCTTAACACTCACAAAATTTAAGTCACTTTTTTTGCTAAGCATATCTATTGCACATCTTATATTTTCTATGTTCACTAATTTGAACTTAAAATCTTTATTGCACTCTTCTATTAAGTTAATGTAATCACAGTATATCACAGATCGGGTTATTTCTTTTATGGAATCAATAAAAAAGGACAGCAATTCATTTCGTATAAGCAAAGTCAGCTGCGTAATACCATCGACGCAGTTTCAAATGCAATCACGGCACAAAACATGTGGGATCGCGTACAACGAAACTGCTTAGAGAGAGCAAAATTACTGTTAGGAGTCTCAAAAGGACACCACCAACAAGCTAAAGAAACCTGGTGGTGGGATGATTAAGCTAAGGCAGTGATTAGAAAGAAGAAAGCAGCTTTCCAAGCTTGGTCGAAGTGCCCCTCAAGAAATACAAATGAAGAAGCGCGTTTCAAAATGGAATACAAGAGCTGCAGAAAAGAAGCGAAGAAAAAGTGCGCCGAACTTCAAGCAAAAAGCACGGAGGGCCTGTATCGAGAGCTGGAAGAGATTTCTGCCCCAGCTGCTGAAGCAAATCAGGCAATCCAAGAGCTAAGACAAAGCAACTTGAATAAGGGAGCAACCGTTTTCAAAATAGCCGCTCAGAGAAGGAGAAATGCGCAGGAGATTCGTTCGCCGAAGTTCATAAATGATGCTCAAGGACTGCTACTTGTGGATGACGACAAAATTCTTCACAGGTGGCGACAGTATTGTGATGATCTTTTGAATGAACAGTTTCCTCGGCGCCACTTTCTAACAGTAGGAGTAGGAAATAGATTTTATTTTCTTATTCAAATATAGTTATGTATTACAAAATCAAATAAAGCATGGCAATGCCGTCTGCCCGGTTGACAATCCAAATAAATTACATAAATAAATTAGTTGTGTCTAAGTCTCTTAAATATCCTAAACAAATTTTTCTTATTTTGCTTTCTTTTTGTTTTTAATTATTTTTAATTTTTCTACTTCAAAAGTTTCCGGAGAGAATTCTGTTTCTGTAAGCTTGCGCTACTTTGCAGTACATGAAAAGTTTTTGCACGTCCATTTCGTTTAAATGCTCTATCATTTCACTGTCGGTTAAATAATTGCAGCCGAAGAAAAAGCTCCTAGTTTCTATTAAAACCGGGCATTTTCCTAGAAAATGGAAAATATCTTCTCTTTCCCCCCGATTACACAGGCTGCATAAGCTGGGAAGGTCCTCTCTATGTGGCATATAATTCAAATGTAGAAGTTCTGTACGAAGTCTCACCATCATCGAGATATGCTCCACACTATTCTGGTCTTTGAAGTAGTTTCTTTGTCCTAGGTTATGGCATAGGCGACTGTAAACAACTCGGTGTACAGAGCTGGTGGCATCTTCGACATATTTCTCTCTAAGCTTTTCATCCACCATTGTAATTAACTTATAAAGTTGACCTTTCCATACGCTAACATTTTCAATGTGCAAGTCTAGCTCCATACCACACCATTGCGCGAGTTCGTTCCATTCCGCATACCAGCTGTATTTCCGGTTGACTACGTATAAGGCAGCTTTCTTGGGAAGTCTTTCATTATCCATGTTCAAAACTTTGATTATAAAGTCCACCTGGGCTTTGAGGGTTTTGACGAAGAGTGGTGATAATCCAGTTTCCAGCATTAAGGCGTAGTTTGGTGTGTTGGACGGGAGGTGAAATATCCTTTTAATGTAGAACCTGAGCAACTTTTCCACACTTCCATATTGCTTGTATCCCCATACCTGTGACGCATAGAACATAATCGATTCAGAAACTGCTTCAAATACACGGAATTTACAACTATGAGCTATACTTCTGTTAGAGAAACACTTTTTCCACGTAGCTCCAATAGCTCTCTTTGCTTTAACAAGTTGTTCACTCAGATGCTTTTCCATACTCAGGTTTTTAGTCAAACACACTCCTAGGTATTTAAATTCGTTCACGACTTCAATAGGTGTTGAATTGTAGAACCATCTTTCGTTTTGGCTATTTCTTCCTCCACCATTCCTGAAGATCATTATCTTTGATTTGTTTAAATTAACTTGAAGATTCCAAGTTATACAGTACCTATACAGTTGATTAATCATCAATTGAAGCGATTGGGGCGAGGTAGATAGTAGTACTATATCGTCAGCGTAAAAGAGGGCCTTTATATTGGTCCCCGCGAATTCTACACCTCCGGAAATGCAATCCGTTAGATCCTCTATAAATAACGCAAATAAGAGAGGGCTCAGTGCACACCCTTGTCGAACGCCAGACTCCGTTTGAAACCATTCAGATAATTGTTCCCCATTCCAAACTGCTGCCTTAGTTTCCTTGTATAGATTCTGTAAAACTTTTCCAAACTTTGTGGACATCCCAAGTCCATAGAGCTTGTAGATAAGCGCTTGCCTATCCACCGCATCAAACGCTGCTTTGAAATCGATAAAGAAGCTGTAAAGCTTTTTTCTGTTTTGAAGGAACGATTCTCCGATGCTTTTTAGAACGAAAATATGATCGACCGTAGAGTACCCCGTCCTGAAACCAGCTTGATATTCATCCAATAAATGGTTTTGGTTGATCCACGTATTGAGTCTCTGTTGCAAAATTGCCGTAAATATTTTGTACGACGCATTAAGAAAACTTATCCCCCTATAGTTCTCCGGATTTTGCGTACTTCCTTTTTTGTGAATAGGAAAAATTAGGGATTCTTTAAACTCATGTGGTACGGTTCCAAGTGCCAAGATTTGGTTGAAAGAATAATTGAGCTTATTTATAAGTTCAAAGGTTCCGTACTTATAGAACTCAACAGGTATTCCATCGGAGCCTGCTGCCTTGCCATCTTTTAAACTTTTCAACACGTTAATTATCTCTTCATGAGTTATTCGCGCATCCAACAACTGATTTTCGATCCTCGGTTCAGCGTAAGCAATGATTACATTACTGGAATGGTGATTTAAAAGTTCCTTGAAATGTTCGTAGAGTACACTTGGTGTTAGATCTCGATGAATCGTAAACTTATTTCCGTTCAAGTGTTTTACCAAACTCCAAAAATGGGTAGATTTCCTGCACTGCGCAAGTCTCCTAGACTCCTCTACGAAATAATTATTTCGCTTGCGTCTACACATCTCTTTGAAAATCTTATTTGCTTCTAAGTATTGACTTTTGAAAAATTCATTGTCATGTACACGAAGTGACTTCAACCATGCAAAAGACCTCTGTCTAGCACTAAAACACTCTCCATCAAACCAAGGTTCAACTGGTATCAACCTCTTCCTGTTCATCCTAAGGGTTGGATAAGCAAATCTTATAGAGCTTGTGATCGATGCTAATTCGGAATCGCTGCTTCTATTTAGCAATAGGTTTAGATTATTCTGATAGCTTTCTAAGTTACTGGAATTCCACTTAAGTTTTGGTAGCATTTGTAGATTTCTTGTGCCAGATTCTTCATTAATCTCAATTTGGAACTCCGTACTAGTCGGCAGATGATCAGAGAATGTTTCTACAACTACTTTGAAATCTCGCACATAGTCAGCCCACTTTCCAGCTACCATACAGTAATCTATGACCGATTTTCCTTGCCTTCCAACAAACGTAAGTTCACCAAACCTATCAGATGCCGATGTCCCGTTGACAATTCTCAGTCCAAAAGTGTCACAGAGCTCCAATATTTTTTTTCCTCTTGTATTACACATTTCATCTTTAGATTGACGCGATATTCCAGCTTCTTTGTTTTCCAATCCAGCTTCATTTCCACATCTACTGTTAAAGTCGCCTACTAATAGCACGTTTGGATTATCATTTAACATCATAAACTCGTACAATTTCTCAAAGTCAGTTTCCCATTTATTACAATTTAGGTATATTGGCAGGATTATAAGTTTTTGGTTTCCAATATTTAAGTGTACAAATGTTATTTCATTCCTGGTTTCAAAATTGTATATCACATTTTCCACAGATTTTTTAATTCCAAAAATGCAACCTCCACTCGCTCTTCCTCTTGTGTGCGTTCTTACAGCTGGGATCCATACAAAATCAAAGTTATTGAAGTTATTACCAAATTTAAAATAATCTACTTCAGTCACAAAAGTTTCAAACAAAAATATGAAATCATAGCTGTTAACATAGTTATAAAAACTGCTAAATAAGTTTTTATTAGCTAAACCTGATATATTATAAGCAAGGATTGAATATTTAATTGTTTTGACATTTAATACGTTTTTATTACATTTAATATGGCAGACGGCGTTTTGATTAAAAATTACAATTTTTGTTATTTTGGTTCAGAATGGGACGGCTGCTGCACGCCTCCATTGTGTTTCCCACATAAGAATTTGCAGAAGGAATATCTGTCACCTCTGTGACATCCCCGACCAGTTGATGTAGAAACGTCAATCCATCATTGCTGTCACTTGCAAATTTGTTGTTTTTATCAAAATAAAACGTGAAATTACTGACTTTTAATGTTTCACCTCTGATTTGTGGTTTTATTTCCTTATTTTTTGCAGTTATTTTGTTTTTTAGGTGCACAATTCGTCTCCTTCGCTCTCTTGCCGCCATTGGATAGTCCTTATGCATCGAAATACCAGTGCCGACAATATTTGCTTTAACTCTAAGCAGTTCAATTGCATCATTTTTATCTTGCATTTCGACAATAACATTTGCAACATTTCCAGTTGAGTGCAGCTCACGTATATTTTTTATTTTCTCAACATTTGATGATTGTAGCATCTCGAGACATAGAGTTTTGGTTTTTTCTATGGCGCTTACACCATTTTGTTTGGGCATGTGAACAATTATATTTTGTTCCTTAGACTTCCTTTCAAGCAGCTCAACCTGTCGTTCCAAGGTTACACAGCGAGACTGCATATTTTCCAATTGGACTTGCAACGATTTGTTATTTTGTTGCAAGTTAAGTATTTCCTCACTTATACGCTCCATGTCTGATTTTGTTGCCATATTTTTTAATTTGTCATCAAGAAGGGATGAAACAGACGATTGAATGAGAGTTCTTAAATCGTTTACGGATAAACTTCCAACCATCATTGTCGCCGACTCAGTCATTGCTCCATTGTTTGATGACAAAGGGGATGGGGTTAGCTCTCTATGCTGTCTCTTAGCCGAGCTATCAGCATTTCGGACGGTTTGATTATTGTTGGGGGGTGATCGTCTCATAGGCATTTTCGGGTATTTTACTGCTAATTAATGGCTAATATAATACCAATTGACGGCTTACCTCCTTATAGCTATTTTAAAAACGTTATGATGGGTTTTGATTATAAAATTGTTAATTTAATGTACGAAAAAAACTTCCAAATCAAGAGCTCAAAGTAAACACAACTTTCACTTTCACTTTCTAACAGCTGCACCTAACTTTATGGAAGTATCCAACGTCACAGTCGAAGAAGTTAGGGAGGCAGCTAAGAACTCCAAAAAAGGCAAAGCGATTGGGCCGGACGAGGTACCATATGAGTTTTGGAAAAATATGGGAGACATCGGGTTGAGATGGCTCAAGATTCTCATCCCCAAACTTATAATAGGTGACAGTTTGCCTAATCAATGGAGGAAAAGTTTTCTTCTTCCAATGTACAAGGCAAAGGGTGATACCAGAAGCTGTGACAACTATCGTTCGATCAAGTTGATGTCCCACACTATGAAGATCGTTGAGCGGGTTTTGGATAGCCGACTGCGGAAAATAATAAGATTGTCTGATGACCAATGCGGGTTTGTCGCGGGTAAGTCAACTATAGACGCAATCCAAAGTATAAGGATCATTATGGAAAAACACCGAGATGCCTTAGAGGATTTGCATATTGTGTTGGTTGACTTCGAAAAAGCATTCGATCGACAACCACGAGATCTGATATGGGTGGCCCTCAGACACCGAGGAGTTCCTGAAGCCTATGTGCGAATAATTATGGACATGTACGAGGGAGCAGTTACAAAAGTGAGATGCCCAGCTGGAGTCACCGAAGAATTCCAAATAACAGTAGGTGTACATCAGGGAAGTGTCTTGAGTCCACTGCTCTTTATTGCTGTTCTGGATTATTTGCTCGAAGGAAAAGTAAGGGACAATAAAGTACAACAATTATTCTTTGCTGACGATGGAGCCATCATAAGCGAGGATCCTACATCCCTGCAACGATCACTTGATGTTTGGATTGATGTTCTGGAAGAAAATGGGTACCGTATTAGCTCTAAAAAGACTGAATACCTGTGCTACCCTTTTTCTGATCCAGACAAGCCTATTCCAGACATTTATTTGAATGGAAATGTGCTTCCCAAGTGTGAAAATTTAAAATATCTGAGATCTATGATCAATGTTGCCGCAGGTCTTTTTGAAAGTGTAACAATTTTTTTCAAAAAGTGTAACAAATGGAAAGAAAATGTAACAAACTGAAAAAAAACTACAATAATAATAAAAACATGTTTTCTTAACTAAAAAAAAAAGAAAAAAAAAAACTTTATTAGGAACACCTTATCACATTTCGTTTTTATATGTATATGTACATACATACATACTAAGAAAATGTAATAAATTCATTTTTTCTCATTAGTCTTACAAGTACAAGTCTTTGATTTGCTTTGCAAATATTATTGCCTCAATTGTTTTTAAATCATATTTGTTCGCCTTATTATTTTTTATTTAATGAAGTTCAGAAAAAACACGTTTCGCAGTAGCAGAACTGTGAAGTAAGCTTAATATTTTTTTCGGAAAATTGTACAATATTTTCAAACATTTCTCTTTTTGTGGATTTTGTAAAGATTTAACAAGGCCCCAAATTAATTCAATGTCGTCAATATATTTTAAGTTTTGTTGTAACTGTAACTTTCTAAACTCAGTGCATATTTTTTTCTTTTTTTTTTCAGGATCATACAAATTCGGGAAATTATTTGATAGTGGCAAGATACAATTGCTTTCAGAAACAATTTTTCCAGGATCTAGAAGGGCAATATTTTTTAATTTTTCATTAGTAAAATCGAACCTCTTTTTAATCTGACATATTTCTGTATAAAATAATTTCATTTTTGTTTTTATACATTTTTTTTTTCATTAATAGATAGACCTACTTCGCCATCTGCTGCCCGAACGGCGCGTAACTAAGTACGTTCCCTCTAAAATACTATGTCTGCTTTTACATGGAGACCTTCTTAGCTCGACGCAATTCGAAAATGCTGTAGGGTAAAAGAGAAACATAGATTGAAAAAGATGCTTTCACTCTTTGCTCTCACGTATTTTCGAAAAGCGTCGAGCTAAGAACGTCTCAATGTAAAAGCAGTCTATAGAATTCACATACAAATGGTTCGAAAGAGAAAAGTGCTGCCAGTTAAACTTTTCAATACTTTTTAACGAAAAAAAAACAAAAAAATTTTTACGGGAAAAGTGTAACGAAACGGAAAAAAAAGTAACATTGTAACAAAACTATAAAATAATTGAAAAGTGTAACACTTTTGTTACACTTGTATCATTGTGGCAACGCTGTCTATGATCAATAGTGAAGCAACTTGTGATGACGACATCAATCATCGAGTAAGCGTAGGTTGGATGAAGTGGCGAGAAAACTCTGCTATCTTCTGTGATCGAAAAATGCCCCCTAAGCTGAAGGGAAGACTCTACACAGCAGCTGTCCGTCCAGCTCTGACATACGGTTCACAATGTTGGACAATGTACAAAAAGTATGAGAGCAAATTGACGGCAGCCGAAATGAAGATGCTTCGGATGACAGTAGGAGTAACAAAGCTTGATCGAATTAGAAGTACTAAGATCCGTGGAAGCCTTCATGTCAAAAGTACCATCTTGGACAAAATTCAGCACGACCGGCTCAGTTGGTATTGTCATGTTCAAAGAAGAGATCCGCAGAACCCCAAAAGGCAATATCATACAACGTTTCAACAAAATCGCGACGAAAAAGAAAAGGCAGGCCAAAACACTCCTGGTACAAGCAAATGCAAAAACAGCAGCATTTGGTTGGCCTCAGACATGGAACAATCCAAAACCGGGAGGCTTGCCGACGCTTTCTGAGGTCAACGCGGCGTACCCCACACAGGCGGATCACTAGTGTGAAGCAGAAATGTGGGCGAGTTGTAATCGCTTCAAGATCACTACTCGTAACGCCGGAAATGGAAAGAAGAAGATGGAATCAATAAAAAAGTTGTTAAATTTATCACATAAAATTGTACTATCCTCTATCACAGAACCGTCATCTAATTGCACCTCAGTTATTGTTTCATTATTTTTCTTAAAAACATATTGTTTTAGTTTTTTCCACATATCTCTTTGCGTGTGAATTTGCGGTGTGAATTTGGTTTTTTATAAATTGTGACTTGGTTTTAATGATATTTTTTTTATATTCATTTCTGCACTGCTGGTACATAGACCAATCATTTTCACTATTGCTAAGTACTGCTTTGGTATATAAACTAATTTTCACTAATCTTTGTCCTTCTGAGTTCACTGTTGAACCACTCCGTGTTATTGAAAGGAACTTGTTTGGTTTTAACCATACCATTGATTATATTTTTAAAGTTAAGCACAAATTGATCACATAAAACATTTAGATTGTAGGGTTGTTCACTATTCATATTTACAAACAATAGGATTTCGTATAGTATTGACAAAAGATAATTTTGGTTATGCACAATATTTGACGGGTTTTTTATTTATGGTCTTATGTTGGTTCGCAATTAATATTTGAATAGTTTCACGGCCGCTTATCTTTAAATTCTTATCAACATTTGCATGCATTATATCAGGAGAATTTGTTATGACATAGTCAATTAGTGTTTTAGAAAATCTGGTTATTCTTGTTGGCTCGTTGATGACCATACGTAGGCCGTTATCATTCAGAATATTAGAAATGCGTCGCGTGTATGTATTTGTTATATCTAACCAATCTATATTTATGTCGCCTATTAATAGGAAACTTCCACGATGTGACAGATATTCTATCCAGTTTTCAAGCTCGTCACAGACAACACTTTTTGACGAAAGACGACTTGGAGGTCTATATATTGCACATATATATATCACAGGAAAGTTCTCATATTGCACTTGTAACATTATACCCCAATATTGCACATGGAGTCGGAATTTTTTTATCATACGACATTTAAAGTTATTTCTTACATATTCACCAGTATATTTTGACTCACTTTCACAACTAAACGGAGGAAAGAAACCTTGTAGATGGACATGTTTCAAATCTTCGGGGTCAGTGACATGGGTTTCGGACACAATAAAAATATCAACACTTTCATTTTCGATTAAACTTTCCACCTCCTCAAAATTGTTGAATAAGCCCTGCACATTGAAATAAATACACCTAATATCGTCTAACTGCTAGACGTCAGTCCTCTCTTCCGCAATTTTTACTTTTCTTTTGTAAATTGGACATTGGAATTGTCGTTCGCTTTATGGCTAAAATTTAAATTTATTTTCAGTGTTTCATTAGCATTACAACAATTAGTACACTTAACCTCATCACTTGTACACAATTTAACGTCATGGTTACCTACACATTTAACACAACCTTTTTCACTAGTACAATTTTTAGACGTATGATTATAGCCACAACAATTAAAGCATCTTCGTACATGAGTATGCTGATATAATTTGCATCGATACTTCGGTTCCATTCATCTAGCATGCTTTCTTTCGGGCGTCTTCGTTCCAACTGATCTCCTGCTGCCTTGAAAAGTTCAGTTTTATTCGATTTAAGTTTGCATATGGCAAGCTTAGCTTCTTCTAGGTCGGGAGGACGTAATTCTTTATCATCCTCCAATTTGAATGGGATGTTCTGCCACACAGCAAAATTTGTGTCTTCTTCGACGTAAAGCATTCCGCAGAAGTGGTCTCTCCAGATCATTTGTAGCTACTGCGACTCTCTTACTATGATTCCCTGCTATTCTTTACGGACTTGAGTTCGGGGTACTTGAGTACTAGCCTGGCATAATCATTTTGCTTTTTGGAAAAACTTCTGAATCTCATTTCTATCAAAGCATCTCTCAAATTCTTCAAACAGCGCTTCAATGTTCTTCCCTTCTTTTCTCCTTGTAAATCTATTTGCACTTGCCAAGCCCTTGTTCTTTTTTGCATCAACCTTTTACATGTATATTCTTCCGTTGCATTTGCTTGTCTGTAATAATCTTCATCAAATAATGGGGTTCGTTTATTTGGACCAAGTGAACCCCAGAACATCAGTTGACATTGTTGTCACTGGTCTTCGAAATGCTTAAAACTAGTGGCATAGGATTCAAGGATATTTGGAGAGACACTCGATTGGAGAAGTCACTGGCATTCTCTTGCGATAGTAGCTTTCCGACGTCATATGGTTTCATAGTGAAGTTCAAGCCGGTCGCGAACCTAAACAGGATATCCACATTCCTATTTTGGCTAAAACAAGGAAGTGGTAGGATTCAAAGCTGGCTCCTCGCACATTTCTGGTATCTATCACACTGGAAGAGTTTCTTATATCCCAAAATGGTTAATTTGGTTAACTGTTAATTAATCTGGGAATCGCCACGTACCTTTACGAATTGTGAGAAGCTGGAAACATGTGCTCTACTAATAACAAGATAACAAGATTGTCTTTTTCTGTTGTCTGTAGCAGTCACCAAAGTAGAGGTAGCGGTTTTCCATTCTCTTTATGGTCAGCTATTCCAACGGACTTCTTGAATGGCGGTGTCTGCTTAGTTATCCTCGGATAATTAAATTCATTGAAATGAAAAGAGCTTTCCCGATAAGCCTTTCGGAGTCGGAAGAAAATTTAAGGTGCCCTCCATTTCCTCACAAGGAAATTGTTTTTTGTCCCTTTGTGAACACTTGCACTTATTAGTACGGCAGGTCTCCTCTGGTTGGAGGAGCCCAGTACTCAGTGGCTACCGCGAGGATTAGAATTTACGTGTACCTACTATAAGTGGCCATATCTGGGTGCCCGAACTGACCCTAGGCGGGTACTCTAAATTACTCAATAACTAGGAAAAAACCGCATTTCATTCTTGAATGCAACCCTGCAGAGACCAGCAGGTCTCATAAGAATCACCATTGTTTCCGAAGGATCGCTTCTGCGAAACTGCCACAATTAACTTTGAGGATGATCAAAAGAACATTTTTCTCAACATGGAAAAAGTAAACCGTGCTATACGTTAGCTTAAGGGAGGGGTAAACCCTGGACATTTTCAAAAAAATCGATTTTTTTATTGCATTTTCTTATTATACTACATTTCAAGAATGTTGTGTCAGAATTTCAAGTCATTCCGAGTTGAATTCGAAAAGTTACATGGATTTTAGATGATTTTAGAGTAGGTATGCGCGGCGAGCGAATAGTGAGAGGCCTGCCGGATGACCTTGAACCAACCTTTTATGAATGGTTCAAGGTAGCTCGAGGTCTTCTTTTGTGTTCAGGGAAGGGGAGCTCACTCTAATGACGCTTCTAACCGAATATTCTTGAGGGGAACCATTCAGTGCGCTGTTTTTCGCGTTTATCTTTAAACGCGTAAGTCGGTGTGCAAAATATCTCGGCTACTGTTGCACCCATCCTTCTGAAATTTTGCACACTTCTTTAATATGTATATATTTTTAGAGGTAATACACGAGGATTTTAAAAAATTTTAATTTTTCCGGAATTGGCAGCTACAATATGGCGGCATTTTTAGGCAAAAAAACGACTTTTCACTTCAAATTGTCACCAAAATTTCAAAATTGCAAAAAAACCTCGTGTTATTACCTGGAGAAAGTTGTCTTTTAACAAAATCTTTTTAGAATTTTGATTTTAGATAATCCTGTCGAAAGTTATCTTGCACACCGCAAAAGATCAAAAAGTGGAGGCGTCTCGGAAAATGCACTATCATCGGCTTGTTTTACAATATTTTTGTATGAAAAAATTATAGAAGATAGTCTCAACTATACTTAATAACGTAGCAAATCAATAAACTTTATCAGATTTTTCATAAAAAATTCGTAAAAAAAAGCCTTTTTTCAGCCTCCCATAGGGTTTACCCCTCCCTTAAGTATGATAAAGCATGCAGATGCAAGTGGCACAGATGAGGAAAGCCTGTTACCTTCCAAGCAAAAGGCTTCAGTTAAATGGGTTTCAAACTGAGTGGAGATCAAGTGCCAAGTATCTTGGGGTACATCTGGTCAAAACGTTGACCTTTAATTTGCATATTCAACAAACTCTGAACAAACTCAACATTGCGTTAAAAACTTTATACCCTTTTTTAAATCGTAGGTCCAAATTGAGTGTTGAAAATAAAATGTTATTGTTCAAAGTTACACTTCAAAGCATAATGCTTTATGGTTCTCCCGTCTGGGGTACATGTGTGATGATTGATGAATCACATACGCAGGTTACAAACCATGCAAAATAAAAGCTTAAAAATGATATTTAACCTTCCCTGACACTATTCTACTGAGAATCTACACGAATTAGCTAAAATTGAAATAGTTGAAACTCGAATATCCAAATTATATGATCGTTATCGATTGTTGTCTGATAACAACCTAATAATTAACTTAGCAACTTAAGGTGTGGTAAACATTTTTTTATTTATATTTATGTAGGTATATATATTTATTGTTTTCTTTTCTTTTTATTTATCACCAACTTATTTATTTGTATTTATATATTTATATTTATTTATTCATTTACTTATTAATCAACCAATTTTATATTTATTTATTTATTTATTTATTTATTTACTAAAGCATATATCTATTTACTTTGATATTGTTATTAATGTTGGTACTATAATTGTTTAATTAATTTATTTAACTGTTTTCTTTTGTTAATTGTTCACTTATATATTTAATTGCATATATACAACATAAACTGCGATATTTATTTAATTTGCTTCTATTTTATTTTGTCCATATTTATTTATATTCTTTATTTATATGTAAACATCTGATTATGTAAACAATATCTTTTTTTGTGATCACACTACCGCTTCTCTCTCTAAACAATTGCAATGAAGGTTTTTTCATCTAGCTTTTCTTTCAAATAATTTGAATATGTGATAATAGGCCTGTTTTTTTGGGAAGATGTCCGGTACCTTGTATTGTAAATACATGTAAAGCAAAAACAACAAAAGATACAGGGGATAAAAGGATGAGTAAATCTTACAAGGGATAGATTTTTCGATATCGAACAAGTTTTTCGATGTTTCATTTTTAAATGTGAGACTTTCATGTATCTCGAACAACAGAAAAAGGGGGTGTTCACAAGTGAATGGAAATGAATTTTGTACAAGAATAGAATAGAATAGAAAAGAATTTTGGTAACGATTTTTGAATTGTAGAAATTTATTGATTTTGATTATTTAATTTGCAGGTTCATAGGGATATAATAATATATCGTAAAAGAAACGAAAAAAGCTCTGTTAAACTATTTTTTTGTTCCTTTTGGCATAGTTCCTTAACACATTTTTCGGTGAATGTTGAAATTTTTTTCCAATAGCATTTACTACGTCTTATCTTAAAATAGATTTATTTATTGATTACTAGCAGACCCGGATACGCGTTGCGGTAGGTGACCATCTGTGAGGTGCAAGGGACAATGTTTTACAGTTCTCTGTAAGGAAATTCGCTTAAGGTGCCATCTGTTCCAGATTTATGCAATCTATGATTAATAACAACAAAAAGCGCCATCTGTTCCAGAATTATTTAATCTACAATTAATAACCATTGTATATACAAGGAATAGTAAACTCGATTTCGTTTTTAGCGTGTAGCGCCACCATACGACTTCGGTCACAGCTCAAATGTGCTTTTACATTTATAAGGAAGTGACCATTGCGCCTCCCCGTGGCCTCGGTCCAAAGAATTAGTAAATGGGAAATCGAGTTTACTATTCTTTATACATATAAACCATGAAGCGGAATTTGATTCTTATACAGATAAGTATCTGCTTGTGTCTAGTTTCTTAAGACACTTTTAAAATATAAGTATTGAACTTTTAAACTTCTAAGTAATGTATTTTAAAAGTTTTTCGCACTTGTTCTCATTCACTCTCAACTGAACTTAACCCAAGCGTGTAAACAGAGAAAAAAACCACAAGAAAATACTTTCATACTTTTGTGAACACCGCTATTTTGTTTGTTTATGTTTGACAACTCGTCACGGATACCAACCACCAAACATAAAACGCGAACCGTTTTTTTGGATTTACAATACAAGGTACCGGACAGCCTCCCAAAAAAACAGCCCTAATACTATTTTTTTTAAATATTATACATCTTTTTCAGTAGTAAGGTAGAAATATACCCTTTCTCTGTAAATTGTGCAATCTCGTTATATGAAAATATGTATTTAAATTCAGCTACAATAAAATAAATATTATTATTATTATTATTATTAGATGAGTATTGAGTTTCTCAATGCAGCGGCGGGTTCTTAAGCAAATCGACTTACTTTACTTACTTACTTAAGGTGGCGCTACAGTCCGGGTCGGACTAGGGTCTTAACCAACATGCTTCTCCACGTTTTGCACGCCAAGTTGGTTGAGGTCCTCTCCTACTTGCGTGCGCCACCTGAGTCGCGGTCTTCCTTTACTGCGCCGTCCCTCGGGATTGGATTCGAAGACTTTTCGGGCCGCAACGTTGGTGTCCATTTGCTCTACATGACCCAGCCATCTAAGCCGCTGGACCTTGACTCGTTTGACAAGGTCAGTGTCGCTGTACAGCCCGTACAGTTCGTCGTTGAATCTTCTTCTCCACTCTCCATCTATGCAGACGGGACCAAAAATCACCCGAAGAATTTTTCTCTCGAAGCATCCTAAAGCGTTCTCATCTGCCTTTGACAAGGTCCATGCTTCTGCGCCATATATAAGAACCGGGATGAAAAGTTTCTTATACAGGGACACTTTAGTTGCTCGAGAGAGGACTTTACTACTCAATTGCCTTCTTAGTCCGAAGAAACATCGATTGGCAAAAGTTATTTTTCGTTTGATTTCAGCGCTGGTGTCGTTGTCTGAATTAATAGCGGCTCTTTTCCGACCCTGATGGAGCAGCGTGCGTTCTCCATCGTCATCCTACACAATCGGACAAGTTTGGTAGGGATGCCAAAACTAGACTAGGTAGGCAGGAAGCATCGATAGGTTTCACAAAAATGTCGACAAAAACTGTTAATGGGGTTGTATTTGGTTATGATTATAGGTTCAAAATCCGTTGGAACTGAAATCCTAACTGCTCCTTCTCCAAAGATATTCACATTTTTATATTTCTTATCGTAACAATTTCAAAATATTTTTTCTAAATAGATATTTAAAGGTTTTTTTGTACTAAATACATGGTATATTAAATGTTTACCACATATATTATATAGCTATATTATATATATGTATGTATATAGTCTTTATAATAAGTCTTTATATAAGATTAAACTTTTAATGTAAGCCAATTTATTTATATTTTCTAGTTTTAGAAATCTCACTAGTATACATATCCAAAGAGTAAGTAGCAATACAATGAATAGTCAGCTGAATGGTCGGATAAATGGTCAGCATCCGCTTTATAAATGCGATCATGAAATCGCACAAAAGTATGCGCTCTTTGTAGGAATTCGTAGAAACCTTCTTTATAAATTTTTTTAAGCATATTAGATTTTTCATACTATACTCAAAATGTTTTCACGTGCGGGCGTTAGAAGTAGAAGGACCTCTGCAAGAATGTGATATACCTTTACCTATTTGCTGAAAGCAACTGTTACATAATTCAGTAGAAGTCCTCGGCTTGGTTAACTTTGGTTCATTTTTAGAGAGTAAATCTTTTTGTTGCGAAGTATCGTCAAAACAATTTTTTACGTCAATATTTGTAGACATTATCCCTAATTTAACCTCTACCTTTTTTCTTTTTTTATGACTTTTTTTTATGAATTACTACCCATCGTTCTTGTTTCTTTTGGTAATTTAAGATCCTTGTAATCGGGCATCGTTGGACGAGGTCTTCTGAAAATGTCATTTCCATATTCATTTATAGTTAGTCGGCAAGATTTCTAATAACTTCAATATGCTATTCAGATATCAAGAAATTATTTATTTTTAAAAATAATTTTTCCCACAAAGAGCGCATACTTTTGTGCGATTTTCTTCATGATCGCATTTATAAAGCGGATGGTGACCATTTATCCGGCCATTCAGCTGACTATTCATTGTATTGCTACTTACTCTTTGGATATGTATACTAGTGAGATTTCTAAAACTAGAAAATATAAATAAATTGGCTTACATTAAATGTTTAAACTTATATAAAGACTTATTATAAAGACTATATACATACATATATATAATATAGCTATATAATATATGTGGTAAACACTTAATATACCATGTATTTAGTACAAAAAAACCTTTAAATATCTATTTAGAAAAAATATTTTGAAATTGTTACGATAAGAAATATAAAAATGTGAATATCTTTGGAGAAGGAGCAGTTAGGATTTCAGTTCCAACGGATTTTGAACCTATAATCATAACCAAATACAACCCCATTTACAGTTTTTGTCGACATTTTTGTGAAACCTATCGATGCTTCCTGCCTACCGTGTCAGGTTGTTGACGAATGGCTTCAGACGCTCACACAATACGGCAGAGTGGATCTTGTACGCGATGTTAAGAAGACTGATACCTCTGTAGTTGGCGCAGTTCAGAGGGTCTCGTTTCTTGAGGACCGGGGAAACAATGCTGAGGTTCCATTTATCGGGCATGCTTTCTTCCGAACATAGTTTGCAAATGAGCTGGTGCATACTCCTGACCAGGTCATCGCCTGCCGCTTTAAACAATTCGACAGTGAGGCCATCAGCTCCAGCAGCTTTGTTGGACTTAAGCTTGGATACTGCTGTCTTCACTTCGTTCAGGTCGGGTTGGCGGAATTCTTGGTCTACGTCGCCTAAATCGAATGGTTCTATCTCTCTAACAGCGGAATTGGGTTCATCATCACCGTTATAGAGCTTGGAAAAGTGGTCTTTCCATATCCTCAGCATTGACTGCGGTTCCACCACGATGTTCCCTTGATCGTCTTTGCAGGCTTCGGCTCGGGGCTTATAGCCCGAGTTTGTTGTTTTACCTTTTGGTAAGACTTCCGAACCTCATTCCTGCTGTGGCACCCTTCTATCTCCTCGATCGCGCGCTTCTCATGCTCTCTCTTTTTTCCGTCTGAGAAGCCGGTGTTCGTCTCTCCTCTTCTGCTTGTAGAGCTCGTAAGCAAATCTAGTCTTTTTGTGCAGCGGAGCTTTGTATGCTCCCTGTTTAGCTGCATGTGCTTGCGGGCATTCGTCGTCAAACCATGGGTTTCGTTGTGGTGGCCGTGTGAAACCCAGCACTTCAGAGGCGGCATCTCTGATGGCTGATTGGCACTGCTGCCACTGGTTCTCTATACTTGATGCTGGCGGCATAGGACTCCTTAAGAGGTTGTAAGAGACTCGATCGGAAAAGGACTTGGCGATCTCTTGCGATTGTAGTCGTCCAACGTCGAATTTTCTCACAGTATTTCCTTGTTTTGGCTTGGATCGGGATATCCGCAGTCGTACCTTGGCTACAACAAGGTAGTGGTCCGAGTCAATGTTGGCCCCTCGGAATGTTCGGACATCCTCTATACTGGAGAAGTGTCGTGCGTCGATCGCAATGTGGTCAATCTGGTTGACGGTTGATTGATCAGGAGATTTCCATGTCCCTTTGTGGATATTGAGGTGCTGGAACCGCGTACTAGCTACCAGAACATCTCGCCCCGCAGCGAAATCGATCAGCCTGAATCCGATTACTTTAGTCAAACATTAATACCCAAGGCACAATCTTCAGATGAGCTGTGCCCTATTGAAAAAAAACAGATGTCACAGGTGCGGTTAAAGTAAGTGAAATAAATGACGCCAGAGTAACTTAAACTTTAAAGTGGAAAAGAAACCTAACCAACTTCTAGGGCAAAACTTTACACATCAAAGCACAAAAACAGGAATCGTTGCTATATTTTCATGTCATCGAACTTTTTATTTTTAATTCAACAAAACACAACAGCACAATTTGTCCAGCCTAACCGGAGATTGAAACAAAGTGCATGATTGAAAAAAAAACCATTCTTCAGTTGGAAATTGCAACTAGTACGTATCTTTGCGTTTGCATATATGTACCTAAACCGAGCAACAATAACTCGTGCCTGAATAGCGCAAAATCATTTATTTACTTAGTTTGCTCAACCATATAACGTCGCGTCGTCTCTTTACCCATCAGTGTATTGCACTTCCGCACTTGCTTTCGAACGTAGATCATTTAGTTTGCAATGCGCACTATGTTGCGCACAAATCTCTACCTCCGCTCCACACAACATTCGTAGGCCATCATAAAATAGAAACCCTTTAGCAAGGGGTTGGTTATGCTTATGGTTGTACTTTTGTCTACTTCTCTGTTTTGTATGCCTAACTGCGCTCTCTCATTCATCAAACAATCACACTATAGATAGGAAACAGAATTTAATGGCAAAAGCATCGCACACAATAGCGATTTAACTTAATTTGCGTTGTCTCTTCAGCAAGCAAGGAGGCATAAAAGGTAATCTCCATTCTAATTTAATTCTTGAAAAGACCAATCTGTTTAATTCATTTAGATTGGCAACGTTTTGCTTGTAACGTTGTAACTTGCATCCTGTTGAATGTGATAGGAAGTTCAATGAATTCTTTGATGAACTTTCTTCACTAGAAGCAATTTCATTCCCACTTTAATGACAATTTACATCAGGATACGCCACAAAAGAGTGATTGTGCCCGAAGGCCTATTACGAGTACACAAGGCTTCCTTGGCTTGGATGTGATTATCAAAATTCTGTGGCTAACCACTTGATAATTACTTGAAGCTTTGATATTATTTGAAGCGAATTTGTGTACTCGCATTTGTTGTCCTCAAGGTAGACATTGATGTCTCTTTCATCATCATCATCATCATCACGCCGACGTCAATATCCTGCCCAGTATCAGCACCTGTTTTGATGGCTATGCAGAAGGATGTTAATAGAAACCAACAATGTATCCATCAAATTCATTTACGCTCAATAAAATGTTTTATTCATATTTTCCCCAACCAAAATGTTGACGCAAGAAAAAAATAAAATAAACGATTACACACCCTCGAAAAAACACGCACGACATTGTCCACATGATGCGGTATGGAATGGTAGGCACAGGCAGGCTGAAGCTGTGCTGAGGCAGGTAAGGATAAGACGAACGTTCATGTCAGGAAAACTAACAAAGTAATTCCATCCCTTTTCTGTCATCTCGATGGTTTGCTGGAAAACGATGTTTCTGAATTAATGTGGGCTTTTGTAGCCAAGCAATCGTTACAATGAAGGTCGAGTTATAAAAATATATTCGTAAGGGGACATGCCGCAGGACATCGACAGGGTGGAAGAAGTCTGTTCCCATTTCATCATCATCATCGTCATCGTCATCCTGGAATACGAGTTACGAGTATACGAAATAAAATTTGAATCCTCAATTTTGACAACAAATTACGGTTTAACTTGAACTGAATTACAAAGGGATCAAAATTAGATTTTATCGTTAAGAGTATTTGAGATAACCTCATAATGGAATTGAATATATTCAACATTTTTTATATATAGTCTTCGCCCTGACTATACTTGTCTACCTATGCGTATGCTATTGTACATACATTACTTTTGGTTCTGAAGCTGAAGAGATGTCGAGCTTGTATAACAGAATCGATTTCCACTCGGGTGAAAAGTGGGTCTGCCTTGATAGTAATAACTTCGTGTGTATCAAAACGCTGCAGGCGACCAATTTAAATCAAAAAATTTATGTGTCCCTTTAAGTTGGAATCAATGGTGTACCTATTTCGGTGAGTGACCAGCTTAAAATAACATGCGAATTTGACATGTGTATTATGAGCTTTTATTGCTTGAAAGAAGGATACCTACTTCTTGTCCAGGTGGAAAGAATAAACGATTTTCTCAGATAACTTTTATGTTTAACATTTTGGGGATGTGATGAAAGTCCAGCATGGTTTTTGTGTGGTTTAAATTAAATTAGAAGTGCCATTCTGATAGATGAACTAGTAGGTAGTATGAGAGATGAGGCATAAATCAGCAATGACCAAGAACGAGCTTGGTTTTTACGCTTACTCTGCTATTGCCGCGGTCTTTAAAACAACAATGTTCATTCGGCTGCTTGAGACTGCTCCATAAATTTATAAAAACAAATAAATCCTCAAAAAGGCATACAATTAGCCTTTCCGGTATGGGATTCGGCAGCGAGATTCTTTCGTTTGCGACGTTTACTAGACACATGGAGGTCTCGAAATGGTTGAACATGCCACTAAGTCGGAGGAAATATTGCGATTTCCTATTGATATAGTGATACAGTGGCAGCTCTGGTTACCATAGTGTTGGTTGTGTATAATAATACTCCTTAGATTTTCTTTATTTTTTTCAATTTCCACTGTGATTTATATGTGTCTCATAGTTTATTTGTGTACTTTTAAGTCCATATTCTTAGTTTACCACATTGTGCAGTGAAATTGTGTTTAATATCTTAATTTTTGCCAATAAATAAATTGTGTTTAGTTTTGGTAAGCGGTGTAATTCTCTCGTTCTTTAGAACAAAAAAAAAAAAAATCCGTAACCTTAATTGAGTGATAATTCAAGTGCAAGTCTCTTGAGCACTTTACGCTACTTGAACTATCATAATTACTGTATGAAAGCTTTTTTTTGTGTTTTATAACCATAATTTTTGTGTTTTAAATTATTACTTTTGTGGTGCAAATCTTAAATTGCTCCACGGCGAAGTTGGTTAGAGCGTAGATAGTTGTATCAAGCATCTCAGGTTCATATCACAAACTTCCCAGGGAAACTTTTTTTTTTTAATTGCAAATTTACAACAAAATTTTTTTTTTCTTTTTCTAAATCTCTTTACCGTTTTCTTTTTCTTTTTTTTACTTTTTTTTCAAATTTTTAAATTAAAATGGAATGCTCAGCGGTGAAATGTCTTGATTCTTCCCCTAATGCATGCCTTTTTGCATGTTACGGGCCTTGTGGGAAGTTTTACCATGCTAAATGCGTTGGGTCAACCACCTTATTTATAGAAAAGGTTGACGCATCGAAAATTGCAGTTTGGTTCTGTCCTGATTGCAGGAAAATCTCTCTATCCCAACTTGCATTTAAAATGTCGTCATTTAAGACTGATATAACCAAAATCAAGAAAGGATTAGATGAACTCTGTAATAATTTTAATGATGCGGTTTCAAACCTCAATAACTTTTCAGCCCCCAAGTTTTCGGTTGACATATCAACCTCAACTGATGATTTGGAAGAGCCGCATACTCCTCTGCCTAATTTCTCATCAAAAACAATCGACTTATTAGTGCAGTCTACTTCAGATATTTCTAAACATAATAAGTCTAAAAAGAAAAAGCAAGATACTCACTCTTCCGAAAAACGTTTATGTCTCAGGAGCTGTGTTGGTCCTACAAATAATAACAATGAAACGACAACTGTCGATTTAGCTGTTGTTTCTAGTAGGCCTTCTAATGTTGATAATCAAATTACCGAACTACCTCATATCCCCAAACAAGTCGAATCAGTTCCCGAAACCATTAGTGTGAATTATCCTCCTATTGAACCATTTCCAATTCCCAAACAAGTAGAATCAGTTCCCAAGCCTAAACAAATTTTTGTATCCCGCCTTAAACCCGATTTAACATCCAATGATATTATATCCCATCTAACTTTGAACCACAACATATCTAATGACTTAATTATTAGATGTACCAAAATAAGTAAACCTAACAGTTTTGTTTCGTCCTTTAAAATGTTTGTCCCTCCGTCACAGTTTGATTATCTTTGCAGCCCGAATTTCTGGCCTTCAGGCACTCTTTTAAAAGAATTTGTTGGTTCTTCCAAGAAGAAACGTGTTGAAAATAGTACCGTCAATAATGTTTCAAAAAACTAATAAGACTTTCCCTATTTTACCAGAATGTGAGGGGGCTTCGTAGTAAAACTACTGATTTTTTTATTAATTCTCAAGCTTTTGCCCATGATATTTTTGTTCTTACAGAAACCTGGCTTCATTCAGGCATTCTGGATACAGAACTTTTTAACTCAGAGTTTCAAGTATTTAGAAAGGACCGCCATTCTCATGTAGACGCAGACGTAGGAGGTGGTGTTCTCATAGCTTGTCGCAATAGCTTTTTGTCTTCTAATATCACTTTTCCTTTTACTTTAACAATAGATCTAATTTGCATTGAAGTTACCTTTGAGTCTAAGACAGTCTATGTAATTGGCACGTACATTCCCCCAAAAAGTTCTGCCCCTGCCTACAATGAAGTGGCTTTAGTGTTAGATTATTTAAACAATCTGTCTTCTTTAGATATAAATATTTTACTGCTGGGTGACTTTAATCTATCTTATATAGATTGGTCTCCATCAATTGACTGTTCATTTCAGAAAGCTTCCTTGGAATCCTCTCAACAAGAGCTTATCTTATTGGATTATCTAATTTCTACTGACTTACAACAAGTGAGTTGTATTAAAAACTCTTTAAATCGAAATCTCGATTTAGTCTTTACCTCTGACGCTGTTAGTACTATAATTTGCAAACAGCAGCATGGTTTTGTACAGAAAAGATCAACAGTAACAAACCTTGTATATTTCCTTCATAAATGTTCAAACGCGCTTGAAAGCGGGCAAGAGTTAGATTGTATATATACTGACTTTTCAAAGGCTTTCGATAAACTATCTCACGATATTATATTGTTTAAACTAAATGCATATGGATTCCCTTCGACCTTCGTTGATTGGATCAGATCGTACCTTACTGATAGATCATATGTAGTAAAATTTAGAAGCATTCTTTCAGACTCCTTTAAGGCGAACTCAGGAGTACCACAAGGTAGTCACCTTGGTCCTATCCTCTTTATACTAGCCATTAATGATGTTACTTTTAGCTTGTCATCGAGCGAAATTTTGATCTTCGCGGATGATATGAAAATTTTCAAGAAAATAGACTGCGCAGCAGATCGTTTTATTTTACAATCTGATGTTGAAAATTTTGCCACATGGTGCGATAAAAATGGATTGATTCTCAATCCAAGCAAATGTCAAAGTATAACTTTTTCGAAGAAACGTACACCGGCTTTGCATAATTACTCGATTTCTCATCAAATATTATGCAAGGTGTCCAGTATTAAGGACCTCGGCGTTTACTTTAGCTCCGATTTAGAATTTACATCTCATATCAATTACATTGTTAGTAAAGGAAATTCAATGCTTGGCTTTATTAAAAGATGGGCTAAGGAGTTTACGGACCCCTACGTCACTCTTTCGCTGTATAACTGTCATGTTCGACCCCATCTAGAATATGCTTCTCAAGTATGGTCTCCTTATTATGCAGTCCACAATTCAAGAATAGAAAGTATACAGCGAAGATTTATTAGATTTGCTCTTAAGGGACTTCCTTGGACGGATCCTTATGACCTTCCACCGTATGAGCATCGTATTCAACTTTTGCAGATGCAACTGCTTTCGCATCGCCGAATAAATAATGATTTAGTCTTTATTCACCAGCTCATAACAGGACAAATTGATGCTCCTGACTTGCTCGCATGCATAGGTTTTAACTACCGGGGAGGCTCATACCAACTGCGCAACTTGGAGTTACTTCACTGTCCTTATCATAGAACTAATTATGGATTGAATGAGCCTATTACTCGTATGATAAAAATTTTGAACCTAAACTCAAATCTAGTAGATTTTCATATTAGTAAAACTACGTTAAAGTCCTTAATTCGAACCAGAGCTCCACTCTCTTGACCATGTTTCTTTTTATGTTTCTTATATCTTTATAATTGTCATATTTAATAATTAATTTTACGTTTATATGTAGCTATCTAATTTGTTTTTGTATATGTTTATCAATAATTTTGTAATATTTCTTAGTTCTGTTGTCTTTAGTGTGTTAGACTTAATTTTTGCTTACTAACAACTAACACCTCGCTAAATGATGACAGTGATACATATTTCTAAGTACTTAAGGGTGAAAAAACTCTTGAAGAAAAGATACATTGTTTCACAAGCTTGAAATAAGCTGTTCTGATAGTGAAAAAAAAAATATTAGCCCTTGGCATCAATTGCAGTGATGTCAACATGTCATAATATGTTCTGCACTAAAAGCGTTGGCCTTCTCACAACCAAGTGAAACACCTAGTTCGACTCCGGATATGCTCATACAAATAAAAGCAAAGTGAAACAATACATGGTTCTGTAAAGGCCCCGGCCCATAGAACGCGTTGCGTGCGGTGGGAGCGTCGCTGCAACTGATGCGGTGGGGTTTGCCGCACGCAACTGATAGGGGTGACCCAATGAATGCGGCGCGGTGTTTTGACAATTGTTTATTTGCTAAAATTGTTTTTCAATAGGCAACACGAACTAGGGATGCGTCAATGAGTCACTATAGCTAGAGGTGAGTGAGGTTTTCACTGGTACAAGGATTATATTTTCTTGAATGCTTCAAATACCTCATTTCCACTTAGGATTGAATCCCGTTTCAGATCGAATTAGTTATTCAGGTTATGCCTTTTTATGATACGTTAAAAACAAAACAGCAAAGTTTTCGACTTTAATAACCAAAATATGTTGTATGCTTGTTTACGAAACAATGTTGCAAAAAATTATAAAGTTATGCGTTCCACTGGTTTTACGATTCGCCTTTTCTGATTTGACAAAGTTGTTCGTGAAACTGTGAATATAGGTGGCGATACCAGCGTTTTCCCTACTTTTTTTTTTTTTGAATTCGAATACTTTGTTTGATACTGGATTGAAAAAAAATAACCACAACTTAAGTAATTTACTGTCCCTATTTATCACAGGAAAAACGGGAGTGTATTTACTTTGAACAAATAATTTATATAAGTTTGTAATTTTGACGCCACCATAGATTTTGAAATTTTTTTTTTAACTGGAATACTTTACCAGTTCTGGCTTGAAAAAAAACACTATAAATATTTCGTCATGTTTGTGTGGTTACTTACATACTCTTGATAAAAATAAAATTTTGTATGTGAAACTGTTGCCATCACAACAACAAAATCGCTTCGGTTTGGGAAATCTTTAAATAGGCTACTCTCACTCTCTCTCTCACTGGGACAAAAACGTAATTCTTTTACGAAAAGTAGTAAACCGTTCCTAACAGATTTTGTTTGACGCCTCTCCATTTTTCCACTTTTTGTTTTAAGAAAAATCACTTTTATTAATGTTTTTGTATTCTTACATTTTAAAATTAATTTATATCATAAAACATTAAAAAAAATATGTGTTCGAAGTGAAGAGAAAAGATTTGTTATATAACATTTGCTTATATGGTAAACAAATTTAGAAAATAAAATAGCTTCTATTCTGTCACTTATTTGCTATGGGTTTTATCATAAGCGACTTGAAAACATCTCGCTAATGAAAACATGAGGTTCTGGAAAAATTAATTTGAAAATTTGTTAGTATGTATTTGGGAGTTGCTACCAAAACCACGTTTTTGTCCCAATGGGAATAGACCATAAGCCTAAAAAGTGCATGTCGGAGCTCATATATTTACATATTATATATAAAAAAAAACATTGTATTTTGTAGATATTTTACTAAATTTGGTGCAAATATTGGCACTTGGCTTCAAAGAATTAATTTTTGGCAACAAATGAAGCATAAGCTCTTTAAATTCTGACTACAGTAAAATATAACAAAAAATACGTTTTTTAATACTTTTTTGCTGTTGTCAAACTTTAAAATGCTTTTGTTTCATTATTTTCAAAAAGAAAATTGATCGTTATGGTTTAACTAACATATTTTCAACATTTAAAATATTTTTACAATAAAATCTGATTGACAAATGCTAAACTGTTATCAGTTACCACATTTTGTTATCAGCAACCACAGTTGAATCACATCTCTGAGGTATTAGTTTGTCCTTTCTCATCACTAGCAACAAGAGGGAACTTCAAATTGGTTTTGACAGCAAATGTACCCGCGTGAGAGCCGCGGCAAAGTAGAAAGTTGGGCTACTCGGAGCGTTCGGCGCGTTGGGCGCGGTGCTTATGGGTCACCTCTCATAAGAATGTATGTATTTAATCGAGCTGTCAGTTGGAAGCGGCATCAAACGCGCGCAATGCGTTCTATGGGCCGGGGCCTTAAGAACTCTAAATCAAGGTCTACGTTGGACGCAAAGAAAGGATTAAGCACTTGCCCAGGTGAATTAAATTACTACGTAAAATTGGGCAGATACAGACAAGAGGTGTGAAATCTTATTTGAAGACTGAAGCAAAGATAATAATGGAACACTGTAGTGGAAGTAAAGAAACTTGTCCATGATGTTTATAATTAAAAAATTTATTTTGCGAACAGAAACTGGTTCGAATAAAAGATATAAGAGTTACGTTAAAAAGTTATTTATTAGGAGCTTATACTCTGAACTGCAATCAACAAATGAATAACTTTAGTCTAATCATACAAAAGTGAACTTAGCCTATAGTGCTGACTTGTACTTCCCATCGAGACTAGATCGATCGTGTTCGACAGGCTCCTCAGGTTTCTGTGTAAACGGAAAAATTCAATTGGAAAATGAGAGACAACTGCCAGAATTTATCATTTAGAACGCTTTAGAACCTTTTAGAACACAGTTTGAGAACTACTTTAAATTTTTTTTTTTTATTTATTTACTTATTTATTTATTTATTTATTTATTTATTTATTTATTTATTTATTTATTTATTTATTTATTTATTTATTTATTTATTTATTCATTCATCTACCGAAAATGGAAAAGTGGTTTCTAGAGGGTGAAGCATTAGAAATTGTCAGCGAGTACAGATACTTAGGTTTCCTTATAACATACAATCTTGATCTGCAACCACATGTTAAAGATAAATGTGTTGCAGCAAAAACAGCAATTAATCTTATGTGGAAAAAGTTTTTTTGCAATAAATATGTTGATGGATCTACCACAAGTTTAGAGTGTTTGAGGCAACCATAAGTACATGCCTTTGCTATGCAAATCAGGTATTTGGCTATCAAAATATTGAGGGTTTTGAAGTTATTCAACGTTTTTTTTTTTAACGCATTTTTAAGCTTGCCAGTACTACACCCAACTATGCTATCTACGTTGAATCCGGTATACCTCAAATATTCTTAAAGAATTTAAAATCAAATGCGGATTATTTAATAAGAGTAATGAATAGACACGACACAAACCTTCACAAACAAATTATGCAATACGCTCTCCGGAAACAGTTATCACCTTTCAAAGAATGGCAAGAGTTGGCTAATCGCCACTGCCTGAATCTTGATCTCTTGAATACACCCCTGACCAATTGGCAAGACGCATTCTATAGATGTATAGCTAAGGTGGATGACTCACTTTATCTTGAATGTTTGAATAGAGCTCAAACATCAACAACCAGATTAATTTACAAAGATTTAAACCACGTACTGTACCAAAATAATTATTTTAATGATAAGCTTTCATTTAACCAAATAAGTATCATTTTCAAAGCAAGAACTGAGATGATCAATCAAAATTATAAACCACACAGAAGTGACCTTCACCCGTTATGTACTTTGTGCAACCTTAATGAAACTGAAAATACGTACCACTTTATGGCTGTATGCCCAATATTACAAGAAATCTGCAGGCTTTATTTTTCGAAGAGCTTTCTTACACTTGAAGATACAAAACAGATTTTGAACGGGGATTTTGGTTGGAAAATTCCTTGTTTTTATATTAATCATGCCTTAGGGTATCGTAGCAGTTTTTTAGACTGATTAATGAGATCGTAAGTGTAGGCTCTGTATATTATGAAATTCAATTTTTTAATTTTATATATTTTTATTGTTTAAATGAATTCACGCAACAATCTATTTTTTATTCTAATTTTTCTAAAATTATGTTTTCTTTAACTTTAACTATTTCCATTTTGTAACAAATCTCGAAATAAGTCAAACGAGGCAGACGGCAAATTTTGCCATGCAATCATTCTTAGAAAAATATAAAATCTTGTAAAATATCGAGAACTTTAATAAAGAATTTATAATAATAATAATAATAATATTCATCTACCGAGTTTCCTCTTACAGATATCTTAAGATATCTTAATATTAACAATAGTTATAATCTTCAATTACTTCTTTCTTAAACAATTTTCTTTCCTTTGTAAAATCAATTTTATCACAAAGAGAATTAAATAACTTCATGCATCTAGTAAATGGTTCATTAAGAGCATAATTACATTTATGATGGGGAATATAAAAAATATTTCTTTGCCGAATACTTCTTTCCGAAACATAAATATTTTGAGATCGGGAATCGCTTAGAATGGGTTCGTCCTTCACAGCTTCATAGGTCGGGAATTGACCCCCTGTTCCTGCCAGTCAATCTTCTAGATGATAACCAAAAGTTTCAACCATCCGATCTTAATGAGATCAAACTTTCCAACGAAAGATTAGAAATGGACAAAGAAGGTGCAGCCGAAACATTTTAAGTTCACTGTTTTAATGATTTCCGAAGTATTGAATGTAGGCAGAGTCTTCTAACAACGCAGGTTTCAATTCGAAATGCCCGCTATATAGTTACGCTTGGAGGCAGGGCCGCCAGAGCTAAACTAGCGCGAGGTTTACAAAGAGCGTCCTTTTTCTAGTCTTGTTTTTTTTTAGGTCAAGTGAGATTTTTCATTTTGCGATATTTTAAATGTTTCCTTGATGACCGAAGCGATCTGGCGAACACAGATACCCTTCATCTCTATCGCTTTATCAAAAGCTCCAAATGGTTTTGTTAAGTTAGGTACTCCCTCACATTACTCTTATGGTATCACAAAGGACCTAATATTGGTCTAATTGTGTCAGTTGTTTTCCTGACAGCCATTTTAAATTAACCTAACCTAGCTCAGCGGGTTCTTAAAGGGGTATTCTAGTCTAGAAATTTGAAAAAATCGAAATTTTTTTTTATTTAGATATTCAAAAACAACAACAAAAATCGACCATTATCTTTGAGTAGCCGCCAATTTATAAAAAAAAAAATTACTTTTACAGTTTCTAGAGATAGATAGGTACATTTGTACTAATCAAGAATCCATTATTTTTTTATTTTTGAGATAACCACAAAAAAATTTTTTTTAGGTACTCAATTTTATGATATTCACTTAATGATAAAATTTTTAGAAATATGAAAAAAAATTATATTTGCTTTGAGAAAAAATTGCGTTAAATAAGGAGTAACTCACTTATTTACGATCAATACCACTTGAAAACATTCTATACCTTCCTCAAAATATGGTCATCCTCAACCCTTCTGATGCTCTCACCATGCAACGAATTAAGAAAGCCCTAGATCAGCACAATAAATGGAAAGAGATATGATATTTATCTTTTAAAATTTTGTCTAAACTCAATCACTTTTTATTTTTATATGCGACTTGCAAACATGCAGCGTTACACTTCCGTGTTACATGCAGCGTTACACTTTCGTGTTAAACATATTATCGATTGCATAGTTTTTGGCACTGCTATAAATTTGTTGCTATAACAGTTGTATGTTATATGACGCGTCATTATGGGAACTAATGCTGGATTTGGTATAGTTTAGTTTATGTAGATTATAATTTATAAAGCACAAGAGTTAAAAAGAGAAGCGAAAAGAATTATGGCTGCAGATGAAAAATTATGGGTGCAGATGCATGTAAATCCACCTTAACTCTTTGTTCTTTCTTAATTTTCAATTTGTGTCGTGTGTGTGAAAATCGTGCCTGGCTTGCAAAATAAATTTCGATTGCATTCATTGAAATTGCGGAATTTTATTTCGAAGACAATATACATCCATATGTACATATGTACATATGTACAAATCAGAGCTTTTGGTGAGTGGTTACTGAAAGATTTTATTACAATTTTAATATACATATGTAGTTAAGAGTATGTAGTAGTTAGTGGAGGCATAATCATGTATATATAAGCAATTTCCATTTACGCCCGGCTCAAAAATGTTCGATCATGTCTAAACATGTTTGATCATGTCCACCATCCAAACTGACGAAGAGCTTAAGCTAAAGTTCAACGAAGGCTATATCAGAAGTTCTGGTTGCAGCATTGTGGAACATTGCTGAAAAATATTTCATCGCTTTTCCATCATCATATTGATTGAAGGCTTCAGCAAACATTTTGACGAAAAAAAGAAACCGTTTGAAAGTCAACGAACTAGGAGACTTGAGGCTGCAACTTACCAATATTAAACCAGATCTAGCTAGATTGGTAGAAAGTCACCAAGTTCATCCATAGCATTAATTTTTCAAATCAAGAATTTAGTATTTGTTCTCAATTAAGAGCACGATTTTTGAAAACTTGCATTAATAAGTTATGAATTAGACTTCATGTTTATTGAATTTCATACCCTGCTATGATCGTAATTTCATGTTTTATTGTTATCTCAAAAAAATTTTCTTTCTGTTACCTATAAAAGCAAGTAAAAAGCTTGAGACAGGATTTTTAAAGTAATTTGGCTTTGGGGGTCTACCGTGTCAGTCTATTTTGGAAAAGGGGTCTGTGGCTCAAAATAGTTTGGGAAACCCTGGTTTAGATCAGCGAGGAAATATTTTCCTAGATGCCGTTTTCTTTTAAAGGAGAGTGCAGGACATTAGCAGAGGAGGTGTGGAATAGTTTCATCCTCCTCCTCATCTAAGCAACTTCTGCAGAAGTCATTAGAGGGAACGCCAAGTCTTGCGTGTCTACCTATCAGACAATGTCCGGTAATGACATTGATTACGGAGCTAAAGTGCAATCTGGTTATGGATAGCAACTGTCTTGTGCGTTTTGGATCTAGTCCTGGCCATAGCTGTTTTGTTACCACACACGTGGTGATACTGTTCCACCAATAGTTTGTTCTATCCATTGCCTCTTGCTTTAGCATAAGTTTACATGTAGCGATTGGTATACCAATATTCAACCTGCTGGTTGAGATCGGTAGAACGGTTCCTTTTCTGGCGAGTTCATCGGCCTTACAGTTGCCCGCTATATCTCTGGGCTCCGGCACCCAAATAAGGTGAATATTGAACTGTTCAGCCATCTCCTTAAGAGACAGGCGACAGTTAAGGGCGGTTACTGAGTTCGTGGAAACGGCGCCGAGTGATTTGAGGGCTGGTTGACTGTCTGAGAAAATCCGGATATTCGTTGAGGATATCACGTTTTCTTTTAGCCATGATAGGACCTCTTTGATCGCCAGATCAAAAAAAGGTATAAAAAAGATGAAAAATAACGATAAATGAATATGATTAAGTGGTAATATTTCGGTGAATTTCAAACGCAGGAAGTTTTCTGATATAGCATTTAAAAGAAAATTTTATTTACTTTTTTTATGAAGCAATGCCTATATCTATCTATAGCCAGAAAGAAATGCCAACAAAAAAACTGACAAAACTAAAAAATTGGAAAATGTTGACTTTTTTTTCTTCGGGAATTTCAACGTTTTGGATAGAAAACTTTTTTTTACAATGTTTTTTTGATGGGAAAATTTGCTCTCTACAAAAAAACGTGCTTGGAATTGCATCAAAATTTTGCTTCGTTTTCGAGTTATATTGAAAAAACGAGTGAAGATGGTTTAGAACCCATATCTCCGATTTGCACCCTCTAATTTAATAGCACTTTCCGGTTTTCTCCAAAATTTACCCATTAATCGATTCATGCAATAAAAATCCGACCTTTTCGAGTTCCTTAAGAAATTACATAATCAATAAGTCTATTGATTAGTGTGGACGTCCCGATATCGGGGTTCCTCCTTACCGAAAGCCGAACCGAATTCGAACCGAATGAAATGGATCCGCTTGCTGGTCGGAATAGTGTGGACGCACCTTTAGATTCGTGATCCCGAAAACCCATATTGTATTTACGTTGAATTTTCCAAAGCTAATAGTAGTTTTGTAATCAACGGCCCCGAAAACACCCGAATACAAATATTTAGACTAAAATATGCAGAAGAATAAAGTTTCATTGGTTTGTCGAAATGATTAGTTCAAATTCACACATTTTTCCGCCATCTTGGATACGCCACTTTGAATTTTGTAAATATAGATAACTTTGGTTTTGTGATCTAAACCTGAAAATCCTCGTGTAGAAATAAATATTCAGACCAAAATATGCAGTGAAATAATGTTTGTCTGGTTAGTCTAAAATATAAGTTCAGTTTCACATATTATGCCCACAATCTTGGATCCGCCATTTTGAGTTCCTTCAATATAACCTCAGATTCATGTTTAGCTACCCCAAAAACTCCCGAGTACCTACCTACAAAAATTCAGACAAAAATATGCAGTAGAACATTTTTGACAGCGCAGCGGTTTAAATAGGTGGTGCTCTGGCAGTACCACTGTGACTCAAAGGGTTAAGCCTGAGTGCTCCAGCTGGTATTTTAAAAACATCCAATAGTAAGAAAAAAAAAAGACTCAGTCAACAAAACTTCCCTTTCTAGCACGCCATTTGAAATTTTTAATGCAAAGAAGTCATCAATTAAATTGATCTTCAAGCAAATTAAGGTAGGTACCTACTATCGCAGAAAGAATTTCAAGTAGGTATTATAGGTATTAAAATTTATTTAGTTAGGTATGTGAGCCATGCAATTTAGGACCAAAGTTTTAACTTAACATGAAATTCAAACCTATGCCAAGGTTGGTATACCTTCCACCTAAATAAATAATAATTTTGTCCTCAAATTACAGTAGGTATAACTAATCGTAGTTTTCTTGTGAAAGTGCTATCACATTTTCATTTCTGGATAAAGGAAAAAGCTAACAATAGCATAATTTACTGACGACGAAAATTCATGTTGCTATATCTTTACAATGTCTACAAGTAACCAGGAACCTTTGCACCTACCTACCGTCTTTTCTTACACAAATTTGTGGTGTCTGACACGTCCTCTCGCAATCTTTCATTGATATCAATTCCTTTATTTTTGTGAAAATTCATTCATTTCATATTCCTTATCCTATACATCCTATCGTTATTCCTATCTGATCCTAAAAAAAAGTCGTAGGTGGGTAGGTTCATGGAAGGATGCTTAATAAAATTAATGAATTAGTGGTTAACAACAAGCACAGGGAAATTCGACCTCACCTTGGTTGTTTTCGAAACATGATAGGTAGGTAGGTAGGTAAGATCGATACAGTTTTAATGTCCTATAAGTCTAACAACTCCCTACCTATCTCTGCGAACCTATCTATCTATCCATCTCTATACCTAGGCACAAACAAAAAAAAACTCCTACTTAAGTAAATTTGACACCCAAGAACACATCTAGGTATCCCAATACCTACCATCCAAAGCCGTTTGGCTATAGGCCAGTTACTCTATCCAAATCTATCCCAAGCCGTGTTAAATCTCAGTGTCGTCTTGTTCACCATAAGCGCAGACACGGAGCCACATAAGGATCTCCTGACCCCAAATTGGATTATAATTTGCCTTTTCTGCTATTTCACAAGAATAATGGGAGTTTCCCTGTTTCCTTGTCGAACAATGGCCGTGCCACACTGCACCAGCCCTTCCACAAGCATTTTTATTTCAATTTTAATAATAAAATTCTATTGAACAGCGTGTACTTTAACTGTAACAGATTTCTTTGTTCGCAATGTGCGCCTCTGTGCACATTATCTGGGAACTGGGAAGCCCCCGGCTATAATATGTGCCATTGCTTCAAATCGGGGGTGTGGTTAAATGGGACTTGTGTGCCTTAGCATTTGCCTCACAGTGCCTGTTCTTTCTTCTATATGCTCGACACCTACTGTGTGCGCCTGCACATAATGTGTCACTTTTATACCCAACTGCTACTACCTAGCCACTCGCACCAGTTCGTTGTGCTACAACAAAGGCTCAGATACATGATAAGGTATGATTTCCACAGTAGTAGGATACCTACACTGGAGTACAACACAAGGGATTGTGTTCATTACACCATATTGCACTGATATGTTTTTTTTTTTTTCATTCTTCAAGGCTTTGTTTATATTGGAGTGGAGTGCGGACGGTGGAGAGGTATTAAATAAATAATGTATTCTCTTTGAGTAGATGTCGAAAGATGAGGCGGCAATACCGAAGCCACGCCTTTTTGAGTGGAATTTGTGTTTAGACTGAAAAGCCACAGTATGGCGCTGATGTCGATAGAATGATTTTATCTTTTCTGGTTTTAAAGGTAGGGAGCGAAATAGCGATGAGAATTGAATTTCATGCTCAATTTGAAGTTTGAGTATTTTTATTGCAAGGGCATGGTTGGCTTTTGTTATACATTCTATACCTATACATTCATCACAACCATACGCGAAGGACTGAAAATATCGGCGAATGAATCACGCTTTACAATTTATTCAAGGTAGTTAGATTGGGAGGTATTGTGGTATTGAAATACCTTTTGGTGCTTCGGAAAGTTTTAAATTATAGATTCCGTTAGTAGGGAGGAAAAATGATATCTTCTCATGGAAGATTCTAATCTTTCTCAACCAATTTCAATAATTTGAGTATTAAAAAAACCATTATCTTTAAATTGAGTAAAATTGATCAAAAACTCACAACAAGCAATTTTTTCCTGTTTTTGCAGCTGTAGGTATAAGGTACTTGCACTACCAGATAGCAACCTTCTTTTGTCAAAGCTTTCCAGATGTTCATAGAAAAAAGCCAGACGACGCGACGTTGCAATATAAGGATACCAGCTCTCAACATATCTTCTCCAAGTAGGTATACCAATCTGTAACCTGATTCGTAAAAATGCAGGAGATTCACAGAGAGTTGTATATCACTTAAGCGTTAAGCCTAACACTTTAAATGCTTGGCAAAAGAGAAATGTCCGTGACAACTCCAAAAAGCTTTCTACAGTCTTTTCTGTTATCGGATAGAAAAATATTGCAATTTTCATATTAATATCGGTGAGCATATGTTTGGTCTGTTTGCATCCAATGGCTAGGCATCTACGCTTGTGTTTTTGACAGATCCGATCGTGGATTGAAGCCCTAATTGATAACCCCGGCAAATCAAACGCTTATTCAGGTCCTAAGAAAGCTTTTTGAGATCATTGCTTCGCAGGTTTATCGGTAATCTCGTTTTCAGTTATGCCGTGATGGTCTGGAACCTATAAACGAGATTAAATGAATTCAGTCTTCCGACTGCATTTATAGAAAGGTTTTGCATTCCTGGATCACTTTCGAAATATAGTTAGGGTTGAGTAAGGCCTAAAGCTTAGCTTTCGCTGCAACCTGCAAATACAAATACTTCTTATTAGATAAGCCGTTTTTCGTTACGTATCTTGTAGCCATTTGGACAGCATATATACAGCCGCTTGGAAGACGTATGCCTATGTGCAGATAATGAGACGTGCCGTATGTTACTCTCCACAAAGACATCAGCACCAGATCCATCATCGGTTGTGGAACCATTTGTGAAGATCCGATAGCGATTCTTTCCTGGTTCAGATTCTTGACGCGACGGAAAGTTGATCCTGTGATTTTGACTTGGTTTGAGCTTTGGATGCATCGGACGGCATGTCTATTAGCCGTGAGTCAAAAGATGCTGCCTGAAAAATCCTCAAACCTTAAGTGCGAATGGCCAGGGATCACATCTACATATTTAAACGGAGAAAATAGTTTTGAGAGTAAAGACCATGATTCAGGTATCAAAGGAAGCAAGATTCAGCAGGTGTCTAGAGCAGCCTGTGGAGTGCTGGGGAAAACCCAAGTACAGCCGAGAAATGTTGGTCTTTGAAAATTGGTGAACGAGGCAATATCTTTTTGAATTGCACATGTGCCCCATTTTTTCCAGTTTTCCAAATATTTTGATAGCTAGACCTGGTTTAGGTCAGATTAGGTTAAGGCGGCTGTCGGGATATCGACCGACGCGGGACGCACTTTGACCAATTAAAAGGTCCATTGTGATATCACAGAAATTTTAGAAATTTCTTCACTATTTAAACAACTTCTAAGATCACAAATGACGTTTACGTCTTTGAGAGAAGGCAAGGCTTTTCTAGAGAAGATGCGCTATGGTTTTCTCTTCTTCGTCAACGCAACTTTCGCAGAAGTCGTTTGATGAGACATTGAACCTTGCGGAATGTCCACCTAAGAGCCAGTGTCCGGTTATAATACCGATTACAGAGACAATGTGCATTCTGCATAAAGATAACTAACTTATGGTACGTTTTGGATTCAAGTTTGGCCAAATCTTTTTGGTAGCCAAACACGTGCTGTGATGTTTATCCACCTGGTGTTTCTCATCTTCGTAGAAACTTGCATTAGAGAAAGTTTGCACGTAGAAATGGACATGCCAATCTTAGTCCTGTTCGGTGACATTGGCAAGGAAGAATGGAAGTTACTTTCCTAGGCGAGTACATCAGCTTTGCAGTTACTCAGTAAATCTCTGTGCGCCCTGGTACCCAATAAAGGTGAATGTTAAACTGAATTACCACCTCCATAAGAGACGATCGACAGTTGCGGGCGGTAACAGAGTTCGTAGAAACATTGCCAACTACTTTAAGGCCTGCTTGGCTGGCTATTGGAGAAGATGCTGTTAATTGACGAGGATACCAAGCTTTCTCTTAGCCATGATAGAGCCTCTTTGATCGCTGGAATTTCTGGGTGAAACACGCTGCAGTTTGGGAGACGGAATGAGAGGCTAGTATTTAGTTCTTCTGAGTATACATCGCGATCATATTGATCCTCTGTTTTGAGACATCAGTGTAAGAATAAATGGTTGGCGAACTAGTTAGCACGACTGCCTGCTACATGGGAGGTTCGTCCTTCGAACTCCAGAAACATCAGAAAAAAAGTATTGCATGGGTATAGCCTTTCTCGAATTGGCAAGTCCTCCGAGAGTAACTATACCTTACACTCCCATGAAACTGGAAAACACTGTTTTCTAAATTAGTTTGAAATCGGCATAAAATTGTAGGTCCTGGAAATGCGTTATTTATTAATTTAGTATCACATTGAATTAAATTGTCTCGTAGGAGATGCCTATCGTCCTATGTTTATCTTGGAGGGATGGTGACTTGGAAGTTCTTATCGAAATTGATTCGTATAAATTCTAAATGATGGGATGGCCAGTTGAGTAATTGGTCCATTGAGAGGTGGCTCCAAGATAAAGTGCTGTGACCACAGGCGTTTTCTTGCTCTTAATATCGAGACATACGAGATTAAGGAGTATGTCTAATGCAGCCGAAGGTTTTGAGCGAAGGGCTCTGCTGTCACATATGCTTACTGATCGTTGGGCTTTGCTTAGTTTGTTATGATGGAATGGTTGGTTTTTCCAATGCTGCTCACACCAACTACCACCCCGTATCGGCCTTACAACCGACGTGTACAGCCAGTGGTGATCTGTGGAGATATTTCTCATTTGATTCCATAGGATTTTTTGGAGCAGAAGAGAGCCACAGTGGCTTTTCAGTCTCTTTTTGTATTTTTGATTTCCAGTTCAGCCTCAGTTCAGGAGATTTACAATTACGAGGGCAGTCCGATAAGTACTTAGCCTCTCCGCCCAATAGCGCCACTATCGCAAGAGAAACTTACTATAGTGTAGTACATTTTTTTAGAAGGCTACTTTCGAAATTTCAGCCAAATTGGACTCGTAGTTTTGTTTTGACCGCGTGTGGAAGCAAACGTGTCAGCGGATTTTTGAAAAATGGAAAAAGAGCAATATCGGTCAGTGATTCGATTCTTGTTTTTGGAAGGGAAATCACGCAGCGAAATCAAAGAGCTGTTGGATGCTGTGTACGGTGACTCTTCTCCTTCGATGGCGACCGTCAAAAATTGGTTCAACGAGTTTCAACGTGGTCGCACGTCGGTTTTTGATGAGCAACGCCCAGGTGCCCCGGTTACCGCAGAGGACAATGTGACAAAAATCCACGATCTCGTATTGGCAGACCGCCGATTGAAGGTGCGCGAGATAGCTGAGATAGTAGGCATCTTGAAAGACCGCATCATGGGTCATATCCTGCATGAAATTTTGGGCATGAGAAAGCTGTCGGCGCGATGGATGCCGCGTTTGCTCACTCCAGACAACAAACGCAACTGTGTGACCACTTCAGAGCCGCGGCTAAATTGGTCTAGTTGGGCTATGAACTATTGCCCCATCCACCGTATTCTCCAGATTTGGCCCCGTGCGACTTCTTTTTATTTCCAAACTTGAAAAAATCACTTGCCACGCAGAAATTTGTGTCGAAATTTTAGGTCATCACCTCCACGGAGGCCTACTTTGCAGAACTCGAGAAAACGTATTTTTCAGATGGGTTACAGAAGTTGGACCATCGCTGGGTTAAGTGTATCGAACTAAAAGAAGATTATATTGAAAAATAAATCAACACTTTTCCAAAATTTTGGTTTTTCTTTTGTAGGCTAAGTACTTATCGGACTGCCCTCGTAATTTCATTTTATTTGCAGTTTTGAAAATAAAATTGCGTATGGCCAACTCCCCAGAAAGGTTTGGTCTAGGTGACCAAGTTTGGAGGACCTATCTGAAATGGGCTTTCCCCTATCTTTGAGCCTTTGTTCTCTAACATAAAAGAATCTTGAACCAGAAATAGCTAAATACTTATTTTTCTCAGAATAGCAAAAATATTGGACATATTCTTTTCGCTTTTGCTTTATTTCAAAATTAAAGCGGTTTTTATTTATCTTTGCCATAGGACTACTATACGGGTGATTTTCATAAGGTATTACAAAAAGATAGGGTGTGTAGGTTGGACCTAGACAAGCAAAAAATCGTATGGGACGGGGGTCCATTTTCCCCCGTTTAGGCGGCAGGGGCAATTTAAGAAAAAAATCACTAAAAATGCAAAAAATATTATTGAAAAATAACGGTAATACCTACAGAGTCGTGATATAGCATTTTAAAAAACCAAAAACCTATAAATTAAATAAAAACTAAAAATAAGTTGTTTATATGAATAGTTTTTGAAATATTAATTTTCAAAGTAAAAATTTTGAAAAAAAAACATAATTTTTTTTCTTCAAACCATTTTTTTTCAAAATTTTACGTAATTAAGTAGTATTTTTCTGGCTTGTTTTCAATGCTCTTATTTATTTTTGATCAAACACAAAAAACCGGATGCCAAAATAACCTGTAGTTTTTGAGAAAACCAAAAATTACAAAAATGACTTTTAAAATTTTTTTTTTTTTTTAAGTTTTTTTTTTTCGTTAAAATCTCCCGCCTAAACGGGGGAAAATGGACCCCCCCCTCCCATACGATTTTTTGCCTACACACCCTATCTTTTTGTCACACCTTATGCAAATCACCCTGTATAAATATACTAATAATGATAAATAATGAGACAATTTAGGGTGAGAAAACATTTTTTGTATGATTGTAACAATGTCAGCTATGACTATTTGATTCAAATATTCAAATATTTATTTGGTAGCAGTAGATTTATAAATAAATAAATAAATAAATAGGGTGGCGCAACAGATCGAGGAGCCCCAGGGCCTATAGCGCGTTTATCACAACCCTTGTTGCCTTGTGAGGGAATGGAAGTAGCAGTAGATTTATTTACGATAAATTCAAATATGCGATACTGTATTTGCGATACAGTGACAAAATTAAAGCAAAACCGTGAGGTCTGTCGGCTGTATCTGAGCTACCCCGCAGGGGAATTATAACTCTAAGCAGACTAGTGGGAAATTCCAAATAGTCATTCTTTGGATATCACATATAACTATGCTAACAGCACACTTCAGTCGAAAAAATCCAGATCAATTTACTGCCTTTCCGAAACTTAGGAACTGCGAAACTGCCATATTTGCAGATGACACATGCATTTATTTAGCGGATTCAAATAGTTTAGTTATCGAAACCAACTTGCATCTGCCTGGAATGACGTACAAAGCTTCTTCCATAATTGGAAGATCAAAGGTGAAACCCAAGCTGTCTTTCTCACAAGAAAAAGAAACGCTTGTTTTTTACCTACTGGAAGATTAATAGAGTTAATGGACTGGAAACAGATTGGAAATCCAGTGTCAAATACTTAGGAGTTCATCTTGACAAAACCCTTACTTTCGGTTTACACATCCAACAAACAATAAATAAAGTCAATGTAACGATAAAAATGCTTTATACGTTTATCAACAGAAAGTCCAATCTCAGTAAAGAAAATAAGCTAATTTTATACAAGACAATTTTTCAAAGCATCATGCTATACGGCTCACCTGTGTGGGGAAAATGTGCAAAAATGGAAAACAAAATTTTGAAAATGATGCTTAATTTGTTATGGTATTACTCGAAAGAAGATATACATAAAATCACAAATATTGAAAAAATTCCATCTAAAATCGAAAAACTTCGTAAGATATGAGATATCCTGTAAATCATCTGATAACCACCTCATTTCAAATTGACTTTATAAAAATTGAAATACACATCCTTAAAAAGACTTATTTCTTTTCTTCCGGTGATATAACTGATTGTTTATTTCTTCAAAAGAAATTAAACTATTTACTAAACAGCTGTATTATTTATTTATTCACAAATTTGTTATTATTCTTATTTATTCATCTATTTGCTTACTTATTTATTTATTTATTTATTTATTTAATTATTTATTTATTCAATTATTTATTTATTTACTTATTTATTTATTTATTTATTTGCCAATTCATCTAATACCTTATTTGACTGTTTGTTAATGTATATATATGTATATATGTACTTGTGTAATTATTAATTCATTTATTCATTTGTTTGTTCTTTATTTTGTTATTTATTTCTTATTTACTATACAATGTTTGTATATACTTTATACTTTGAAAACAGATTGTAAGAAGTCTATAATTTGGCTGAGGTGATTCTCAGGTATTTCCTCCCCTTCTCCCCACTTCAAATATTCAATGAAGATCTTGTAGCTTTTCCTTCTATCAATTAATTCACCTATTATAATATTACAAAACCATTGTTATAAATATTTCAGTAGTAATAGTATACTAAATCTCTGTAAATTGTGCAATATAGGTTTAATGAAAAGAAAATGTATAAATTATTCAGCTACAATAAAATATATATATAGATAATGTTAAACTTTACAAAAACTATACGCAACTCGTGGCACAAATTTGATCATTATGGAGCTTGTACTAATCTAATACTAAAAAAAATGAAAATAATTATTAAAACAACATACCATTTGACATCATCATATTTTTAGCTTCCCAAATTTATGTAGATAATCGCAACAGAAAGATTAATGCAAGGCTGGTTGGACGATGTGTCAGCAACGAGAGCCAAAACGCAGCTGCAGCAAATTTCTGAAAATAAATACCTAATAATATGTATTAAAAATCGAGCAACATAAAGAATCTACTGAGTGGAAAAACACTTTGTAGTTCTTTTCTTTATAATTGAGTACCTACTAAAATACTGCTATCCCCCACCAATGGGAAGGAGATAATACTACTTTCTCAACTTCTGGAATAGGAGCCATCGAACCGCATGATACACGAAAGGTAAAGTATGCTTTTCAAAACTAACAAAGTAGAGTGGACAAATTACTGTCTCGTCCTGTAATTTAAACGTGTGTTGGGGCAACTGATATTAAATAATGGAAAAATTACGAAAACAGAAACCATTACAGTTTTAGCGAGCGAAGTTATTGAATTGTCTCAAATAATGAAGTTCATATAACAGCAGACAAGATCTTACATGCGATGTTGAGGGCGCTTATTCCTTTATAATTGACCCAATTGTGAGGGTCTTCACTTTTCGGTTCGGACATACGATATGATAATGATGTATCATTCATCGGGCATGCTTTCTTCCAAAGTCTTGTTTTAGCTAAACTAAAAGCCCACTTTCACTTTTGAAATAAATTAAAAACCCATTTTTGTTTTGTTTTAGCTAAATTAAAAACCTCTCTTCATAGTTGAAATAATTTAGAAACCCATTTTGGTTTTAACTAAACTAAAGTTTATCTATTGAAGATGTTGTAGTTAACTTAACTGATTTAACAAATTCAAACCTGCATGTATTATTTATTTTGATATCTTTAAATCTGAAATATTATCAATTTGAATATCTATATTCTCTTCTAACGTATTTATAATACACATGCTGTTTTAAAATAAAAGCCCAATTATTAAGATATTTTTGTAATTGGTTCTTTATCTATTAACTGTTTTCTTTATACACAAAAACAGTGTAAGAAATTTTATCACTTCTTTTTATTAAATTTTGTAAACTCTCTAAGTCAAACTTAAAAAAGGCATCGTGTAACACCCGAAACGCACACTTATCGACTCATAAAATTGTTAATCCTTATGCTTAACTCTACAAATCTTACAATTAAGATAAAACAGCTAAAAACGTAGAGAATAAGACATTTTAATCGCTAAAATATCATTTCAAAATACATTAAAATTTTGACTTTATGTGAACACATGTAACACCCGAAACGATGGAATGACCCAGACGGCTTATAGCCATGCTTAAAACTCTTCATTGAAATTGTATATGTACTACTAATCTAATCACCAATAAAGATTCATCTAATCTAATCTAAATCTAATCTTCCAACCACACAGATCAGCTGGTAGATTTTTTCTGACTTGAATTTGAAACATTGTCTCCGAGAAACATAGACCATATTTCATCCATATTTTACGGGAACGGGAAACGTAGGTAAACGGAAACTTAGAAGCTACAGGACCCTTTAAAAAATTGTTTCAACATAAAAAAATCCCTGAGTGGAACATACACTGCCGCTCATCTGAATAGGTTCACTGTTTATCGTACCTTACTGTAAAACTCTTTACATACATATGGCAATGACAGGTCTGTGCTATGTATGTAATGAAAGAGCATTATTATGCGCTTACTTTGGGAAAAAAAAATTCTCTTAATACTTACCGTTGCTCTCACACGCCTACTAAACTTAATTTATTAAAAAAAAAGCAAGTGTTTTTTGGCTCATCTGAATAGGTTCAATAGCAAAAAGAGGAAGAAAACAAGAAAATTACATAACTGTAATTAGATATTTTATTTTCCACGACACAGTAATTTATGTTAATAGTGGGTATTGCCACCTTTCTTCGAAATTGACTCGAAAATCCGATTTGGAATGGAGTCATAGAGCTTCTTTAGATAGGTTAGCGAAATCTCCGACCACGATTCCTTGATTCCCTTGATTAAGGACTCCTTGTCTTCATACTGTCTCCCCGACTCATATACCTTACGCGAAAGAAGTCCCCAAGCGTTCTCAATGATGTTAAGGTCAGGTGAGTAAGGAGGCCATACCAACACGTCTACATTTTGGCTCTGAATCCATTGCTTTACAGACCTCGCTGTATGGATTGGTGCATTGTCATGCTGGAATGACCACGGTATTGGTCCAAAAAGGTTAAAAATTTGCGGGAAGGCCTTTTCCAGCACACCTTTGTATACATTTGCGTTCATTCGCGATGTAAGGAATTGAAGCTCAAAAGTTCCATAGTATGAAATCGCTCCCCACACCATGACACTGCTTTCACAACTATGCAAACGGCTTAAATAATGCTCTTCTTTACGAAGGTCATGAAAATAGTAATTGTAGCCATCTGGACCCTCCAAGTTGAATTTTTTTTCATCTGAAAATATAACTCGCCTCCACTCCGATTTCCACGACATGTATTTTTTACAAAACTGGAGACGATTTTCCTTTCGCTTTTCATTCAGAGGCGGTTTTTTTCGGATCTTTAATCTTTTTAAATGTTTAGCACTCTTAATTATTCGTTTCACTGTAGCCACACTACACTTAACACCAGTTTTGACTCTAATTTTTGACGCGGAATCATGCGAATTGGAAGCAGCTCTGATGATTGCACGCCTATCGACCATTGATGTGGCTTTATAAGTTCCACCTTTCATGTTTTTTCCGTAGTTTTTAATGTTCCGCAAATAATGGCCCACTAAATTTTGGCTTCTTTCAATTTTTTCCGCGATTTCTCTTTGACTCCTAATCCTAGTCCTAATTCGCGAAATGCTTTTATTTTGCCCTTTTCTTCCTCGGTTAAGGGTTTTCCGCGGCCCATTTTTCTAACTTACGGTTTTAAAAAGTTCGATTTACTAAAAAAAACTTAGCCTTAGCTACAAGACCCACGCACATCAATTGAAATTAATTTTTTTGCTGTCGAACCTATTCAGATGAGCCAAAAAACCCTTGATTTTTTTTTAATAAATTAAGTTTAGTAGGCGTGTGAGAGCAACGGTAAGTATTAAGAGAATTTTTTTTTCCCAAAGTAAGCGCATAATAATGCTCTTTCATTACATACATAGCACAGACCTGTCATTGCCATATGTATGTAAAGAGTTTTACAGTAAGGTACGATAAACAGTGAACCTATTCAGATGAGCGGCAGTGTACGTCTGTGCAGCATGTGATCAACGCTTCTCTTTGTTCTGTTTTGAGCTAAGTACGAAAGTTACGCCAAAAATACGCACAATACGCAAAAGACGCACGTATAAATATTGAACATAAAAAGTAAAATACTTTAAAACGCACATTACGCAAGGTAAGCAAACTACGCAACATACTTAAAATACAAACAAGTACATAATATTACACTACTTCCACAGATTGCCAAATACACAATTTTTTTTTTCTTTTGATAATTAGAGCGCACATCAAGAAAGTATATGAATACTAGTGTCGAGCAGCGATGCCAGATTGAGGGATTTTTCGCGTTTTCCGGGATTTTTTTACCCTAAAGGGAAAACCAACCAAGAAAACGGGGAAAACAGCCACCTTCAAATCTTTCAAATTATAATAACAAAATTTGTTACTCAAGAGCTATAACATGACAGCAAATTCAATAAAAAGTACTAACGAATATAACCCTTCGTCTTTCCATGCGCTTCCAACTTAATTTTACTCTGGAAAGATCTGACATACAAAATATTTCCAGTCTATGTGAAGAAGAAATTCCACAAAAATCAATACAGTGTGAGTTACTACCTTTGAGGAATAAAGAACAAGAGGGAAAACCGCACTCACACCACGGCATCTGTCCTCAAACTGACTTCACAAACATCACTTTATTTTCGGATTTCGAAACTGTTAGTTTTGACCACCGGAGTTGACACAGGTTTCCTTTTGACAACTCTATAATGAGTTGTAAAAAAACCTGGGTTTTCCAGTCCTTAAAAAACACTAAACCTCAAAATCGCCACACATTCCTGTCATTTGAATAAAAAATACAGGCCATTTGACAGCCCTCAACTCGCCCCAGCAAAAACCAAGGGCGAATCGAGGCAAACCCAGGTCGACCCCTGGGCTCAGGAACAGTCAGTTTGACATTCAAGGCGAGTTTAAGCTTTTCAAAAAACGCTTTGTGGCGACTCCAGGGCTTCAACAAACGAACCTGTTCAAGAAAAAACCATTTTTTTTTTGTTCAATTTTAGCCAATCTGAAAGAAAAATTCTTTAAGGGGTTATATACCGTTGGAATTTTCAAAAAATCGATTTTTTTTTATTTTATTTTCTTAATGTACATATACAGGGTGTCCCGTACTTCGTGTATTATCCTTTGGGGTGTGATTCTTGGTCATATTCTAAGAAAAAAATTGTTCTGCAGTAAGGCTCGATTCTCAACTTTGACATCACTTTTTGACAATTTAAAAAAAGGCTAACTTTGGTGTACCCTGACCTATATGTTAAATTCGATATCTCTGTCAATACTAATGATAGAGACCTAATCTTAGACTTAATTTTTTGTAGAAATAACAATCTTTAAGACTGTATTTAAGTTTAGTTTCCATAGGTTTAGGGTTGCCAGATTTTCAATTTTAAGTGGTGTTCAAATTTTCTTCCCGAAACAAAGTTTTGACTTTGAGGTCATTTTTTTGCAGAAATTGTCTGAGAGTTTCTTTATTTTTTACAGATGAACAAAGCAATAATAAAAAAAAATTCAATAATAGCACTCAAAAACCCATACATTTTATGATATTTGAAAAAATACAAAATGGGTAAAATTAAAAAATAAAAAGATTTTTAAAATTTGAGGTTTGTTTGAATAAAACAATAATATGGGCACTTTTAGTAGTTTTTTTATGTATTTTATACAAATACAATTAATTTAGTAATTAATCGAAGATTTTTTCTCACCGATAAATATTTTCCTTTTTATAATTTAAGGCCGAAATTTTGGTCAAAAATCGATTTTTTATTTTGAGAAACCGCCATTTTGTAAAAAAAAAAACTAATTTTGTTTATTCCATCGATTAATTACTACATTTTACTTCAACGAAAACTGTTCGGTTTTTTAATTTCGATGGATCCAGTTCAGAGATATAGTGGTCACCGCAATACGTCCTTTTTTGAGAAGAGCTCCCGGAGATCAGCTGTAGCTCCTTTCCAAATAAATATTTTTACTAATACTTAGTCTTAAAATACAGTTAAAAGACACCAGAATGTGTGTACAAATGTTTAGATCAATAAATTTAAAAGTTTTCTTAGAAAAACTTCTGGAAAATTCGCTTTTTTCGGCCTTCCAACTGTATATAACCCCTTAAGTTATTGAAGTTTCGGCTTCGGCCGAAGGTTGGTGTTCAGCTGAATATTCGGCTTCGGCTAGAAATCGACCTTCGGTCGGACACTAATGAATACCCTTATAATGTTATAAAACAGTGCTATAGCATTTAGGAAAATAGAAGACACTGATGCACAATGCAGCTTCGGTTTCAATGCTCCCAAAAGCACCTATGACATCAACCATGCTTCTTCCCATTACGTCAAAATTGTCTGTGTAAGCTAGTAATTGAACAGACTTTTAAAAGATTATTCCTCTGCCGATTCGGAACGGCTAATAAAGAAAGCGATACTCATGGCAATGAAATCACTGGAGGACTTGCCAATTCTTTGCGAAAAATGGTAGGTACCCGTGGAAAAATATTTTTTTTGTTTCTGTTGGGATTCAAACACGAACCACAGGCAGACAAAAAATTCCAAAAACCAAATGCATTGATGTCTCCTGTTTTCCTAAATTCTCGCACTGTGTTTTATAACACTAGTGCTGACTGCTAATGCAATCGTAGCAGTTTTAGTTAGCCATTATCAACAACTACAATTTATCGTTAAACAATCCGAGTAGACTAGAAAATCTGTACTTAATTGTAACGGATATCTCATTAATTTTATCAGTCTATTTCTTTCGGTGTATAGACTTATTTCTTATTTGCCAATGAAGTCAATCTTCTAGAATTCGACGTTTAAAACTCTAAATTCTTTAAAGAGATTTAAGCACAGTTGAATTCAAATTTTCGCAATGAGTGCACTCAAAGAAAACATGGATCTTAAAAACCACCCCCTCTTAAATTCAAAACCGCTGGATAGAATAATAAGACACAAAGGTACTCGTAGTAGATATTGAATATGGTATCATTAAGAAAACTAAATCTTAATCAAACAGTTGGGTATCAATGGAGATACCTGTCTACAAACACGACACTTTAATCACACCTCTACGCATTACCGAATATGTGAACGTTTCTACATCCTCATGTCAGATTATTACCTTCCATAGTAAACCATCTGTCAGCCGAAATCGCCGCCGACTTGTACACCGCACCGTATGCGCCAAGCGTCAGGTAACTCTTACAACAGTAAACCGATACGCCCCCATTAGTTATTCCGAAAATCATCACAGCTCCCTAATTCTCTGCATAAATACAAAATCAATTGCGTTGGAACTTCTTGGAGAAACCAGGAGTCTATAATACCTTCACTCTGCTCGCATACCTACTTGTCGTGCGGACTGCGGAGGCAGGTTCGGCTCTACTGTTAGTCCATGTTTAGTATTTTGGAAGTGTCAGTTTCTCTTTGATGATCAGGTTACGTACACGTGAGAGTAATTTTGTTGCAATTACAATATAATGTTAAAGGGTAATTGAAGAATGGGTTATCCTGTGAGCACGTGCCCGTTTGAGCACACCGCATCATCGACTTCGGCATCGGCAGCTATTTGCAGCACGATGAAGTCTTCGTGTTCGTGGGGTCATGTCGTTTTGTCGGGTGTGGTGTGGACTGTAAAGGATTGTGTGTGTGGCATTAAGTTTTCTGTTTCTTAAATTTCAAATAAGGTATAGGGTAATGCGTTCTTGAGGGATCGTCCCATATGATAAAAGAACTTTTGATGATGAGGGAATTTCTCAAATCCTTATGATTATTATTTCTTGAAAGACACTGCCGAAATTACAGATTTCACATAACAGACGAAAGGAGCAAGGAAGGACTGCCACGGCGAAAGAGATTCAATTTACTGGTGTATATGTGTAAAAATGTCAAAAGTTAATTCGAAGTAAAATGCTGGGTATAGTCCTTATAGTCATGCGGGTGTTGACGGTAGGTTGGTATAGTGTGGAGTGATTTTGAAACTGTTCAATATTTAACTTGTTACACGCATGAATAAGTAAAGCGGGATATTGTTGTCAGATTGGATAAAAAAAAAACATAGCGAAGGGTGGGAATAGCGTGCAATCGAGAGTTACTCGTGGAAGGAAAATGTTGAAAGGACTTCATTTGCTTACTTTTTTTTAGCAAGGAGCTTTCCTGGTTCTTTCACACTTCATTGGGTATAAATAAAGACGATGATTGTATCAGACATGACGAAAAAAAAAACTTATGCAATCAATAAGTTTTCGCACTGGCAGATGATTATAATTTGATGGATAGGTGTACTAAACGTCCAGACAGAGGATATCTTCGGTTGAACGTAAGGAGGTTGATTTTAGATTGAGTTTAAAACCACTTCATCAAATTGATGGAAAAAAGAAAAATGGAATACCTTAGCTTTCTTTGAAAAAAAAAAAAAAAAATACCAAGAAAGGAAACGCAGAATGAAGTTGCTTATGTATGGTCAGTGGAGTAGCGAGGATGGGATGGAGTGCACCTTTCAATTCATAGAAAATCATTTGTAGGCCGAGGTCTTAGCTATGAATCAATATGCGAGGTTGATGACAGTCATACCAGCACAAGAAACAAAAAAAAAATTATATTTTCAAACTGCCAAGATCTGCCTTAAAAGCACTCAGCTTTCCTCTCATAATAATGAAAACCTTTTTTGACACAACTGTAGTAGGTGCTCTGTCATAAATAAAAAAAAATTAAACAGGGTGGCACAGCAGAGCGAGGAGTCCCAGGGCCTAGAGCATTTCTCACAACCATTTATTTGTGAGGAAATGGAGGGGACCTATAACTTTCTGCAGGTTCCAAACGGCTAATCGAGAAAGGACTTTTCATGGCAATGAATTTACTGACGGAGGACTTGTCCTCGCAAAAGGAGATATCCGTGGAAAAATATTTTTGCATCTGTTGGGTTTCAAACGACGAATCTCTGAATTATCAGCAGACATGCTGACCATCACGCCACGGGTATCACATAACATCATAAATAAAAGATCTATTAAATTATTTTTTTGCTCTGTCGTTTTGAAAGGAAAAACTCTGTTATCCTAAATTGGTTATCCTAAATTGGTCTAAACCACACAAAAATTACGGCTGATAGTAACGAGAAGTCTAAAACACTATAGCCGAAGGGCTAGACTGTATATTTTTCAAAGAACAAAAATCTAATGGGGATATACGACATTCAAGAGTCTGCAGGAGGCGTGACTGCACACTATTTCGAGGTTTGGCCTCGAAAGGGGATAAGTCGACAGTGACATTGAAAATAGTTACAAAAAAAAGCGGAAGGACTAATGTGCCGACCACACTTCAAGGAAACTTAAAAAGTTAATTAGGTATCCGTGGCGTCGTGGTTAGCATGTCTGTGCCTGTTAAACGGGAGGTATCGCTTTCGCGAGGAATTGGCAAGTCCTCCGATAGTAAATTCATTGCCATGAAAAGCGCTTTCTCGATATGTCGTTTGGAAACGGCAGAAAATTGCAGGTCACTCCATTCCCTCACAAGGGCAATGGTTGTGAAAAATGCGTTAGATCCCGGGGTTCCTCGCTCTGTGGCTCCACCCCATTTATTTTTTTGTTTTAATATGTTGAATGTTAGCTGTCAAAAACTAGATTTTTAATAATTAAGTCGATTTTTTATAAAACTTTTCCTCCCACCTAAACGGAAGTAAATAGACGTCATATATAATTTATTCTCTCAACCATACCTTGTAAGCGAACGACTAATCGAGAAAACGCTTTTCATGCCAGTGAAATTGGTATCGTAGGACTTGACAAGTCCTCACGAAAGGGGATATGAATCGAAATTTTTTTTGATGTTTCTGGGATTAGAACCCAGAACTTAAACGTAACAGGCAAACACACTAACTATTACACCACGGGCACCCGTGTACTGTTTTATATGTTTGCAGTTTGCTAAAAAAAAAAAAAAAAAACAATATCAGAAATTTGTTTACTAACTTTTAGCAGCCTGTTGCTGCTGTTGCTATCAGTTTTCTTTTAGAATGTCGAATGTAATAATTTATTTTTAAATTTATTTTAATGCCTCACTTTGATAATTCTTTTTGAAGTGAAACTTCTTATGCGACTTGCAAACATTCAGCGTTACACTTCCGTGTTACATGCAGCGTTACACTTTCGTGTTAAACATATTATCGATTGCATAGTTTTTGGCACTGCTATAAATTTGTTGCTATAACAGTTGTATGTTATATGACGCGTCATTATGGGAACTAATGCTGGATTTGGTATAGTTTAGTTTATGTAGATTATACATAATTTATAAAGCACAAGAGTTAAAAAGAGAAGCGAAAAGAATTATGGCTGCAGATGAAAAATTATGGGTGCAGATGCATGTAAATCCACCTTAACTCTTTGTTTTTCTTAATTTTCAATTTGTGTCGTGTGTGTGAAAATCGTGCCTGGCTTGCAAAATAAATTTCGATTGCTTCATTGAAATTGCGGAATTTTATTTCGAAGACAATATACATATGTACATATGTACATATGTACAAATCAGAGCTTTTGGTGAGTGGTTACTGACTGAAAGATTTTATTACAATTTTAATATATGTAGTTATGAGTATGTAGTAGTTAGTGGAGGCATAATCATGTATGTATATATAAGCAATTTCCATTTACGCCCGGCTCAAAAATGTTCGATCATGTCTAAACATGTTTGATCATGTCTAAACATGTTTGATCATGTCTCAACATGTTTGATCATGTCTAAACATGTTTGATCATGTCTAAACATGTTTGATCATGTCTAAACATATTTGATCATGTCTAAACATGTTTGATCATGTCTAAACATGTATGTAAATGTTCTCCGTCTTGGGCTTAGGTGTTAAGACTGCGGTCTTCATTGGTCGGTCAGTCAGCTACCACTGACACTGGCCAATCAACGGTTTCAGAAAGGTTCCTGGTATTCTATTCCATACATAAGTACTATGTATGTACATAGATCTTTAAAACCCTAGTTTTCGTCCTCTAATCTCCACCAAAAAATAAAAAATTGTTCTATGAAATGGTGTTAAGTAGCTATCCCGTGAAAATTAACTCCGATCCATCTCTTTTCTTTTTCTTTTAAAGAAACAATACGAGTTCACTCAAAATAAATTTCTACCCCTTCCTATTTTTATTTTCATATTAGGAAGTTTCACTTCTTCCGCGCGGGGGGACTGCACGCACTATTTTTTTTTTTAATAAAATCTTAGTTCAGCCAAAGATTGCGAGACACTTTATGCATCAAGCAATTGTTTAATTCACCATTTACATAACCCTTGGAAAACTTATTTTAAGTTTGGAAGTCTTTTAAATTTTAGTATTTTTTGGTGACGTAAGCTACGTAAGTTACCTGAGCATCCTTATATCACTTCAAAGAAAACTTTGAACGCGTTTTTCTCGGAATGACGTTTTTGGACGATTTGTTGATAAAATCCCCGAATCTAGTCAACTCAACCTTTCCTTACTTACTTACTTATGTGGGCATTACAGTTCGGGGTGAACCTGGGCCTCAACCAACATCCTTCTATAACGACTTCGATTTCGGGCGAGCTCTCTCCAGTTTCGCACTCCAAGTCGGTTAGGGTCTTCATCCAATTGATTGCGCCACCTAAGACGAGGTCTTCCCCTTCCGCGATTTCCTTGCAATGTGCTTTCGAAAACCCGTCGAGCCGGAGCGTTTGGGTCCATCCGCTCTACATGACCCAACCATCGCATCGTAGCCTCGCGATGCGTACTCTTCTGGCTATGCCCATGTCGCGGTATAGCTCATACAGCTCGTTGTTGTATCTTCTTCTCCACACATTGTCTTCGCATACGGGACCAGAGATCATTCGGAGAATTTTTCTTTCGAAACGACCAAGGGTTTCCTCATCCGCTTTCGATAAAGTCCATACTTCCGCGCCGTACAGCAGGACTGGGATGATCAAGGTCTTATACAAGGTCACCTTGGTTTTTCTAGAGAGGGTTTTGTTTCTCAATTGGCTTCTTAACCCAAAGAAGCAAGAGTTATTCTCCGTTTGATCTTCGCACTGATGTTGTTGTACGTGTCTACAGCGGATCCTAGGTAGACGAAGTGCTGTGCTACCTCGAAGTTATGTCTGTCTATTGTGACGATTTGTCCAATTCGTCGATGTTCTGTGTCCCTGTTTGATGACAGCATATACTTCGTTTTGCCCTCATTAACCATCAAACCCATTTTTGCCGCTTCTGTTTCAATACTCGCAAAAGCACCTATGACATCACGCTTTTTGCTTCCCATTACGTCAATATCGTCTGCATAGGCGAGTAATTGTACAGACTTTTGAAAGATTTTTCCTCTGGTGTTGACGTTTGAGTTTCTTGCAATCTGTTCAAGTATGATGTTGAAGAAATCGCATGACAGCTTGTCGCCTTGCCTAAAACCTTTTTTGACATCAAAGGTCTCGGTGAGTTCTTTACCGACCTTGACGGAGCAGCGTGAATTCTCCAAAGTCATCCTGCATAGTCGTACGAGTTTTGCAGGGATGCCGAAACTAGACATGGCTCTGTACAGCTCGTCTCTGTAGATACTGTCATACGCGGCCTTGAAATCGATAAAGAGATGGTGAATATCGATATTATATTCTCGGGTTTTTTCCAAGATCTGCCGTAATGTGAAAATTTGGTGTATTGTGGACTTCTCTGGTCTAAAACCACATTGATAAGGACTTATCAAGTTGTTGACGTGGGGTTTCAGACGTTCACATATTACAGCAGACAAGATCTTATAAGAGACGTTAAGGAGGCTTATCCCTCTGTAATTGGCGCAATTGTGAGGGTCTCCCTTCTTTAGGATCGGGCATACGATACTGAGGTTCCATTCATCGGACATTCTTTCTTCCGACCATATCATGCAGATCAGCTGGTGCATGCTCCTGTCTCCAGCTGCCTTGAAGAGTTCGGCATCAAGGCCATCTGCACCTGCAGTCTTATTTGATTTAAGTTTGCATATGGCAAGCTTAACTTCCTCTAGGTCGGGAGGACGGCATTCTTGATCATCGTCCAAGCTGAATGGGGCAATCTGCCTGACAGCGGAATTTGTGTCCTCATCGCCGTTAAGCAGTCTGCAGAAGTGATCATTCCAGATCCTCAGTAGCGACTGTGACTCTATAACTATGTTTCCCTGCTGGTCTTTACAGGCTTGAGTTCTGGGCTTGCCACCCTTAAATGATCTTTTTACCTTTCGGTAAAACTTCCGAATCTTGTTCCTGTCATGGCACCTCTCTATTTCCTCAAACGAGCGCTTCTCATGCTGCTTCTTTTTCTTTTTGAGAAGTCGGTGTTCTTCCCTTCTTTTCTCCTTATAGATCTCGTTATACTGATCGTAAGCAGCCCTTGTTCGTTGTTGCATCAGCATTTGTCGTGCTTTTTGTTTGGCTGCATTTGCCTGCCTGCATTCTTCATCCAACCATGGGTTTCGTTTTGGTGGCCGAATGAAACCCAGAACCTCAGAGGCAGCGGTTCTGATGTCTTCTTGGCATTGTTGCCACTGGTCTTCAATGCTTAAAGCTGGCGGCATGGGATTCAAGGAAAATTGAAGGGACACTCGATTGGAAAAGGCATTGGCAATCTCTTGCGATTGTAGCTTTCCGACGTCATATCTCTTCACAGCGTTAGTTCGTGCTGGGTCGTGAACAAGACATCCTCATTCGTACCTTGGCTACAACAAGGTAGTGGTCCGAGTCAAAGTTGGCCCCTCGGAAAGCTCAACCTTTCCAACATTTTAAAAAATGTTTCTTATGACTACAACTATAGCGCCTATCATACGATTTTTAAAATTTTGAGAACAGCTATTTTTTTGGCAACAAAAAAAAAGTACTTTTTGTAGTCACAAAACCGAAGCAACGTTCTGTCATACAAAAAAATTTAGGCTGCGCTTTAAATCGTGTCTGAAACATTCTGAAGAGAAGAGTGCTGTTCAACAAAGCTTCAAGACAATTCAGCACTTATGTACATATGTGTAAGTACATGTACTTGTACACCCATGTATACAAATATAATAAAATAAACCTAACTAACCCTTTGCAATCTAATTCTCTGAAAATATTAGAAAACGAATTTAGCTAAAGAGAAAATCAAAGAGAAACTTACTCAGAAGATCAAATAAAAACATTTACATATTTAAAAAAAAAAAAAAATACTAATTCACTGATAACATTTGAGCCTGTGAATTGGTGGCGATGATTTCCCAATAATTTCATTTCTCACTTCAAACTTATCAAGTTTGGTTGTTGTGTTGATGTTAGTATTTTTTTTTTGGAACGAAGTTCCCTATCGCGCGTTGTGAAAGGGGGCTAGACGGAAAAAATTCTTACGAAAAGTTGTCACGACACTTTTGCTATAGTAAGCTATTGTAAGCTGTGCGGCGTCGCATGTTTCTCTGCCTGTCTGTCTCTCTCTCCTTCACTAATTAATCGAAAGGAACTTCGTTCCATCCGGGTGTCCCTTGACAACTCTCAATTTTTTTCTTTTTTAAACCAAAACATACGGTTAACATTTTAAAAGACTATTGTGTATTGTGTGCAGTTTTTAATAGCAGTCAGGTATTGTTGAAGCTCAAATATTTAAGCATTTTCTAGTGACTGTGAACTGAAAGCTAAAAAGTTGGGTTGGCCTTGCCCCCAAAAAATAAGATGATTTTTCATGAGCTTTCCATTCATAGCTTCCAAGTGAATATTTCTAAGACTCTTCGAAAATGAACCGAAATCGCATAATCATTCCAAGGGGAATAACAACATTTATTTGTTTAACGTGATTATCTTTATTTTAGCATCAGAAAAAAATGTAAAGGCAAAAAGTATGTAGAACAAAAGGGTTGTTCAAAGAAACTGATATAGTTTTAATTTTGAAATCAGTTTTCAAGTTCATTTTTGAACAACCCGAAAAAAGCATTAGTTTTTATTTCTGTTTCACAATTCGTCTAATCAGTGTCTCTGACTTAAATGTAAACAAAAAAGCTTCCTAGATGTTTTCTAGCTTTTCAAAAAACACACCTCCAACAAATTCAACTTTAAACTTGTGGAACGCATGTTAGTCTAATTCCTTTTCCAAGACCCAAGCCACGAGTTCAAAGTTTCCCCTACACACCACTAGATGGCTTGATTGAAGTCGACTAAAACGATTTTTTTTTTTAGAACATAAAGCATCCCTATCTCACGCAAGTTAAGTGTCATGACACTCATCGTTTCACACCACCAAAATACAAAACTCAGAATTCTCATACACTACTGATGTTAATTGGCAATTTATTCATTGTTTGGGACTTTCGCTCCAGCATTCTACATATGCACCCCATTGAAGAATCTGAAATCCAACTCTGACGTCCGCGCCACTAAACTGCGTATTATCACATTTATATGTGCGGTAATGCACTCGTATCTAGCCGTTGCCGTTGGTCTACTAACGAAGCATTATTCAATTTAATCTCAATGCAGACGCAGAGGGATTTGAAAGACTTCACACACAGATAAATTTTCCCACAAAAACCAAAGGATATTCTAACAACATCCCATCCCGGTTCTCCAAAGTTAGTATCACCAGTCACCACATTCGAAAAAGGATATTTGCAGAAAAAAAAGGAAGAAAAAAGTATTGATGGTGCTGTTGTCAAATTGAAATGTCAATGTATAACATGACACATTACGGTACATAGAAATAGAACGTTTAACTTCAACCCCCCAAAAAGAAACCAACTCTCTCATAAAGGGAAGGTAGGTTCGTCTGATAGCACGTTTGTTGGTTGTCGCTGTTGTGTGTCGTAGTTTTGTGTGAGCTGTGTGAAGTACAAGAAGTGTAGTCCTGGTTTAGTGCGGATTACACAAACGGTGTCAGTAGTTCTAAACGGTCAGCATTATGTTATAAGAGAAATATTACAAGTGAAATCAATACGAAAAGAAAGACCCCAAACCAAATTTAAGTATGACAAATTTTCTTAGAAGCAACAACTTTATTCCTTGAAAATATCGATTTTCCCCAAAAACGAAGGAAAATTTTACACTTAGTGTTATACATACATACACACAAATCTACTATACAATACGACCCCCCCGTCGGTCGTCGCTCGTCGTGTATACCACTTGGTTCGGATGATTAGTATCGCACATCGCGCTGGTTGTGAATGTGATTCGAAGTAAAATACTTGCTCTCGTCATCGTACACTGTTGACCCTAAACTTCCGTGAACCACGACGTCGTCGTCTTTCTTGCTGCTGGTCGTTATGTGGTTTTAACGCTTCCGCTTCTCCTCAAATTGAAAAAATTTAAAATAAAGCAACTGGTAATAGTAGCTACTTAAGTGAATAAGTATATTGCAATTACCTATGCCAGGTAATGCCAATGCGACTGTAAGTGAATAGCAGTGGTGGCTTGGTCCTAAATGTGAATAGGTACACTTTTCTGTTTGAAATCACCTCTCTCAAGACAAGTGCTCGTGTTGGGGTTTAGAAAAACGTTAACTCTGCCAATAATGATTTGTGTACCCGTTTGGATCCTTCTTTGAAGTCGACGTCGAAGTCGAAGTTTTGACCATCAAGATAGCGCCATAAAAACTTCCAGCAACATAAGCTGTGCGTTTTAATTAGCCTTTGGTGAGTAATGGGACATTTATTTCCTTCTTTTTTTTCTTTGCATTAGTAGAGTATATAATAAATGTTGCCAAAAATTGGATTGCGCAACACACAAAAATATTCTTTTGTACATACATATATACAAATCGATGACCTTATACATGTATCATGCTCAGCTTATGCATGTAAGCTATGTGCAAAGTAAATGTATAGAATATGACACAATGCTTTCACAGTTCAGATGCTTGAGCATGGTACATATAACAACACAGAACACACATTTGCCTTGATTGATGTTATGAAGTGGCTTATTCTAGTGCAAATACTTCAACAGATTAATTTAATCTATTTTAACTTTTGTTCGGTTTTTTTCTATCTCGTTATTGTTGCTTTGTCTGCAGATACACAGATAAGCTCTAAACTGGAGAGATGATTTCAAATATGAAAAACACGAGAGTGATCTTCGCCGCTGGTGGATATGTGACCGTTGTTCTGATGCTGATAGTTGGAATTACGGCAACCGATGCTCAAAACACACCACAGCAACAGGTTTGCCCTGAACAGAGCGATATTTCACCCTGCATTTGCACCGTAAAGAAGAATGGACTGGACATCTTGTGTGAGACGACAGATCTGCAGCACATCAATAAAGCAATGGGCATTTTGAAGGGCAAAAGCCCAATTATATTTTATTTGAAACTTCGTCACAACAACTTACCAAAGTTGCAAGGATTCGTTTTTCTAGCCCTGGATATTCGTCATCTAACCATACACAACAGCAGTTTGGCGGCTATTGAGGAAAATGCCCTCAGTTCGTTAGGTGAGTTCTTTTACATTTTCGATCAAATAAAGTCCTGATCTTCAACCAATATTTATGTATGAGTGAGAGTTAACACAAAAGGTTCATTCAATTCAATTCATTCGCAAAACTTCATCCAGGATCATCCCAGGACTTCTAAACAGAAGACAGCCTCGTTCGGTTGAAAGCGTCTGTTATAATTCTGAGCTTCTGGAACATCTTAATCCTCCTTTACGAACCGGCAAAAGTCGTGTCCACCCGAACTGGGGTCCAAATGGACCCCACGACTTTTTCTTCGACATTTTTTTATTTCTGATTGTTCAGTTATAGTTCTTCTAGCTATTGTATGAATTGTTTCTAAGTATTTCATAGAGCAGTGATAAAGAAATTTAAGCAGATATGTCATTATGCAGGTATGTAGGAGGTCATCAATAAAAATTTTCAATTTCAAAATCGATGGAAATTGCCCAATTTCGCAAATCTGGGATTCCCGCTTATCCCTTTCGATATATCTGTTTTACGTAATTACTGATTGTAAAATTCATCCATATCAATTGTTCCTGTCAGGTATGCCTATCAAAAGAAAAAATAGTCATTGTTTCAGTTTGTACAGGTTATCAACCAATTTTATGACCTCAAAAAGGATTGAATTTCCCCAATACATGCCGAGCAAGCCTACCAAATATGGCTTGAAGTTTAGGTGGTTGAATGAAAGTTCAACGGGCTATCCACTGAAGATTTCTATCTGCACTGGTAGCTCTAACCAAAGTACAGGACTTCGTCGTGGATATGATGTGGTTTTGTCGTTGATGCCATCATATTTCAATTCTTGACGCAACCTCACTATTGATAATTTCTTTACGTCGGTGGATTTGACATTGAAGTTGCTGGATAAGAAGATAACTATTCTTGGCACGATTCGGAAAAACAACCTTTTGTAGCGAAGGAGGTTCTTGATGACCAGAATGAGCATGTAAAAGTCAATAACAAAAAGCAGTATCGTCCAGTCCACTCATCCATCTTTAGATTTTCTGGAAAAATGGCCTTGGTGAGTTATGTTCCGAAGCCAAACAAACAAGGGGTATTGCTATCAACACAACAAAACTGCGAGAAAGCTACTTCCGGTCATCAAAGTAAACCTGCCATGATACTGGATTATAGCCGCACCAAAGGTGGAGTCGATGTATTTGACCAAATGATCTCGATATATTCATGTACACATCAAACAAATCGCTGGCCAATGGTTGTATTCTACAACTTACTGAACGTAGCAGCCCTAGGGGCCGTTCATAAATTACGTAAGGGATTTTGAGGAATGATTTGGCACCCTCCCCTCCCACTGTAAGACATCATAAGATTGAAACTACTCCCCCCTCCCCCTTAGTAAGAATTTTCGTAAGAAAAATTGATTAAAACTCCGATTATTACATTTTTTTTTACACCAAATATTATGTATTACAAAAGTATCATTACTTACTGCAATAACAAAAAGAGTCAGTCATTCCAGTAATTGAATCAATATCAGACTGGTTAATACTTATTAATCTATCACAGTTTTGACTAGAATCAGTTAAATTGAATAGGATAGGGGAAATGAATCAAAACTCTAACTTTTTACCCACGGGCTGACTAACCAGTCTGATATTGATTCAGTTAATGGAAGGACTGACTCTTTTTGTTCCTCTAGAGACTCTCCTAACTTTTCGATATTCAATTTTTTTATCGTCGTACCATTCTACATCATGAGTTTCATTGTAAAATTTTAAATTTAATATCTTACGTAATGCCAGGCTCACTATAATATTCAGTCGACCCCCTCCCCCCCCCCCCCCCCCCCTAAACGCCTTACATAATTTATGAACGGCCCCCTAGCAACTGTCATCATTTTCCAACACTTCAATCCGCCTAGAGGAATTAAAAATTTGTTCAGAAGTGATAAACTCATCGAATTAGCGGAGGGACTGGTTGAGTCAGAATTGAATAAACGTTCACAACCTGCAACACAATCTGGCATTGGAAAATCTGCATTGGATGCTCTCTGTATTTTGGGGAGAGTTCAGGAAAAATTACCAACAGTCCCCGAAAGTCTCTCTTGTAAAAGAGAAGCAGATGTTACCTTTGCCCAAGAGCAGACGACAAGAAAACCAGAACCATCTGCGATGGATGTGGCAGATGTCGTTGCCCTTGCCACACTAGAACCTTATGTGTTAAATTTCTGCCGGAACTGCCAGCAACTTCAAACTTAATCGTTCTAAACATAAACTATGCTGCTTTTGAAATAAAATAATTATTTATTAGAAAAAATATGATTTTTCATAGAATTTAAGTAGTGGAGTCCAAATGGACCCCAGTTCGGGTGGACGGGATTTTTTCACAAAAAAATCGCAGAAAAATCTGTAAACATCTGATAATCGTTTCAACTTAAGAAATGAATAAAAAAATTGAATTTTGTTCACTGAGTAAAAATCCCATTTAAAAAGAATGAAAAACAAAAAATTTATGAGTGTTCAAACATGCTCTGGGGTCCAAATGGACCCCAGTTTGTAAAGGAGGGTTAATGGCATACAGCACTAACCTCATCTGCCCACTACGTCATATCTTTTGGTTTTCTGCAAACCGCTGTGCAGTGCCAGTGCGGGGCCCTGTAGAAAATTCTGTCAAGAGACTCTTGGTTTGCCTTAACTTTTCTAGACTTAATATGGGCAAATTTAGAGATAACACTTTCAATATATAGAAATATTCTTTAATCAAATCATGCTTAGAGACCATTAAAGTGAGATTGCTTAGACGTTCTTGGTAAGGTACACTGTGAACCTTGAAACATTTTTAAAAAGTTTCAATATTGAAAAAAAAACGTTCGCCACTGCAGTTAATAAGAGAAAAGGCAACTTTTATTTTTGGGAAACACGATTCTAAAGACATTTGTTTTAAGTTTTCGGATAAGGCGAGTTATAAATATAAAGTAAGACTAGTTTCGTACTCACCTAGAATGTTTCGCTTCAAATTGCATTGAGCGTGTTCGCCTGTTTATCCAAAAACTTAAAACAAATGTCATTTTTAAAAAAACCTCGAAAACTTTAAAAGTTATATGATCCTAAGGAAATACATATTTTATGTAAGAGTTTATAAAATTGTTGTTTCAGAGGCTCCGTTTTCTTGCTTTCGAAAACAATTAATCATATCTGTTTTTAGCAGTTCGGCGAACTGCACTATTTCGTCGCCTAAAAGCTTTCCAACCTTCTCCGTGAACACTGAACAAACTTGAGGTGTTATGGCTAAGTCTCTTCTGTTTTGAGACATTACCTGTTAAAATACTCTATTAATTTTATTTTTAGCAGACAGTACGTTTCATACGATTAGCAGACAGTACACTGAGCCAAACATCGCCAAATAAAAAAAAGGATTTCAATCAAAAGAAAAAGGCAACAAATTAATTCTCCCTCAGTGTACGCTTTAAAAAAAAATGACAAAAAACACCTGAACTTCAAAACATTGACCAGATGTTTGATATTCAGCAAATTCATCGAGCGTAGTAGATCGCTTAACTGGTCATACTTTGTACATAGCTTGCTTCGTCTTGAAGTCTGTTGTTGATATTCTTCACAGCCGTTTCTGGTCTTTGGCTCTTGCGCTAGTATCAGAAAATTTGGATCGAATTGCTTGGATGTAGCTATATAATGATTCATATAAAGCATATCCTGTATTAAGCCTGATCTTGACTGCAACAAAGCTCTAGTCTCTTGCTGGCGTTCTAATAGCGTTTTTCATTGAAATTCGATAGATTTACTCTCAAATCGAGAACTACTCCTTTCAATGGAACATGTTTTTAGGTTTTTAGCAGGTATTGGCGGTTAAATTAATGTTCACAAATAGGAATTCATATTTTCATATTTTGTAACTTGTTTTCTTCAGCAAATTACTGAATTCTAACTTATTTTCTAGTGTCCTCGTAATTTATAGCAATTTTTTCAACCCAACGCTGGCACAGCAAATTGAAAATAAACAAGTTATTTTCCATTTAAAGTTTGACAGAACAAATGTTTTTGCATCTGTGCATGAATTCAGAGTAGATCTTCCAACTGAATGGGAGTAGATCTTTAGCGTTTAGAGTTACTCAGGATCTACTCTTTTTTCAATGAAACATGGAAAGTGGGAAAGGAGTAAATCTTTTCGCAAAAGGAGTAACTCTTTTCGTCAATGAAAAACGATATAAGATTCCGTTCCACGTAATTGTCATTATTCCCGTTCTTAACTTATTCATCGATGAGACGAAGAAGAAGTTCGTAAGCTAAATAACGGCACTCTGCATGTCGATCCACTTTTACGCAAAATGTCTTCCAAGTTTCCTTTAGCCACTGCAATCGACGCTCGGACAAATTTAGTCCACTTCTCAAATGTCCAGCGGCGCGGCGCCAGCCACAAAATTTCATATATTCGGTCATTCCTCTTTTTAGAACCAACGTCATACCTCTCTTGACCACTTTTTTTCAACCGCATTCATCGACATCGACTCGATCTCGTTTTAAAGATGTATGTATATTTTCTCAGTTAAAATGCAGGACCTCGTAAGTCAAAAATTATTAATTAAAAAAAACAAGAGATGTCAGATTGATATTTTTAGTGTACTTATGTTGTTCTCTTGATGTTATGTTGCTTTTAATACTTACGACTTACGAGGTCCTGTATTTTAACTGAAGAATTGTTTAGTTGGGAGAGAATGTGGAGAGTGTGAAGCATACATTAGAAATAGATATACAGTTAAACTCAACTACATGCCCTAAAGAACAACAACAAATTCGTCATTCATCAAGGAATGCAAAATTTTGGTCAGGAAGACGTTGCGTTGGGACGCTGGCTTGTAGCATTTG